>MEHQ01004261.1:107731-130231 GCA_008828725.1 Saccharina japonica
ACACACATAACCAAAATGGTGCTTTTACGGAAAAAAAAGTACGAGGTGTTTCCGTAGATGCTCAGTTCGTTGTCGTTTGTTTGCACATTCCCCGCTGTCGAACAAATCAGCCCGGCAAATCGTTCAACGGGCCGTGCTATCTTGCGTGTTGCCTGATATAATACGGTATACTGATATATCGTGGTAGGTAGGGGGTAGGGTAGTATGTTGCCGCCGCAAGCCAGCGCCACCCCCCCGGTCGGTGCTTACTGTACGAGTACGTAGAACTTCTCGGGAGACAGAACAACGTGTGAGAACGCCATCACTCGCGTCTCTACGCGTACCGCGTTGAAGAGACGGAAAAAAAAACGAAGGGGTTTTTACAGCAGGCAGGGCTGTTTCACACCTCACCAGCTACTCAGCCGAACAGACCTGGGGGCTTCGTTCTACACTCTTACGTTTCACCTGAGGGCTGTTCACGTTAACCGTTGCGTTAGCCGTGAGATATCTGAGGCCTGCCCGTGTTACCCGCCACATATCGGAGAGAGACCTGGGGACTGTCCACTCCGCCCACACAACACATCCCAAAGAGACCTGAAATATGCTTCCCTTTCCCTGGCATACATCCGCGGGGAGACCTGAAACTTCCTACCCTCTACAAAACCCCGTCAGATATATAGCTCTAGCAGCAAAATATAGGGTTGGGGTACGGAATAGGCGCCGCCCCTGAAGGGCAACAACAACAACAACAGCAGGCAGGGCTGCCTGCTTCAACCACGTACATCGATCGCCGCAGAGGCCTAAGGATTGATCGTTTCTCCATCTGCTACAAAATTAGCCAGGGCTGCCCACTTTCCCCCCTGCCACATGTAGCCATCTGCTACAAAATTAGCCAAGGTTGCCCACTTTCCCCCCTGCCACATGTAGCCGTAGAGACCCATCCGATCTGAGAGCTGTTCACACCCCCCCCCCAACGGCTACGTACCCAAAACCCAGGAGAGCTGAGAGCCCGGCACTTTCTCCGCTGCGTACGATAAAGAGCCAAAATAGATCCGAGCAAAGGGATACATCGCTTGAACCACTTTCGGGTCGTTCGAGAGCTTGCAGCGGTCGCGGCTGCCCGGTCCAACCGCGTGTATCCCCCCGCAGATACCCAAATGCTGTTTGTTGCCTTTGCCTGCCCCCCCCCACCCCCCCAAAAAAAACAGGGGCTGTTCATTTCCCCCGCCACTTTGATCCGAAGAGACCCGCGAGCTGTCCCAAATCTATGCAGCCCAAGAGACGTGACGGCTGTTCCAAACCTATATAGCCGAAAAGACCTGAGAGCTGTAGCACACTCATATAGCCGAAGAGACCTGAGACCTGTTCGCCCCACCAGCGCATCATGAAACGCCCCGGCGAGACCTGGCGGGAGTAACCCTCTTCTCCCCCCCCCCTCCCCTACCGGATACCACAACCAGAGTCATAAAACAAAAAAAAAGTCACCAACAACAAACCCAGCACCCACGCCCTCCTGCATCTCCTTCTTGCTTGCGGTCGGCGGCGGGGATTAAAACAGAGTACAGCTCAGTGGCGGAGGCGGACATCGCAGAGGGAGTCGCCGGCGGGAGCGTGTACTCATCATCATGCATGGCCACAGTCGCACGACCATAGACCTTCGCATCCCTCGTACAATGCCTGGACAGAGCACGTCGGGTTTTCACCGACCAGGCAGACATCGCTAGCACCAAGCGCGAAGCACCGGCGAGGGGAGGGGGAGGAAGGGCGGGGGCGGGGGGGGGCTGGAAACGAAACAACTACCTCCGACGAGAGGAGCGCTTGCTGGGGCGCCGTTCGGGAGAAGCCGAGGGCGCGCTCGAGGCGCTCGAAGAGGACGAAGAGGAAGAGCCACTCGAAGAAGACGACCCCGACGAAGAAGAGGAAGAAGAAGACGAGGAGGAGGACGAAGACGAGGAAGAAGCCTCGCTCGGGGACCTTCCCCGCCCGCGGCCGCGCGCCGACTTATCATTACCAGACCCCTTCTTGCCCCCGTCACCTCCGCCCTCACCCCGGCGGCCACCGTCACCGCCCCCGCCGCTGTCCTTGCCCCCGGTGGCTTTTCCGCCGGTGGCTTTTCCAGCGCTGACTTTGCCACCGGTGTCTCTGCCACCGGTGCCCTTCTCAGGCTCCACACGCCCCGCTCCTGAGCGTGGCTTCTTGCCGGACTCCGGCCGATCGCCAACCTCCGTCCTCTTCTTCCCTCCGCCGCGCTCCGTCCCGTTGACTTCCGGTGTCTTCACCTTTTTGTTGTTGCTGCTGCTGCTGTTGCCGCCACCTCCACCGCTGGTGGTGGTGGTGGTGGGAGGGGGGGCATCACGAGCGTTCCGAGAATCGCGGGCATCTCGAGCGTCACGCGCGTCGTGCCGAGTGTCATGAGTGTCACGGGTGTCGCGAGTGTCACGCGTGGTGTCACGAGTGTCGCGCGTGGTGTCACGAGTGTCGCGCGTGGTGTCACGAGTGTCACGCGTGGTGTCACGAGTGTCACGGGTGATTTCACGAGTGTCACGCGTGGTGTCACGTGCATCACGCCCTTCACGAGCGGTCTCGCGATTGTCACGAGTGGAATCACGTGCATTACGCGCGTCACGAGCGTCACCAGTGTTGCCACGACCGTCACGAGTCGTGTCACGAGCGTCGCGAGCCGTGTCTCGCGTGTCACGAGAGTCGCGCGTGTCACGCGCATCACGCGCGTCACGAGGGGTGTCCCGAGTATCACGAACGGTGTCCCGAGCGTCCCGAGTGTCACGCGCATCACGCCCGCCACGAGTGTCCCGAGTGGTGTCACGTGGGTCACGTTCATCACGAGTCGTGTCACGTGCATCACGAGTGGTGTCACGTGCATCACGAGGGCTGTCACGTACATCACGAGTGGTGTCACGAGTGTCGCGAGTGCTGTCACGAGTGTCACGAGTGTCACGAGAGTCACGCGCGTCACGAGTGTCCCGAGCATCCCGAGCATCACGAACGTCACGCCGGGTGTCGGCAACGACGACATCTCGCTTGCGCTTGTCACCGCCTGCACCCCCCCCGCCGCCACCGCTTGCCCCTCCACCTTCACCACCACCATCGCCACCACCAGCACCGCCGCGCCCGCCCCGCCGACCCTCCTCCACTCGCTCATCCCTCCCCTTCCCCTCCACCTTCCCCTTCGCCTCCACCTTCCCCTTCGCCTCCACCTTCCCCTTCGCCTCCACCTTCCCCTTCGCCTCCACCTTCCCCTTCGCCTTCACCACCTTCTCCTTTCCTTTCGGCTTCTCCTGCTTTCCTTTCGCCTTCTCCTCCCTCCCCTTCGCCTGCTCCTTTCCTTTTGCCTTCCCCTTTCCTTTGACCTTCTCCGCTCCCTTCGCCTGCTCCTTTCCTTTCCCCTTTCCTTTCGTCTTGCTAGGTGTTGTACGTCGCGGAGGAGAAGGCGACGCCGACCCCGAAGACGATCCCGAGGACGAATCGGACGACGACCCGGACGATGAAGATGACGATGAAGATTCCGACGATGAGGATGACGAAGAGGAGGAGGAGGAGGAGGAGGAGGGCGAGGCATCCCGCGACGGCTTGCGCTTCCTAGCGGGCGGAGGCGGCGACGGAGAAGCTTCAGCTCCGCGGGGTTGCTCCAGCTTGAGCAGTCGCGGGTCAAGCTCCTCCTCCGGGTCGCTCGGCGCCCGCCACCTCTCGTCCTCGTCGACCCCCCTCTTGGTCACGACCACAACTTCCCGCTCCCCACCCACACCGCCACGAAAATCTTCCTCCTCGCGCTCGTCCCCCCTCCTTCTGCCTCCTCTTCCTCGCCCGTCCACGGCAAGAACGTGAACATCCCGATGTACAGCGGGCTCCCTAGAGCGGTCCCGAGAATCCCCCCGCCCGTTAACGCCTCCCCCGCCGCGGACATCATCCGCGAGGCGCACCACGACCTCCCTTTCGCCGCCCTCCTCATCGTCCCCCTCCCATGAACGCCTACTGCTTCCCCTACCCCCGCGCTGTGCGGAGAGCCCTCCCGCTAGGGCGTCTTTCAAGTTCATGTCATTCCTCCCCCCGCGACCCCTCGCTCCTTCTCCTCCGCCGCCACCACCACTACCCCATTCATCTCTTCCGCGTGCACCGTCCCAGTCGCGCCCCCCCGCCCCGTACCCCCCACGCCCCCCCCCCCCCTCTCCCCCTTCTCACTCCACTTTCGCCCCTTCTCACAGCAAAAACGCGCCGCTTGGAAGCTTCCGGTAGTTTTCGTGATTAGACTTGCACGAATTCCTATTCAGTGACTCATGGAGACACGTGCCAAACTTAGAGAATCCGTACCAGGCTCCCCCCTCCCCCCACTCCCCCCCCCCCATCCCGTCTCGTCCTCTCCGCTCATTGTCCGCTTTCCCCCCACCCCCAACCCCTCTCCCCTAACTGCACCTGCCCCCCTGTATGATTATACGACTCCTGCCGTGCACGATACGAGTACACCCCACCTCCCCCCCCCCCCCCTATGAATATATCGATATATTTTAGGTTGGGTTGGCGTCGGTTGGCACGACGCTGTAAAACGCCTCTCACTGCGTGAGCTAGACAACCAGGGTACCGTTTTTTTTTTTTTTTGGCGGTTCCAAAGCTGGCGGTCTTGTAGATCATTTGTGCGGGGTGGAGAACCTTTGCTCCGCACAAGGGAATGATCGTATCACGTAGTGTGTATATGGTAAGGCACCCACGAGGCAGTTACATAGTGCTCCCATTGCCGTCTCGGAAGTGGCCACACCAGAAATTAAATTAACTCTTGAAGTGTCATCCATATGCAAGTCCGCCTCACAAGGCGGTTCTTAGAGGATGCAGTCACCCTCATGCGACTCGCCCAAACCTCACGGCGCTTCGCGCTTGGTGCAGCAATGTCTGCCTGGTGGTGAAAACCCACATGCTGCTGTCCCGGCATTGTAGGGATGCGAGGGTCTATGGTCATACGACTATACCTGCACTGACAAATGAAGTACACCCCCCTTGACCGAAAACATACCCCCTTTTGACAATTTATGACAGCTTCAAAAGCGACTACGTACAAGCATACGAATTCACGTCACCGCCCAAGAGGCCGAATAAGAGCGCGGGCGGAACATCCAGAAGTCGCGAGTACGAGGGGTAGTTGCGATCATTTGTCTCCGAAAAAAATCACGGCATCAACAAATACACAAATCAATTATTTTGTAGACGAAATAGAGACATCTTTGCTTCTTAGACAACATGACGGGATAATCGGAAGACATATCATATCACCTGTCGTGCGATGGGTGCTCGATGCTGGTGTGTCCGACGGGAGGATGCTGGGTGCTCGGTGCTTGGTTGGCGGACGGGAGGGANACTCATTTGTTGCTTGCCTTAGTCATTTGACCATTGACCACGCATCCCTTTCGAGACGGAGCCCCGTTCCTACTCCTAGTAGAGACACCTTCAACATTTGGGCGCTCATTACGTTGTTTCCATACATTACAAATAAATGTTTTGCTAATATTATCCCCTTCCTGTTTCGCCGCCTGTGGGGGAGGGGGGTACCCATGTCATGGATGGCCGTAGCCGTACTTCCTATGACCATAGACTCTCGCATACCCTTACAATGCCGGGACGGAGCACGTCGGATGTTCACCGACCAAGTCCCCGATGCGACCATCACTGCACGAGTGCGGTCAACTCTACAACAGTCTGTGTCGTACACATGGACGAAAATCGGTGCACGCACGAGCGTATTGGCCGTAGATGTACATAATATACGATACGATACGATAGGCGCACAGATTGATGACACAGTAGTGCCGGTTGTCGCTATAATGCCGGTATGAGCCAGCCAATAACCCCGGCACTATAGCGACAACCGGCACTACTGCGCACACTGCGGACCACGCTGGTAAACCCCATGTGTGCCAAGCGGTTCCACAGGCACTATAGCGGGCAGCCGGCACTATATAGGGACCACTACTGCTGTACCTGTTCCCACAGTACAAGGTTAACATAACCTAACTTGTACCCTTCTAGGTCGCTACGAGTATGTGTACGTACTCGAATCAAGCCGCGTACTCGAATCAAGCCGAGAGGGTTAATCCACAACATTAACCATACCGCCAAGCGCCCACCTTCTCCATTCTCTCCTCGAGCGCCGCGTCCCTCGAGTCGACGCGCTTGCCACCGCCCCCGTCCCCGCCATCCACCTGTGAAAAAAAAAACGCCGTATTACAAGACAAGACCGCATGGAGGTGTAAAGCTTAAGCTTACTACAATATGTAGGGGTGTGATTAAGGCATGCCTTGTTGCCTGGACTTCACGGATAGTATTTAGTTGGATTAGTTGGTAGTGGAGAAGTGAGCCACCTAACTTGACTTGTTTTTGCATATATACGTCCCCTATACAACAACAGAACACGCATAATTCCGCACCAGTCAAAACGCAAAACAAAACAAAACAAGAACTGGGGCAGAATCCCGCACATGATCGCACGCGCAACTAACTTTTCTACCCTACGTAGCCAACTAAATAACTTAGTCGCCGACTGATAATATACTCACCCCATCAATTCACAGCCTTAAACATTATGGGTATCACTTTCTGATAAAAAAAAAATCTGCCTGATGACTGACTGATACCACTCCTCAACCGGGGAGCTATCCAACGGTAAGGCATGGCTTATCACCCAATAAAGCGTATGAATTAAAAGGCATGCATTATGGTTGGAATAGCCTTATCGTCCAATAAGGCGCATGTCTTGGAAGGCAGGCGTTATCGTTGGAATAGCCGTATCGCCCAGTAAGGCGTACCAGGTATGTCTTAGAAGGCATGCACTATCGTTGGAATAGCCTTATCGTCCAATAAAGCGGATGCATGCCTTATCATTGGAATAGCCTTGTCACCGAATAAGGCATATGCATCAAAAAGCACGATTTATCGTTGGAATAGCCTTAGCACCCAATAACGCGTATGCCTTAAAGGCATGCCTTATCGTTGGGATATAGCCTTATCGTCCAATAAGGCGTATGCCTTGAAAGGCATACCTTACCGTTGGAATAGCCTTAGCACCCAATAAGGCGTATGCCTTAAAGGCGTGCATTATCGTTGGAATAGCCTTATCGTCCAATAAGGCGTATGCCTTGAAGGCATGCCTTATCGTTGGAATATCCTTACTGCCCAATAAAACGTATGCCTCAAAAGGCATGCCTTACAGTTGAAACACCATACGATTTTTTTACAACGTCAACGGGGTTCTTCATCGGGTTTTCTAACACGCGAATATACCAAAACAAAATTGCAAAAAAGTCGGTTTTCGGGTGGAGGAATATGAAGAAACAAACAAACAACAACAACAACGACAACAAGAACAACAGCTGTGAGATCTAGAATTACGTCGAAATCCACTTTGCAAGCTGTGTGTATGCGCTACTTCGATCGCGCGTAATATGGGTTTAATATGACCGCAAGCAGGGTATGGTAAATACATCTCGGGCTGCCTAAGTAAGGAGCCTCAGAAAAAGAGAGGTGTGCCCCTACACCACGCACCACGGCACCACAATAAGCCGCAAGCGATAGTGAGGTAAGAAGGCGTTCACTGCTTCGGGGGGGGGGGGGGTCATGTTGTGCAAGGCCGTAGTCATATGACCATAGACCCTCGCATCCCTACAATGCCGCGATGGAGAACGTCGGGTTTTCACCGCCCAGGCAGGCACTGCTTGCACCGAACGCGAAGCGCCGTGAGGTGATCGGCGAGTCGCATGAAGGGTGAGCTGCATCCTACGTCGTACTAAGAACCGATTTTTGTGAGGCGGGCGTTCTCGCAATGTATTTGACAATTTTTTTTTTTGCAGTTGTGAGATCGAGGATTTGGTTGAAAGTCATCTTTGCACGCTGTGTGTGAAACTTCAAGCGGTACTACGACGTACGGGTTGTACATGACCTCATGCAGGATATAAATATAATTTACACTGAAGCAGTGGTGGGTACTGGCCACTACTCGATACCGTGACGACCTTCGAAACCGACCGATCGACCGACGACTGGACCCGCACCTCATCACCCCCGTTCCTTGCTTTTTCTCTGCGTCGCTTCTCCTTGTTCTTGAACTCCACCTCCGCCAGCTTGGCCGCCTTATTGTCCTCCCACGCCTTATCCTTCGCTTCGCGTTCCCTGTTGCGATGTTCGTGGGTTGGGTTGGGGGGGGGTGCGGGGGCGGAACAGAAAACGAACAACAGAAACCGGTCGGAGGCAATGGCACACAGTACATTTTGCTATAAAAAGTAGACAGCTAATGCTACGTAAGCAAAACAATGCCAAAACACCCAACACCACCAACACCAACACCGACAACCCACACACCACCACACCAACACCAACACAACACACCACCAACTACCAACACCCACCAACACCACACACCATACCAACACCACACCAACACCAACCACCACCAACACCACCAACACCACAACACCAACATCACCACCACACCACCACACCACCACCCCCACACCAACAACCACCAACACCAACACAACACCACCACACCATATGTCAACAATGACATGCCGTACCACCACACAATCATTCACAACCCCTTCCCCCACCCCCACCCCGCCCCCCACCCACCCCCCACCCCCCCCCGCCCTCCTTTAACCTCCTTCCCCCCGAAAAAAAAAAGCCTCCTCACTTCTTGCGTGCTTCCTTCTTTCGCTCCTGAGCATCCTCATCGAACGCGTCCCCCGCAGCGTAGTCATCCCCGAGGCCGAACGCCTCCCTCATGCGGCGGTTGTCCTCCGCCTTCTTCACCTCCCGCATGTGCGTGTCCATCACGCCCCCGCCCCCGCCCGCCTTTTGAGCGCCGGAGCCATTGGAAGATGGCAAGGAGGCCTTGCTCCCAGCGTTGCTCATCTCCTCCAGGCCTTTCCGCACTTCGGCCACCTTCAGGAACAGGCGTGTCGTCGCAGGGGGGGGGGGGGGGGGGGGGCGCGTACTCATTAGTTGCTTGCCTTAGACATTTGAGCATGGACCACACACCCCTTTCGAGATGGAGCATCGCCGTTTTTACTCCTAATAGAGACGACACCAATATTTGGGCGCTCATTACGTTGTTTCCATATATTACAAAAACAAAAACTGTTTGCTAATCCTATGTAGTGGTAGTATCCCCTTCCTGTTTCGCCGCCTGTGGCCACCATCTATATCTCCTAGGGGAGGGGGGGGGTTGGGGGTACTCGATATTCACGCATGGTCGTACTCGTAGTCGTATGACTTCGGGAAGGGCGAGCGTGCTGAGGCATGACCACAGGTAACAGCGCAACCGAGAGAGGTGGAATACCTCACCGCGAGAGATTTCGGAAACGGCTGGGAGAAAAAAAACTGTTCTAAAAACAAACAAACACAATTTTGGGCTGCTGAAAGCACACCTCCACACCAACATACTTCCATATCTGTAGAATCATAGACTTTTTATGGTTGGAAACATTGCTACGTCGGGCAAATAGATGTTCGATTTTCTCACTTGGGGAACTAGATCTTTCAAAGTCAGAGCGATCCCTGATCTGTGTGGTCTAAAGCTCATATTGCCGCATGGGAGCCGTACAGTCTGCATGATCAAGAAGACAATTTTCCTGTGTTGGATGAATATTTTATAAATACAGATCCCGCACAGAACCTGAGAATGGCGGGTACGGGTCTATCGTGATGATGTCTAAATGTGGGGGAAAAAATACATTAACGTAGCCCTATATACAGTTTTGGCCCCCACTATTAAGCGTCGGTGGCCCGCAATGAAACAGTGCCTGTAGAATCGCTTGGCGCAGATGGTACTCACCAATGTGGTACGTAGTGTGCGGGGTAATGCTGGTTGCCGCTACATTTATAAATAAAATTAAACTGTGAAATCGAGGATTGCATCGAAACTCATCATTGCAAGCTGAGTGTGATACATACTTCGATCGCGCGTACTTACGGGTTTTACATGTCCTCATGCAGGATGTGCATCCTGTATATGAGGAGAACAACATCTGAGGCTATACTTGTATATAGCGCCGGCATTGTTGGCTGGCGCAAACCGGCACCATAGGGGGGACAACTACTATGTATTTGGAAACAACAGCAGTGGGTTCAAAACGTTTAAAGCCATCATCCATCATTTATAAAAATGGCCCAGCAACGATGCTAGAGGGGACAACTACTCTGGATTTGGAAAAAAAAATGTTTTCAAAACATACATTAAAGCTACGTATCATCCGTCATAAAATGCCCCAAAAAACGATGCTATTAATAGAGGGGACAATTACTCTGTTGCGTTTAGAAACAACAATGGTTTCAAAACATATAAAAAAATACCATCCGTCATTTATAAAAATGGCCCAGCAACGATGCTACAGGGGACACCTACTACTGTATTTGGAAGCAACAACGGTTTCAAAAGAATTATCAAGTTATCTCATCCGTCATTTATAAAAATGGCCCAAAAAACAATGCTAGAGGGGACAACTACGTACTCTGTTGCGTTTGGAAACAACAATGGTTTCAAACATTTATCAAGTTATCATCCGTCATTTAGTATATACCAGGTATAGGTCAGCAGCGATGGTAGTTCTGCGGATGAAACAATCCCAAGTCATACAGTAGTAGTCAAATATGTCAGGAGACGGTCAGTCAAGGGAAAACGGGCATCGGTCAAGCGTGTGGATCCGAGTGTTCTACACTAAAACCTAGTAGTTTTGCGTCAGTCAAGGATAAAAAAGACAAATTGCAGTCAGTCAAGGGGTCAAAGTGCCGTCTCCTGACATCTTTGGTAGTAGTACCGTACCAACCTTCTGGTGAAAAAGCCAGCAGCATCCTCTGGCAGGGATTAGGCCAATGGGTAGAATTGGAATCGACCAATAGGATGCCTGTTTTTTTTCTATTTGGAATGTAACGCCAGCAGTAAATGCTGCCTTTTTTTTTTGGTTCAGGGACCCCAACCCGGGCCTGTCGGCCAACGCTCAGCACGCACGCGATGGCCACGACTTTCGGCACAGCATGGAATTGCGTGTGCGCCCACCAACATTTTGGAGAACATCGGCTCTGAAAGGCGGCCCAGAGGCAGTGTTACCTTACCACACGTGTAATACCTGTTGTACGGCAGTCATAACAGGTTTACAGTAGATCAAAAGTGTCAGGGTAAAAAAAAACGGGAGGGGGGGTAACGCGTTCGGCACGATAAAAGTTGGAAAAAAAAAAACATCAGCTGTGTGAGATATAGGGAGGGTTTCGTCGAAGCCCATCTTTGCAAGCTGTGTCTGGTATTCCGATCGCGCGTACTATATATACATGCCCTGGTATGACTTTTGTATGGCCTCATGCAAGATATATTTATATATGTATGATATAATATCCCATAATTGAGCGAAATAAAAGCAGAAGCTGTGCAACCCCGGGCATGTGTGTATGTATACTTCCAATTATATATTTTAAATATCGAAACGTACATAGTTAAATATTTGATGTACAGTAAGTATCGTAAGCGAAACTGTCGGCACGGTATCCAACCCTATGATAGTATGAAAAGCTGTAGTACTCTATACGGGAACGCAAGGCCCGTTGGATTAGAAAGTTTAGCAGGGCTGATCGCGGGGTCAGGTCGGGTCGGGTCAGGTGAGGGTAACCCGACCCGAGCGGCGAGAGTTTGAAAACCTCCAGACCCGACCCGACCCGGACCCGACCCGACCCGACCCGACCCAACCCGATCCGGCCCGTGAGATTTCGAAAAGTTCCTGACCCGTGAAGAGCCGTGATAAATATGAAGTCAAAACCGGTCCTGACAGCAGGTGCATCCAGAGTGGTGCTACAGTATCAATAGTATAAATAGTGTGTCATAGATAGTATAAATATTACGGAGGGCCTTAGTAAATAGGACCAAATATTAATGGTAAAAATAGGTAAATATAAAGGGTTTTGTCTGTGGTACCATAGGGTTAGCACCAGCCGTATAACTGCACGTACGTGCTGTGGGCTGTTAGATCTGCACGTACTTTTGCACCCTCTTTACCCTTGCTCCCACCCGGACCTGATCCCACCCGGATCTGATCCCATTTGGCACCCTGCTCCCACCCACAAGGTGCAGACATATAATCAGCCCTCCGCAGGAGCCGCCGGAGGCCCACCTGGCACCTCGATCCCATTTGGTACCCATGTAGGTCATACATATCTACAACAACTCCTGCTATACATATAACCGTATTGAATGTACGTGCAGATTCGTTAGACTCGCACGTACGTGCAAGTTCTCCCGGAGCCGTAGGGTTAGGGTTAGTGATAACTATGGCCCCCCGTAATCGTATCAGTACCACATCTCTTACCTTCTCCTCTATCTCGACGTCGCTGAAGCCTCGCTCAACCATGGCCTCCTGGAGCTCGAAAATCTTCGCCTCCACCTGAAACGAATGACAAAAAAGACACACACAAACACACACACCCGCCGGAAGATGATGGACATTGTCATTCATACCCACAGCTGTACATCCTGCAGATCATGAACTGAGGATCTGATCCATCCGATCTGTGAAACTCCACACACCCCGCACAGATCAGAGGTAATCAATCTCCTTGGTGATCTAAATATTTCAAGGCAGATATATCCCTCATCGGTATGATCTATATGATCTGTACGATCTAGATCACGTTCCCGGGTGGGAGCCATAAACCCTGATCAAGCTCTACAAGACATGCTTCCTGCGTTGGATCTGTACTTAAGACAGATCCTGAACAGCACCTCAGGGTTGGATCTGTACTTATACAGATCCTGAACAGCACCTCAGGGTTGGATCTGTACTTATACAGATCCTGAACAGCACCTCAGGGTTGGATCTGTACTTATACAGATCCTGCACAACATATCATAACGGCAGGTTAGGATCTAGATGATCTATCTGTAGATGATCTGCCCGATATGTGAACCCATACCCTTCGCCTACACGTGAATCGAACAGATCCCAATGGGCACAAACACGTGCACAAGAGCCGTCGCCACATGTCATAGAGTTAGACCCCCCCCCCCCGCACAAGGGGCGTGATCGTATCACGTAGGGTGTACCTGGTATATGGTAAGGCATCCACGAGGCAGATACATAGTAATACCCATTGCTGTCTCTGGAAGTGGCCACACCAGAAATCAAAACCAATTCATTGGAGGCTGTCGTCCATATGTGCAAGTCCGCCTCACAGGCGGTTCTTAGCCGGGATGCAGCTCACCCCCCATGCGACTACCTGACGGCGCTTCGCGCTTGGTGCAAGCAATGTCTACCCGGTTGGTGAAAACCCAACATGCTCCGTCCCGGCATTGTAGGGATGCGAGGGTCTATGGTCATACGACTACGGCCGTGCACGACATGAGTACACCCCTCCCCCCGGGCAAACATGATCAACAGGTCCTGCACATCATACAAATCGCAGAACACATCTGCCCCGGAAGATCTAGACCCTGAACTGGGGATCTGATGTGATGTGATCTCATCTCATCTCATCTGTCCCATCCGTGAAAGCTTACCTTTCGCTTACGCGCGTGGTCCAGCAGATCTCCGTTAGCCACTCGCGGAGGCGGCTCCTCCCAGTCGCGCGCCTGGAGCTTACCCTTGTTCCGGTCCACTCCCATCCGAAACGCCTGCCCGCGAACGTGGCTGTTTTCCAGCGCAAAGGAGGCGTTATTGACAGAATACCGACAAGGCGGGGAGGAGTTTAAGGACAAAAAAAGCAGGAGGGAGAAAAACGTTACAAAAGTACATTAAACCTACCGGTATAGTCTAAACTATTACGGGGAACCATAGTAAATAGGACAAAATATCGTTAGTAAAAATAAGAAAATATATAGGTTTTCGTGTGTACTGTAGGTCCTATTTACTACATTAGCCCACCCCGTAATAAGCAAAATATATACCAGGTATCAGGTATGAAATAAAAGCGATGCTATACGATTTTGAGCGCCGGCTTTCGAGTAATAAATCAACCCTCCGGGCAGCTCCGGGTGATGTGCACACGCGCGCATGAGGGTGAAAGTACAAGGTTATTCGACTGATAATGCTTGGATTGGAATATGCGCAACGTGAGGGAGATATGTACCGTTCTATTTGCTCTTTGAGTCGACTTTCGATAATGCAACACCGCCGAGATGCAGCATATGAACACCCGTGTACCAGGCATACTACCATTCAAGCATGGTTGGAACACGCACAGAACATATACAGTAGGATGACAAAGCGAAAAGGAAAGAAAAAACAGAGGGAGCGCATAGTATCTAGTCTTTCATGGTGGCTGGCTGAATGCTCCCGCCAAGTGTTGCCACGACGAAACGTACACAAAAAAAATATGTGCGGACGAAATAAGGTAAGCAACCCGAAAAGGGGTTGCTTTGCTTGTTGCTTTTTAGGGGTTTTTTGTTGCATTGCTTAAGCAAGTTACTTGCTTACTTGCTTTGTATGGCGTACATACCATACTCAATAAAACCCATACGTAAAAATATTAGCTCATTTTAGTATAGCTATACTAAAACCCATACGTTGTATTTGTACACTAAAACACGCACACTTATTATGTAAAGTTTTTAATACGTAAAAATATTAGCGCATTTTAGTATAGCTATACTAAAACCCATACGTTGTATTTGTACACTAAAACACGTCCACTATTATGTATAGTTTTTTAATAGGCATACTAAAAGCTATACAAATTATTCGTGTGGCGTTTAGGATACCATACTCAAAACCATAGAGCTGAAACGAGCAAATAAGCACGGCTTTGTTGCTTCGAGTACGTTTACAAAAAAGCACGCTCAAAAAGCAACAATAAGCGTGTATTTTTAGTTGCTTACCAACACTAGAAACGACCGTACTGCACAATTGTTTCGTTTCGTTTTTAATCGAGTGTACATACACATATCCATGTGTTTAAAAGGGATATGGGATGGTATACCCGTACTTGTTTGTTTTCTCCCATCGAGATGCATTTTTGTTGTTTCATCCTGTTTTTGTGACCACAGGCAGGATTTCAGGGAAATGCAATCATCATATAGAACAGACAAAGGAAAAGGGACATGCCCTTACCTACCGTACGCGTGCTTCATCAATAAGACGGCACGAGAAAAGCCCACCAACATCAGTATCACAGACAACAACATCACGACAGAACCAGGACGGCACAAGAACATCACACTGACCCATCACGACAGCATACCGAGACATCACGACAACATCAACATGACAAATATCTCCGTTGCAACATCTCGATAAAACCCCGACGGCATTGAGATGACACGACAACCGCATCACGGCATTCTCATGACAACAGCATCAAGGTATCATAACGACAACAGCATGCTACCACGACAAAACAAGACGACGATAGCATCATGTCAACATCACGACAACACAAACGTACCATCAGGACAGCACCACGACACCGATAACATCATGACCTCCACACCAATATGACAACATCGCCAAGACACGACAACATTAAATAATATCATCACGACAGCAACGCTACGACGGAGGGCGCCACGACAACACCCACACAACACGACAACATCAGCATCAGCATACCCATCAATATGACAACACCACGCCCACGATAGCGTCCTGACCTTAACCCATTCAGAACTGAAAAAAAAAAAAATCCTACACTAATTCCAAGTAGTTTGTGCCGAGATATGTGGGACCAGTTCTTAACCCTTACTCGTATAGGACTGGAGTCCCGTTTTGGGGACAAATTACTTGGAATTTGAGTGGTTTGTCCCCGAAACGGGACTGCAGTCCTAAAAGGGTTAAGGGGTTAACACTATAACATGACAACAATCACCACTACAGTAGTGGGTACGCCGATGCAAGAGAGGGTACTCTATATAAGAGAACAGTACAGTAAAAGAGGGGCCAAATCGGCTGGACCCGCCTACACTACACCTGTAGTATATTTCCCACTGTGGATAAAACAGAAGGCTAGTTAACAGAGTTATTTTCGGCCTATATACTTCTATGATACCACACCTCTCTTATATAGGGGTACCCACTGTACATGAAAACATCACTCCAAGTAGTACGCGTCAGATGTTAAGAATCTGATAATTAAGAATCTGAGACTGAGATTTGGGGCGGGGGGGATAAGAATGCGACCTCTTTTGTGCTGAAAATAGTGTGAACCACACCCAGTCTTACATAGGGATGAACTCCAGTCTGGCCAGAAATAAGAGAACATCTCTCAACATCTGTCGCGTACTATATTTGAACCAACGATTGATAACAAAAAAAAACACATGTCCAAAACATTCACGAACCGAATCTGATTATGGTTACTACGGTTCCTCCGTAATGCTACAACACGACAACATCGCCACGACGCCATCACGAGGGCGCCCCGACAGCAACCTCGCCAAGACGACAACACAACAGCCCCCACCTTCTGTTGGACATCACATGGCCGCTCGTTCCCGACCCACGCGGCGTCCGTATCCCGACATTGTTGTACATATTCTCCGCCCCCCCGTCACCGAAATACGCCTCTTCCGATAGAAACCCGCGCTTTTGACAGCTTCGCCTCCTGCCGCCACACACGTCACCCGCAAAAATCCAGCAGCTGCACTACCCTAATCTCCAGCTAGAGAGAGAGAAGAGTGCTGCCCTTTTGCCTCAAGCGAGCGCGGCGAGAGAGAGAGAATACGCCGAAAATACTAAAGCTGATGGGGGATTAAAACAAAAGAAAAAAACGCGTATGTACCGGGTACATAAGAATAAGAGGGAGCGCACACGAACACAAAACAGAAACAAAAACAGCAACAGAAAAGGAAAAGCGAAAACGCGGGTTGAGTTAGTTAGGGGAGGTTGGCCTCGGTTAATTAACCCTGTTGGGGGGGGCAGAGGGGTAAAAATTGACGGGGAAAAAAAAACGGTTTCAGCAACGATGATACCGCGCGATTGAAGGGTGATACAGCTTTAGCGTACGAGCTATAGATATGTACGTGCAATGCAGGGAGTCAGTCGTAAGGCGCGGACGGGCACAACACACAACCTGCCCGAACTGCTGATAGGCGATCACGCTGCTCGTATATAGACGCTTGATACCACCAAATTTTTCCAAAAAAAGTCGATGCAAATCGAAAAGCAGTGGGGATTATAATGAGCCCTGTGCGCGATAGATGACAAGGAAGGCGTGTACCTGCCGGGGTGTGGAATCAAGGTGTTGATAGACGCTTGTGACCACCACGGATTGTCCACAAGGTCGCGGAGCGTGAACCTCTACTGCGAGGTGAGATGGAACGTACTGCAAGAGAGATGGCCCCTAAAGAGCGAAATAGTAGGGGTCTTCACGGGTCAGGACAAACCTCGCGGGTCGGGCCGGGCCGGGCCGGGTCACGGTGACCTGGCCCGACCCGTGAGATTTGGAAAACCAACCCGACCCGACCCGACCCGACCGTGAGGTTTGAAGACTTCCTGAACCCGACCATCTGGTCGCGTCATGGTCTCGTCAGAGCCCTGTAATAATGTTACCATTCTGTCCCGAAATATGAGGATATGTTTTATTAACTATTAATATACAAACGGTCCTTATATCTAGGGACAGAGTGTTACGGTATACCAGGTATGATGAAAAACATGTATGTCCGGTGGCGCAGATGTATCATATTGCTGTCTATCGGCAGTCGAAGCAGGCCAGGTACGCACGAAACGGAAGGCTTGTATGCTGTTTACGCGGGAGAATCTCATCTTCAGCAGTTCTCCTCACCTTCCATTGTGAGAAGATGTGAAAGAGAGATCTTCATATATGACAAATCTAACCCCCGGAACCACGCGCCAGATCATGCGGACTAACTACACGGGTCCCACCCGGCAACATGAGCTAAATCATATACTTCGTATGCAAGATCGCGAATAGATCTGCCTTGAAAGGTCTACTACTTATAGATCACGAAATGGGAATCGATGATCAATCTGATCTACCTGTCCGTCTATCTTTCCCTCCGGGGTGTGAAAATGTTCCCGAGAAAAGTTACCAGTACGACATCGGCCACATCAAAGCAGCGCAGGTGGCTTGAGGTACCTTTTTTTTTGTTTCCCATTTATTATCTTCGCCCTTCCTTTATCTCTCCTTCCTGGCCGTAACTCAGATCCGGGGTCACAAAGCAGGCTCCTCTCCCTCCTCCCCCACTACGGTTCGTGCCTTGCATTTTTATCGCGAGAAGATTTCAGCCCTCCCTTCCCTCGTCGACTCTCATCGAATTGTGCCTACCCACGCTACTATAAATAGGCGCTCTCGGCAGCTGATTCCGTGTTTTATTTTTTTTTGCAAATAAACTCAAAAGCCCGACCCACGTGGGGACTCCATAAATCAACTCTTAGAAGCGTTCGAGGGTACAACTAGACCATCGGGGCGATACAGAGGGTTAGTCCGAACTGCAATGCACGGAGAAATTCAGGCAGACACACGCGCGCAGCAGCATGGTACGAGTGAAGACCGCATTCGACGTATAATATTAACAGGTAGGGCTGTGAATAAGGCATGCCTTATTGCTTACTAAGGCATGCCTTATTGGCTGGACTTCACCGCAAGTTACATTTAGTTGGATTATTTGGATGTGGCCAAGTAAGCCGACTAACCGACTTATTTTAGGTATACACGAGTATACGAATATACAAACTACACAAAAAACACGATCCGAGCCGCAAACGCATTGTCGAGCGAGGTACAAAAAGCAGAAACCCGCCAATTGCCGCGCGAGCGGCTATCATACCTGTAATACCTTGCCAACTAATAGCCAACTAGTAACTGGTAGTGGACGACTTGTACCACCCAACCTACAGCCTTAACTACAGCAGTAGTGGACTCCCAGTAGTGCCGGTTGCCGTGCCGGAGCAAGAACTGGTCCCACGTATTCGGGGACAAACTACTTGGAATAAGTGTGGCATAAGTTTTGCACTTCTGAAGGGCTTTTCGTCAAGGGTTTCGAGTTTTTCGGTTTTCCCCGGAAACACCGTCCTCGAGTACTGAAAAAAAAAAAAGGATTTTTTTGGATTTTTTTCCGAAATAAAGGCATCGTTAAGAACGACACCTACTCGTATCTATATGTACTTGCATTTTGTATACGTATTGTTTTTTTTTTGTGACAAAGCACCCTCTCAAATCAGAAAATTCGCCTGAGACCATATGCCGGTTTCTTGATATAGGGCTTGATAGGGCCGGTACTCTGTACGTATGTATTACATGTACATCTACAGACTACCTGGTAACTATCCTTAGGGCTTGAGCGAGAAAAGTCGAAAACAACCTACGATTACGACGTACTTGGTACACCATTACACTAATCACGCAGTGGTCGTTCCTGCAATCGTCACCTTTTAGCGTCTGCCAGTATACCAGTACAGCAGTATACCAGTACAGCAGTACAGGACACCTGAGAAGAAACCGGAAAGCTGGCCCAGGCTGGATTTCGTATTTGAGAGAGGGTGTCCTTTACAATAACTTCAAGATGACGACTCTCGCATTTCTTATTTTCCTCTAAATGTCAGTCTGGCTTTCTCACTACTGCCGTAGCCTGTTTCTTGGTAGGTGTCCTGTACTGCCGTGTGCTTGTATTTCATAGTCGTGGTTGTCAGTTTTCGGGAGACCAGGCATATAAACATATAATACTGGTGCATTTTCACACGAGTAAAAACGTGACGGGGCTTGCAGCAGGTACGTGTGCATGTGCAATACGCCGTACGTTGCCGCTCTGCCAAAACTGCGCCCGTACTTTGGGCTATGCTCGTAGAATACATACATACGTACCTCGTATCAATCTGTCCCGAAATATAAGAACCGTTTGTTTGTATAACATTAATATAAAACGATCTTTATATTTTGGGACATACTTGGACTAGTAATACTGAATTATATGTACTCTTACGTACGTACATCCTGCATCCACACTAACACGCCCTTACCCTTACACTCTGCCTTATATGGACTCAGAACGGGTATACAGATACAGCAGCAGTACAGCAGTACGTACGGGCCCGCCCGCCATACAGAAACAAAAATACCCTTGGTACGCGTACGAGTACATACCTGGTATTTGTACATACTGCTGTATGTACAATACCCTCTGGTATGTACGCACGAGCAAGGCTCGAAACGTTCTCGGGAAAAAAAGGCTGTTGTACGTACCAGGTATACCGCTAGGATTTGGTGTGGTGGAGCTCGCAGCTGAACACGATTTCTGAACCCCAATTTCTTAGCGTCGCCCAAGAAGTGAGCCTACAGGTTCTTATTACCAGGTAGGTTCTTTCTTTTTCGTGGGCTGTATTGGAAGGCTCCAAAATCCAAAGCAACCAGAGAATGCAACGACACAGCACAGTAGCAACGAAGCAACACCCAAGCAGCCCAGCAGGCAGTACGCAAGCAAAAAGGAGGAACAAGACCCCAGACACCTGAAAAAATAATGAAAAATGTCAAATCTCGGTCAATTTGTCAAAATTGTCGTTTTGTCAAAATGTCTTGATATTCTGATGCTCATCGTTGTGTCCATATGGTACCACAGACACTATCCGACAAAATTAAGAGCAGCCAGTCGCTGGCAAAGCGCCCGCGCCAACAGTTGACCACGGTGGACAAGCACGCTTCTTCTTATGCGGCAAAGCACAGCAGCAGGCAAGGCAAGCGGCATTTACCTCTAATCGCCACACCGCCTGAGCAGGCTGGCGATACCACACCACAACCACCGCAAAACACTCGGAGCAAACCAATCCTCCTCCGTCCGGATCTCTAAAAGCTGCGAGTTTTTTTGCAAGTTGCCGAGCCGAGCCGTGCAGTGTTCACCTCTAGGATCTCCCACGCGTTGCCACTGCCTGGATGGAAGGCTCACCTCAAACCGGGGGGTCGAAGCCGAAAGGTTGCGGCGATGCTCACGCCCAAAAGTTCTACTAGAGGTATAAAGGCGTTTTTGTCCAGGGGAGATATGAGCGCTAAACGAGAGAAATCCAACGTGATTTTTCTGCCCTTCGCTGCTTGTGCTCTTGGTGTCTGTGCTGCCTCTCTGTGCGTGTGTGGTCCAGAGTTTTCCTCTTGCCTGTATCTACCCTAGTACACCGGTTCAGATTCATGTGCGCCCTTCGCTAACAGACCATACTCCAATCGACGATATGCAGAGTGTCAACAGGGTGACAGTTTGAGCGGCCCCTGAAGAGATCGCTTGTAAATAATGTACAATGTCCGTAAATGTAAGGACCGTTTTAATTTTAATTTAAACTAAACACGCTCCTTATGGTTTCGTACATGCTGTCGGTAAGTGTAAGAAACATTTCAGCGTTTCACACTTTACACGCGCGGGAAAGATAACGACGCAAACTGCTATGTAGTAGGTAAGAGTACCGGTAGTTCGGTAGGTCAGTACTCTACTGGGCGACTACTTACTGTAGATGCTACATACCGTTGTGCTATGTTGTGCGGGATCTGCATAGTACGGACCCAACCCAGCAGTACTACTGGTGTAGATCCTACCGGTATGATAAGTTTTGTGTAGGATCTGCATACGACAGATCCAACCCACCCAAGAAGCGTGTGCTAAATCATCATGCAGAATATACGCCCCCATCCGGCAACATGATGAGCTACTTCCTCATAGACCATACCTGGTACAGAGATAGATCATGAATCTATCATTATGATTTTGTCTGCCCTGAAAGATCTAGATAATTCATGAAGTAGTAAAAGTGGGGGCTGGGTGAACTGTCCCTGCGTGGAGCGTTTACGACGTAGCGCGTGTTTAGCTTCACGAGACCTCTGCTCACACTTTTTTCTGCATCCAGAAGAAGCGGGAGGTTACTTCCAACGGTGAACCAGCGACGGCTTACGTCAAGCCGGGGCAAAATGTGACTCGAGGTCCGGTCTCTACAACAACAAGCGTTGACGGAGCGATGTCCAAAAAAAGAAGAGAGACTGTAAATAGCGCGCCAACGGGATCGGCGAGAGCGCGAGAGAGAGAAGACAGATAGATAAATAAATGCACCACGGCGGCCGTATGTTTTCGAGTAGATCCGACCCTTCACAACGCCAATGCCACGATCTTCTGCTCTGCTGTGCTGCTTGTTGTAGATCACTTTAAGCAGAATCTGCGGTAGAAAAGTAGATAGATCCTACTACTATAATACTCTTTCACTCTATACACATATAAAATCTACCGTTCCGTTATGATATACCCACTGGTATATATATATCAACCATGATGGCCAATTATGGAAATATATGATGTGTGAGTATGTGTTGTGTGAATAAGGTACTGTAGTGTATATACATGTACTCGTTAGGTACGAGGTTGTTCGTGGTATGGGGGGGTCTAATTAATTAATTTTGCGAATGAGGGAGAAGAATATGTTGTGCCGAAAGCTAAGATCAATATCTATAATCTATTAATCCTATCACTGCAAGAATACCAAGTACAATCCGACGCAAGTCGACGAGGGAAGAAAGTGCTGAAAGCTTCTCGCGATTAAAATGCAAGGCAAGAACCGTAGTGGG
>MEHQ01004261.1:135231-180416 GCA_008828725.1 Saccharina japonica
GGCCAACGACCTATTATAAATGAGGTAACTACCGGCCTTCCAAGCCAATACCATTACACTTAACCCATTCAGAACTGAAAAATTTATTCCACACTAATTCCAAGTATTTTGTCCCCAAATACCTGGGACCAGTCATTAAGGGGTCAAGCCAGCATACGCCAATGTGTACGTAGCGCTTGTTACAATCACACCATTCACGCACACAATACCTGAAGTATGGAGGCGTTTTTGCCATCCGGCAATGTACCGTGTACACGTATGAGCTTCAACGTTGGTCACTCATAAACCTTATAACAATCCCCGAAATAATAAAAGCAAGGGAAACGCCATAACAAAAGGAAACCCACCAGTATGCACGAAGTGCTATGGATATATATGTCTTGTATGGATGTAATTGCGGTCTTTCCGTGATGAATTGATCATGCCTATATGTACTATTTATTGGCGTGTTTGGCGTTTAGAATAGCACACTATTAATAGAAGCCATACACGTATGGATATTGATTGCATAACATGTAAAGTATGGTTATATACGCCATATAAAACCCATGCGATATGCTTGTACAATACAGTGGGGGGGAATGAGTGGGAGGATTTATTGCTTTGGGATTTTGTCGGCCGGTCGTCACGAAATATGTTCAGGTATGAGGTTTGTCGATCATTGGATGAAGAAGGGAAACATAGCTATGTAGCAGGTACAATATTTGGGTGAACGGTGGTAGTGCGTATTCTATTGAGTACACGGAGGGGAGGAGAATTGGTTGGAGGAGATTGGTGGTATTCGACAAATAGGGTCAGCTTTTTCATTCTGAATGAATAATGCCCTGCACATTGTCGGAAGGCAAATAATATAATAATACGTTGCAACAAGCGTACACCATTTTGTATGTAGAACTTGTAATGGGCGTTCTAAAGCCCATACATTTTTTTTTCGTATGGCGCCAAGCATGCCATACTAGCAACCACTAAAATAGTAAAATAAATCACGGCCTCCGTGATTAGGTACTACCTATTTTGTTTTTAAACAATCCCACACTTTTGTTTTTTCTCAAACGGTTACTATTCTTGTTGATTTTGCCACTACTACTTAATAGTAATATTACGGAGGACCATAGTAAGGGCCCGTTTTAACGAAGAAAAAACAATTCAACTTTGAAAAAAAAAATAATCAAATCCGCTTTTCATTGGTCAGAACCCGCACCACCACCCAAGATTATATCCCAAGATCCTAATCTTTGGTGCTGGTGCGTGCGTTGACCAATGACAAGCGAATTTGATTTTTTTTTCCAAATTGAATTTATTTTATACTCGTTAGTATGGGCCCTAAGGGCCCATCTTAACGAAGACAGTGAAAAATTCAATTTGGAAAAATAAAAATAAAAATTCGCTTTTCATTGGTCAACACACGCACCAGCACCCCCCAAGATCCTAATATTTGGTGCTGGTGCGCGTGTTGACCAATGAAAAGCAGATTTGAATTTTTATTTTTCCAAATTGATTTTTTTTTTCTTCGTTAAAATGGGCCCTAAATAGGACCAAATATTGTTATAAATAATAAAAATTGGAAAAATTATATGTGTGTACCGTAGGTTCCTATTTGGTGTGTAAACATAGGACGCGTGCTGCGATAGAGGTACTGTACCTTTTTTTGGCAGGAACGTTTTTTGGGTGACGGGGGGACACCTTAACCCCAAAAATCGTCGGAATATCAACCATTCTTGTGTCGCACTATTTTTCGTTGTATTTCTTAGGCCATGGGATTTTGCTCATTGGGTATATAGCAATCTTGAATTTCCCTCCAAAATCATGTTTTTACTTGCTATTAGTATAGAGCTCCTCAAGTGAGGAGCCTGAGAAAAAAAAATGGTACCTGGTAAACCTCTACCGTAGCATGCATCATGGATAGGGGAATACGTGTTTTTTTTTTGGGTTCCATCGTGGCTTGTGATTACTACACATAACATTAGCCCCCCCCCTGTGATAGACGTACCTGCTCCTCCATCCGTTGCCCTTGCCCTCGGATGACGAAGCGGAGCAATCACCAGCTTCGTTGCCAGCGTTATCTAGGGCTGCTTTCGCAGCGGAGGTGGGGGTGTTGGGGGTGGTGGCGGTGAAGGTGAAGGTGGTGGCGAACTTTGCTAGCTTTTGGAAGAGCGTGTTGCTGCCCTTCCTGCTGCTGCTGCTGCCGCTGGTGGTGGTGGTGGTGGTGGCGGTGCTGGGGGTGGTGGTGGTGGTGGTGGTGGTGGCGGTGGTGGCGAACTTTGCTAGCTTTTGGAAGAGTGGTGTTGATGCCCATCCTGCCGCTGCTGCCGCTGGTGGTGGTGGTGGTGGTCGGTGCCTGGTGGGTGGTGGTGGTGGTGGCGGTGAACGGTGAAGGGTGGTGGCGAAAGCTTTGCTAGCTTTTGAAGAGCGTGTTGCATTGCACCTTCCTGCGCCGCTGCGCCGCCTGTGGTGGTGGTGGTTGGTGGTGTTGGGCGTTGGTGGGGCGTGGTTGTGTGGGGCGGTGATGGTGGGCGTAACTTTGCTAGCTTTTGGAAAGAGCGTGTTGAATGACCCTTTCCTCCGCTGCTTGCCTGCTGCTTCGCTGGTGGTGTGGTAGGTGGGGGGGGGGTAGCGGTGACCCTTGCTAGCCTTTTGCTGACCTCTATCGCTGCTGCTGCTGCTGCTGCTGGCTGCTGCTTGGACCACTTGTTGTAGGAGTCACAAAGTCGGGATTGATTGGTCGAGAAAAAATCTTTAAGGCGTTCAATTGCTTCGTTTCGGACAAGAAGGGTGGCCGAAGGCTGGCTTTGAGGTGATCGTGGTGGAGGTAGCGATTCTGAGTAATGGGTTGGAGAGGGAGGGGGGGGGGGGGGGGGGGGGGGGGGGGGAGAGGGGAGGGAGGGAGGGAGGGAGGGAGGAGGGAGGTTTCAGTTAGTTTCGATTCGGTTCGGTTCTGTTCGACTTGCTGGGGTTCCTATCCACAACAGTGACCCTAACGGAACCGAATCGCGATCAACCCTGGTTTATTTTATACTTTCGCACCTGGCGCTGCGGGCACCCGCTCTCCAGATTGCCACTGAATATATGTTGACGATGAGGAGTAACAGGAATAACGAATCTGGCCACAAATACATTCTCTCTGAGCTCGTCTTCGCCCCGCCCGCGCCCGCAGCCTGACTTGCCACACACCCTTACTCCTCCCCCCTCCTCCTCCCCCCCCCCCATCCTACTCCTCCTCCTCCTCCTCCTCCTCCTCCTCCTTCTCCCCCTCTTCCTCTTCTCCCTCCTCCTCTTTCTCCTCCTCCTCCTCCTGCTCATTCTCTTCTTCCTCCTCCTCCTCCTCTCCTATTTTCTCCCCGTCAAAATCGTCCTTCTGTCCCTCATCCTCTGCTGTGTTTTTGTTTTTGACGCTCTTTCTCTCGCTTTCCCCCTCGTTCCCAGCTTTGCTCTCGCTCGCAATCCGGTATCCGTTCCTCTTCTTGTTCTTCTTGTCCTTTTCGTCCTTCCTGGTGTTTTTGTCCCTCCTCTCCACCGTGTTCGACCCCCCCGTCTCTGTCTCCAGCAGCCTTCTGCTCAGCTCATTTTTCGCTCCATCAGCCTCCGACTGGCTCGCCGCCTCTGCCGTCTGCACCGACGCGTACAGCTTTGGGGATACCGCCCCTGTTCTCCTCTTCCTTCCTGTTTCCTTCTCCGCCAAGGACGACTCACCAGCCTCCGGTTGCTCCCCCGCGGCGGGAAATGCCTGCCCCGGCTGCAACTCCAGCCCTCCGCTGGCCGGACCTGTCTCGATCTCGTACTGCAGGAGGGTTTCCAACATCTGCCTGTCGGATTCGGAACCAGAATTCGGTTGATCCTCCGCCGCAGCTGAACCTTCCTGCTCCGAATCGTGGTATGGAGGGAGGACGAAGGGGGGGATATAGGGAGGGGGGTGGGTGGGGGGCGCACTCATTTGTTACTTGTCTTAGCCATTAGACCCTTGACCACGCATCGCTTTCGAGACGGAGCATCGTTCCCACTCCCTTTAGAGACACCTCCAACATTTCGGCGCTCATCACGTTTTATTTTCCATATATTACATGAGGCTTTTTTTCTGATCTTATCTCCTTTCAGTTTCGCCGCCTGTGGCCACCATCTATCTCCTAGGTTCGCGACCGGTGTATCGCTACTGTCCAGATCGACGAGGGAAGAGAGTGCTGAAATCTTCTCGCGATAAAAATGCAAGGCAAGTACCGTCGTATTGGGGAGGGGGGAGAAGAGCCTACTTAGTGACCCCGGATCTGAGTTACGACTAAAGAGGGAGAGATAAAAGAAGGGCGAAGATAATAAATGGGATGGACAAAATAAAAAAGGTGTATCAAACGTGACCGTGTAACATTCGTCCTTGGTGTTAATCCCTTTCGCGTAGAACCAAGCGTATAAGAGAAGCAGTTTTCATTATTTCCCCAGAGCCTAACGACATCTGGCCCGGGAAGGGCTCACACCCCTTCCAAATTTATAAATATCCCTAATACGAATGCCATCCAACTAATACGAAAACGGACCAATTACCTCTAAATGAGGTAATTACCGGCCTTTCAAAAGCCCGTACTATTACACTGCGATATACACAAAAATATCCTTTATCTATTTTCACTAGCAATACTTGGTCCTGTTTACTATGGTCCCCAGTATTAGTATATATTTGATCGTCGCCGGTTTTGCCGATGCCGTATAGATCGGATCGATACTACAGCCGTTGTTTGCAGCTCTCAACGATACGGTCGGTGTAAGCTGTTGTTTTCGGTGTTGGTTTCGCAAGGAATGCCGGCGGTCGAACTAGTGTAGTTCGACCGCCGGCATTCCTACCGAACCAGCACCGAAAACAACAGCTCACACCGACTACATCGCCGGGAGTGGCAACAACAGGAGTATTATCGATTCGACCGACG
This sequence comes from Saccharina japonica, assembly GCA_008828725.1. NCBI lineage: Eukaryota > Phaeophyceae > Laminariales > Laminariaceae > Saccharina > Saccharina japonica. Next base: position 140,142 of record MEHQ01004261.1, read on the forward strand.
GCATCCGCAAATACCGACGACAACCAAATATCGACCGACGACATCGGCAGCAGCCACAACCACACATCATAAATAGTGTGGGCTTAGATGGTCGGTAATTACCCCCACCAGGATAAGTAATTGTCCCGTTTTCGTATTACTTGGATGGCATTCGTATTCGGGCGAAATCATGAAAATGGAAGGGCAATGGTGCCCTTTCCCTCTCAGATGTCGCCTCTCGGCTCTGGGATAGTAAAGCTATATTTCTCTCCCACTTCTGGTTCCACGCGAAAGTGACTGTAACACCAAGGGCATGGTTGATAGGCAGACCTGCAAGGGGATACTCTGTGTCTCAACCAGTCAGGTTACACGATGGCGTCGTCGGCAACATAAGCAACAGCAGCAACAAGATAAGAGCAGCTCGACCGAAAACATCTTCTGCCTATTACTGACTATTAATGACAAAATCTGACTATTACTGACTATTACTGACTATTACTGACTATTACTGACTAATACTGACTAATACTGACTATTACTGACCATCACTGACTACTACTGACGATTGCTGACTATTGCTGACTATTGCTGACAATTACTGACTCTTACTGACTATCACTGGCTATTACTGATTATTACTGACTATTCGTGACAATTACTGACTGTTACTGACTATTACTGACTATCACTGACTATCACTCGCTATTACTGACCTGTAGTACTGACTTATACAGACTATGTCTGACTATTTATGACTATTACGGACTACTACTGACTACGTATGACTATTACTGTTACTGACTATTAGTGTACGAAAGGACCTTATATTTAGGGACTGAGTGGTACAGTAGTAGTAACCCGTTTGTGACTGCGCTCTCGTTGTGTTGACAAAAACACTCGGAATTATAGTCATCAGATATAAGCTTCTGTACGCTGCAGTAGTAACAAGAGGGCTAGTTAAGTCGGGACCCCCACACTGCACCCGCCACACTCACTGCACATTGTATCACCTGCCACTGGTCAGGGCGCGGCACCCCGAGAACGGTGGCCATGACCCTCCACAGCAGGCTGTCCCTACGAGGCTCGTACTCAGGTTCGTCGAGAGAATCACGGTTGCTGTTGTTGCTGTTGTTGTCCATGTCAACGTCGCTGGTCGAGATGACGTTGTTGTTGTTTTTGTTGTTGTTGTTGTGGTTGTCAACGTCGCTGGTGGAGATGACATTGTTGGTGTCGTCGTTGTCGATGTTACCACTGTTGTTGTTGTTGATTACGTTGAAGTTATTGTTGTTGTTGGTGTTGTTACTGCTGCTGCTGCTGCTGTTGTTGTTGTTGCCGTCGATATTATCGCCAGTCGAGCTGCTGCTGTTGCTGCTGCTAACGCCATCCGTCGACAGGTTGCTCTCAGCGTCGCTGATGGTCCTCCTCTTTTCGGCGATGACATTGTCCGTCGGGCCACCGCTGATTTCGTTGTCGGATTTGCCGATGTCTTCGGCCGAGATTACACTGTCGCTGTTGCTTCCAGTGCCGGCCTCATCGGCCGAACTACTATTTTTGCTGCTGTCGTCGCCGTTTTGGTTGTTGCTGGGACTGCTAATTACGTCGCTGTTGCTGCCGCCGCTGCTGTCGCTGGTAGCCTCCCTCGTCGTGGCAATACCACCACCCTCGCCAGACCTACGGTTGGTGAGGTCCTTCCCGACGTTGTCGGTAGAGATGCTGCAGCTGTTGTTGTTGCTGCTGTTGCCGACCTTTTTGGCGGGACTAGTTATGTTGTTCTTGTTGTTGTTGCCACTATCAATGTTGCCGGTCGAGGTACCACTACTGTTGTTGCCGCCGCGGTTGCTGCCAGTCTTCCTGTGGTTGCCATCAGCTCCGCTCTTCTTCTTGGCTAAACCACCGCCGTTATTCTTCCCCATCATGGTGTCGGTAGAGTAAAGAGCGTTGTTGCTGCTGTTGTTGCTGCTGCTGTTGTTGCGCTGTTAATGTTACCGATGTAGCCTGTCGAGCTGAGGGAAGGTCAAGGGAAGAAGAACAACAAAAAACAAGGAATAAACGATACCGTGGCAGCATTCAAATCTCGTCCAGAACAAATAAACAAGTACAGTACATACAGCACATATAAACAACGCACATATTCAGCACAGGCGGTACTGACTACAGTACAGCACATACAGCAACGTACAACACACAACACATGTAGCACATACAGCAACATACAGCACATGCAGCACCTGTAAGCATACACTAAAGTACTGCTACACACGGCATATACGCGCATACAGCACATACATGCACATGCAGCGCATGCAACACCTACGATCACATATACAACACATACAGCAGTCCGCGGCGTGTGGTTGCTCTTTTCCTTGCTGGAAGCCTCCGTGTTGTTTTCTCGCGCGGTGCTTGTGGGTGCATATCAACTCGAAAAGGCCGCCCGCCCCTCCTCCGCCCGGGCAATTTGCGGCCTCGTCCGTCTCAACGGTACCCGTACGGACATCAGTCGTACATTTCTACTGCACACAGTCTGTGGCCGCATAATTTGTACCAGGTATCTCTCTAGAATTAGGAATCAGGACAGACACTGGGTGTTCTGATGTAGTTGGGTAGAAATAACGGGTTTGATATCAAGACAACACACAGCAGTACACCCATCGATTTATATACTATCAACGATATCAACGGTACTCGAACGGAGATCAGTCAGTCGCATACTCGTATCAGGTACTACTGGTACTTACGAATATTATGTCAGCTGGACTGCAGTACAGCAGTCCACGGCAGCTGTCTCGAACGTGTCGTGCTTGGTGGTTAGCGCGATTGAACGTGAAATAAAGACGGACACTGCACAACGGTACTACTGCTGCTGTACGCGCAGCACTTACTTTAAGGAAGGAAGAGGGCAATCGCCGATGGAGGATGATGCCTGTTTCAAGAAGAGCGCACGAGAGACAGCGTAGCAGAGAGAGAACGAGAGGCCGTGTTTTTGCGGCTTGGGGTGAGGACGACGTGACTTCGCCTCGACATACATGCACGTACCGCCTGTGTTGTCTGCGCATTGAACCGTTCTTTCGATATACAACAGCACGTACCCAACGAGATCAGAAAGCCCTGTGTCCGCCCCGATTCTTCATCCCACGTATGTACGTCGTACCAGTAGAGAGATAACAGTTCTTTCTGTGGGCACAGATTGCTGTGAGACAGAGGAAACCAAGCACCCATCGCAAGCTATTAATAGTCGAGGTATAAATAAGTGATCACTGAAAGGGCAAAACGCACCGGGCACCTGATATACTCTCCGCAAGCGGAATCGACGACACAACACGCAGCAAATTGAATCGCGACACATCGGCGAGGTGCCCATGCCCACGCACCTTCTTCGTCTCTCCTTCTTGCCGAGCTCAAGAAGGCGATACGCAATGACAATAAGCAGCCGTGGCTTTGCAATTGTGTGTGCGATGTGCAGGTAGGTGGGTATGTACGGCGATGATGGCAGTAACGTTCGTCGATGATAACGCCTCGCTTCGATGCCGAAAATAAAAGTAACGGTGTTCGACAAAGTCCAGTCGAATCGGCACAAAATACCTGCTGGCTGTAGCATACCACTCTGTCCGGAAATACAATTATCATTTTATATTTATATTAGAGGTTAAACGTGTATTATATTTCCGACCAGATCATGGTAATATTAATTTGCCGTTACGTCGGTTACATTTAGTTTTTTTTTTGTTTTGAGCTGTGTGCCGTTGTTGTTGTTGTTGTTGTTGTTGTTGTTGTTGTTGTTGTTGTTGTTGTTGTTGTTGTTGTTGTTGTTGTTGTTGTTGTTGTTGTTGTTGTTGTTGTTGTTGTTGTTGTTGTTGTTGTTGTTGTTGTTGTTGTTGTTGTTGTTGTTGTTGTTGTTGTTGTTGTTGTTGTTGTTGTTGTTGTTGTTGTTGTTGTTGTTGTTGTTGTTGTTGTTGTTGTTGTTGTTGTTGTTGTTGTTGTTGTTGTTGTTGTTGTTGTTGTTGTTGTTGTTGTTGTTGTTGTTGTTGTTGTTGTTGTTGTTGTTGTTGTTGTTGTTGTTGTTGTTGTTGTTGTTGTTGTTGTTGTTGTTGTTGTTGTTGTTGTTGTTGTTGTTGTTGTTGTTGTTGTTGTTGTTGTTGTTGTTGTTGTTGTTGTTGTTGTTGTNTTGTTGTTGTTGGTGTTGTTACTGCTGCTGCTGCTGCTGTTGTTGTTGTTGCCGTCGATATTATCGCCAGTCGAGCTGCTGCTGTTGCTGCTGCTAACGCCATCCGTCGACAGGTTGCTCTCAGCGTCGCTGATGGTCCTCCTCTTTTCGGCGATGACATTGTCCGTCGGGCCACCGCTGATTTCGTTGTCGGATTTGCCGATGTCTTCGGCCGAGATTACACTGTCGCTGTTGCTTCCAGTGCCGGCCTCATCGGCCGAACTACTATTTTTGCTGCTGTCGTCGCCGTTTTGGTTGTTGCTGGGACTGCTAATTACGTCGCTGTTGCTGCCGCCGCTGCTGTCGCTGGTAGCCTCCCTCGTCGTGGCAATACCACCACCCTCGCCAGACCTACGGTTGGTGAGGTCCTTCCCGACGTTGTCGGTAGAGATGCTGCAGCTGTTGTTGTTGCTGCTGTTGCCGACCTTTTTGGCGGGACTAGTRATGTTGTTCTTGTTGTTGTTGCCACTATCAATGTTGCCGGTCGAGGTACCACTACTGTTGTTGCCGCCGCGGTTGCTGCCAGTCTTCCTGTGGTTGCCATCAGCTCCGCTCTTCTTCTTGGCTAAACCACCGCCGTTATTCTTCCCCATCATGGTGTCGGTAGAGTAAAGAGCGTTGTTGCTGCTGTTGTTGCTGCTGCTGTTGTTGCGCTGTTAATGTTACCGATGTAGCCTGTCGAGCTGAGGGAAGGTCAAGGGAAGAAGAACAACAAAAAACAAGGAATAAACGATACCGTGGCAGCATTCAAATCTCGTCCAGAACAAATAAACAAGTACAGTACATACAGCACATATAAACAACGCACATATTCAGCACAGGCGGTACTGACTACAGTACAGCACATACAGCAACGTACAACACACAACACATGTAGCACATACAGCAACATACAGCACATGCAGCACCTGTAAGCATACACTAAAGTACTGCTACACACGGCATATACGCGCATACAGCACATACATGCACATGCAGCGCATGCAACACCTACGATCACATATACAACACATACAGCAGTCCGCGGCGTGTGGTTGCTCTTTTCCTTGCTGGAAGCCTCCGTGTTGTTTTCTCGCGCGGTGCTTGTGGGTGCATATCAACTCGAAAAGGCCGCCCGCCCCTCCTCCGCCCGGGCAATTTGCGGCCTCGTCCGTCTCAACGGTACCCGTACGGACATCAGTCGTACATTTCTACTGCACACAGTCTGTGGCCGCATAATTTGTACCAGGTATCTCTCTAGAATTAGGAATCAGGACAGACACTGGGTGTTCTGATGTAGTTGGGTAGAAATAACGGGTTTGATATCAAGACAACACACAGCAGTACACCCATCGATTTATATACTATCAACGATATCAACGGTACTCGAACGGAGATCAGTCAGTCGCATACTCGTATCAGGTACTACTGGTACTTACGAATATTATGTCAGCTGGACTGCAGTACAGCAGTCCACGGCAGCTGTCTCGAACGTGTCGTGCTTGGTGGTTAGCGCGATTGAACGTGAAATAAAGACGGACACTGCACAACGGTACTACTGCTGCTGTACGCGCAGCACTTACTTTAAGGAAGGAAGAGGGCAATCGCCGATGGAGGATGATGCCTGTTTCAAGAAGAGCGCACGAGAGACAGCGTAGCAGAGAGAGAACGAGAGGCCGTGTTTTTGCGGCTTGGGGTGAGGACGACGTGACTTCGCCTCGACATACATGCACGTACCGCCTGTGTTGTCTGCGCATTGAACCGTTCTTTCGATATACAACAGCACGTACCCAACGAGATCAGAAAGCCCTGTGTCCGCCCCGATTCTTCATCCCACGTATGTACGTCGTACCAGTAGAGAGATAACAGTTCTTTCTGTGGGCACAGATTGCTGTGAGACAGAGGAAACCAAGCACCCATCGCAAGCTATTAATAGTCGAGGTATAAATAAGTGATCACTGAAAGGGCAAAACGCACCGGGCACCTGATATACTCTCCGCAAGCGGAATCGACGACACAACACGCAGCAAATTGAATCGCGACACATCGGCGAGGTGCCCATGCCCACGCACCTTCTTCGTCTCTCCTTCTTGCCGAGCTCAAGAAGGCGATACGCAATGACAATAAGCAGCCGTGGCTTTGCAATTGTGTGTGCGATGTGCAGGTAGGTGGGTATGTACGGCGATGATGGCAGTAACGTTCGTCGATGATAACGCCTCGCTTCGATGCCGAAAATAAAAGTAACGGTGTTCGACAAAGTCCAGTCGAATCGGCACAAAATACCTGCTGGCTGTAGCATACCACTCTGTCCGGAAATACAATTATCATTTGATATTTATATTAGAGGTTAAACGTGTATTATATTTCCGACCAGGTCATGGTAATATTAATTTGCCGTTACGTCGGTTACATTTAGTTTTTTTTTTGTTTTGAGCTGTGTGCCGTTGTTGTTGTTGTTGTTGTTGTTGTTGTTGTTGTTGTTGTTGTTGTTGTTGTTGTTGTTGTTGTTGTTGTTGTTGTTGTTGTTGTTGTTGAATATTAGTGTTGTTGTCATTTGCTTGTTCGTTACGTTGTTGCTCATGATTCGTCTTGTTGATGCGTTGATATTGTCTGTTGCAATTGTCATGTGGTACGCCTTCTATGTATCGCATACGAACATGTATGACAGGCACATACGAGTATACATGTTACATACACCCGGCTGAGCCACGTACACGTATCAGCCTGCTACACCGTATATTGTAATCAAGACGCTAGCACACCCCCCCTCCATGTAAGACGCGCGAAACCCAAAAAGTTAGGGCTTGTCGAGGTCCGGTTCATTTCACGACTAATAACTAGTCGCTAGTCGGCGAAGCCGACTACCTGACTTTAGTCGGTAAGTCGGCTGGCGAAGCCAGGGCGATTGCCGTACAAAGTCAGGCGAGCGAAGCGAGCCAAAAAAGCCCCCCCCGGGGGCCCCGCTGGAGGCGCCCCCGGAGGGCCCGCCGGAGGCGCCTCCGGAGGATCCCGCTGAAGGCGCCGCCGGAGGTCAAAAATACGGTATTTGGCTTCATTTTACGCAAGAAAAGCGCAAACAATAAGAACTAGATTAGCATAAGTTTCGAACGAAAAAAACAAAAAAGCTTCAGTTTACACAAAAAAATCACAAACGCAATACTACGTGGCGGGGATACGAGCGAAAAAGCAAACCCATCACCAAGATAGCGGTGCAAAAATTGTCCCCAGAAGAAAAGGTCTTGGATCCCTCCGTGATGTTTTTCGTTTATTATCGTCTCTCCCAACCTTGCGCGAAACGCGCGCGTCGATGACGACGGCAAGTCCTAAAAACTCCCACAGCGGGTTGTTGGAGCTGAGCGGCTTGCTGCACCTCTGCTCATGCTTCATGCGGTAGAGCACCGTTTCGGGGTCGCGTGCACTCGCCAAGGTGGTCCGCGGGCCGATAATGGCCGCAACTTCGCCGACGGGATCTCCGCCCTCAGCGTTGGCATTGGGTGCGCCAGGGCTGACGGCGTCGGCACCGTCGAGAGAGATGGGCTGTTCCGCCATGTGTGCGTGTGTGTGTGGATCTCTCGCTGTGCGCTGCAGTGTATCCGCAGCCCGCAGTAATTCACGTTAAAAGCTGTACCCCGCATTAAAAAAGCCTTCCTACAGTTAAGGAAACCCAATAAGTCGGAAAGTCGGCACCTCCGTTTCACGACTGACTATTAGTCCGACTAATAACTAGTCGGCGACTTAAGTCGTGCCGACTCACAGCCCTACCAAAAAGCGTCGTGTCTACGAACTACGGAGGAAATATCTCGTCGATCTTTTTCCGAAGGAGCCATTCATTATAATGAGGAGCTATTGATGAGAGGAGGCGAAGCCGACGAGCATCAAATAAACGCTCTTCTATGAGGGGTTGAATGTGGGGGGGGCATGTGTATACGCCGGGGTACACGAACAGACGCAAACGGACAAAAAACAGTTCTGAAAACTGCCGCAGCGTGCCTTTATTCAACGATTCCTTAATATTGAGGTTTGTCGTCCCGCGTCCGTCCCGCGTGTGTTTGTTGGATTCCCACCGTGCGACGCGTACACTGAACCGACTCAGACACGCTCGGGACTGATAGACGCCCGTTCTGCACCGTCCTGTACTGCTCGTGTCGGAAGCCGTGCCGAGATCGGAGAGCTAGGCGATAGTGACTATCCTAATTAACTGCTTACCAGTGCGCAATTGTCACTGGGATTTTTTACTGCCGGGATTCTGTAGTGCGTGTGGGGACCGCCAGATGAGGGGACCGCCAGCGGGCTTTTAGCGCTCAACCGTCCGCGCCCTCAAGCAGCAAGACTCACACATATTTGTAGCAGCAACAGCCTTGCAACACTCTCCCCCCCTGGAACGGACCGGATATACGGGTCGACGCGTGTGACCTACACGCGGTTCCTGTTTAGTGAGGATCCAGAAGTGTTTTCATATTCTTGATTTGAGGAAACTAGCTTTTCTTTATAAAGCGTTTTCATGGCGGTCGTGAGATTCGAACTCACGACCATTACAACCCATGTCCTGCCGCCGTCGCCATTTGTTACGGCATTAGTCCATCGGGCTACTGGTAAAAGGTTAACCAATTACCTACCCAATCTAAGCCTTATAACAGTACTTACTTGAGGAGGTCCACTGGCCATAAACATATTGGGCCTATCATACCGTGGAACTGCTCCGCCTTCCCCCCCCAACAATCATTTTTAGAGAAAAAAAAAGGCAAGCTACTGTAATACGCCAGTTGCGCACGCCAGTTACACGAGCCATCCAATTGGGGCTACGTACGTACGATACGTACAGGTATCCAACGAAGTAACATTAAAAAAAAAAATGTAAAACGAATACCACACATCGGAGGTCGAAAGACATCGGGGAGTATCGTTCCTCAGCTGCAATAGCCGAGGAACCCACCCAAACCATCAGCGTGAGAAAAACATGCTCGGACTAAAACACAGTGCACCTCCTCTACCGCACGAATATGTACCACGGCTTCGAGCCTATGCAGTGTAGGTATATCATCCAGCACCACCCGGCTCAAAAAGGGCTTCCGATATTTTAAGAACTCCCGATATTTTAAGGTGTGGAATTAGGAAATTAGCAGCTCGATTATTTCGCGGTACCTGTTAGTTCTTATCCCATCACGCAGAGGTGATAGCCGCACCTCCCAAGCCGTCGCCGGGCAGCTCCCCCTCCTGCGAAGGTCTATGTTGTCGTACGATTACGGCCGTGCCCGACATGAGTACACCCCCCCCTGCCGCCTGCCCCCCCGGCCCAATGGATGACGACAACTGCCATCAAACTTTAATGCGCTGGGTTTCCGGGAAAAAACAAAACATTAATTTTTGTGTTTTTTGGTGGGAGATTTTCGCTTCAGGCAGCGCGGAACCTCCCCCCTCCGGCTTATATATTTCACCCATCTCAAAAGTAAGGCATGCCCTATATATATCCCCTACCCCTCTGTCCCAAAATATAATCAACGTTTGGATTTAATATGAAGGCACAAACGGTCCTCATATGTAGACCGGGCCAAGAGTGAACAAATTCTAGGAAAACGCCGAGCGAATCAAATAGGAAAGCCCCGCTAAGCTATTTTGCTCGCAAAAAAAATATATATATATCATCCAACTACCGAAAGGCTGGCCACGCCCCCCATGCCATCGCCGGGAAGCTCCACCCCGCCGCGCCACATCCCATCCTGCCGCCGCCAAGCCCTAACCACCGTCTCCCCCGCCCCGAACAGCCAATCCCCTCCTCCTCCTCCCCCACCACCACCACCACTCCCGCCTCCAGCCGCCAAACAGATAACGCTGTTCAGCATGGTCGCCCCCGTGGTCTCCCCCTCCCACCTACCGGACTCGCCCCTAGCTCTCGCCCTGCTCCCTCCCTTCAAGCTACCCCCCCCTTCCAAGGCTTGTCCGCCGTCGGCTGCGCTGCCGCTCTCCCAGGAAGAGGTGTCCCGAATGTCGCCGCGAAGGGTGGCCACGGGGGTGTCCCAATTTCGAGGGTCCCAGACCAGGAGGAAACCTTCGCCTCCCCCCGAGGCGACCCAGCGGGGGGAGTCTCCGGGGTGTGTCCCCGGGTCGATGGCGACGCCGTTGACGGTGCTGGCGTGGCCTTTGAGCGTGGCGATAGGTCGCCTACTCTGCGCCGACCACACGATAGCCTGTAGCGAGGATGAGGGGTGTTGCCGGAGAGGAGGGGAGGGGGGGAGAGGGAGGGGGGGGGGGGTACTCATGTCATGCATGGCGGTAGTCGTATGGGGGAGGGGGGGGAGGGGGGGGGCGTACTCATTTGTTGCTCGCCTTAGTCATTTTACCATTGACCACGCATCCCTTTTGAGACTGAGCACCGTGCCTACTATATGGGGGACGGGGGGTGTACTCATGTCGTGCACGGCCGTATTCGTATGGCCATAGACACCAGCATCCCTACAATGCCGGGACGGAGCATGTTGAATTTTGATCGACCAGGCTGACATTGCTAGCACCAAGTGCGAAGCGCCGTGAGGTGTTGGGCGAGTCGCATGAAGGGTGGGGGGATAATGGGGAAATGTGCCTGCGAATACGTAGACAATCGTTTGGTCTTTTGAGTGTGGTGATCGGTCGTCGGATCTTCTGCGCCGAGCACACGATAGCTTGTGGTGAGGGATGTTGCCGGAGGGGAGGGGAGGGGAAGGGGGGCGGGGTACTCATTTGTTGCGTGCCTTAGCCATTTGACCATTGACCATGCATCCATTTCGAGACGGAGGGGGCGTACGCATTTATTGCTTGCCTTAGTCATTTGACCATTAACCACCCCTTCCGAGACGGAGCGCCGTTCCTACTCCTGATAGAGACACCTCCAACAGTTGGGCGCCCATTACGTTGTTTCCATATATTGCCATAGCAAGGGAGGGGGGGGGGGTGTACTCATGTCGTGCACGGCCGTAGTCATATGACCATAGACCCTCGCATCCCTACAATGCCGGGACGGAGCACGTTGGGTTTTCACCAACCAGGCAGACATTGCTTGCACCAAGCGCGAAGCGCCGTGAGGTATTGGGCGAGTCGCATGGAGGGTGAGCTGCATCCTGCTAAGAACCGCCTCTGGGGCGGACTTGCATATGGACGACAGCTTCAATGAGTTAATTTAATTTCTGGTGTGGCCACTTCCGGAGACAGCAATGGGTTTTACTGTGTAACTGCCTCGCGGATGCCTTACCATATTAACACTACGTAATACGACCATTCCCCTTGTGCGGAGCAAAGGTTCTCCACCCCGCACAAATGATCTACTCGACCGCCAGCTTTGGTAACCGCCGAAAAAAGAAGAAAAAAAAAACGGCACCCTGGTTGTCTAGCTCACGCAGCGAGTGGCGTGTTTTACAGCGTCGTTGCCAACCGACGCCAACCCAACCTTATAAAAATATAGCACGATATTATAATGCAAGGAGGGGGGGGGGGGGGGTATACCCCATTCCCCGGCGTGCATACGCCTCCCTTACCCTTTAAATGAAGTAAGCAAACGGGGGAGGGGGGGGAGGCTGTGTGCGGTGCCCCCTTTGCCGGCGTGCAAATCGTAGGCCTCCCCGAATATACAGCACCTTTGCACCGCACCGCGTGCATAACGAGTACCGCTTAACCTTCTTGGACAATTGCAGCAACGGCCGCTACTGCGTCGTGATTGAGGGATGATACAAAAAATGGCCTCCGAGTGACAATGCAAGGACCTGCACGTACGGCACGCGGCGAAAACAAGCCAACTACCTAACTTTACAGTAGTTTCATTATTATTATTATTATTATTATTATTATTATTATAATATAATTTGCCTGCCGAAAATGTGCAGGGGCATTGTTCATTCAGAATGAAAAAACTGACATAATTCGTCGAAATACCACCAACCAACAAAAACACACACAGCTCGAGCCTCAAACGCGCCCAGCCAGATACAGCGACGCAAAAACTCCGCAAAATTTACCCTAGTACATGGCTACCTACTGACTAGAACACCCTAGCCAACTAATTCCAACTAAATAACTAGTCGGCGACTTGTAGTCACCCAACTCACGACCGCAGTTAACGCACCTTGTGATCCTCCCCGCCGCTAACGATGAGCTTAGCGTCAGAGGAGATGGCGAGGGAACGGACGGGGTGACTGTGCCCCCTGAAGGAGAGCTTGCCCAGCTCCCTCGACTTGGCCACGTCCCACAATCGTACCTGGCGGCAGCAGCAGCGGCGGCGGCAACGCGCGAAGAGGAGGGAGGGCGTCGGGCGGACGGAGCGAAGAAAAGCAAGAACGTAGCGTTTGGCGGCCGCGCGAGAGACGTAAAAAAAAAACAAATCAAACTTACAGTAGTTGTAGTAGTAGTACTACTGTAGTATTAGTAGTGGTGGTAGTAGTGGTAGTATATAGTAGTAGTAGTTGCAGTAGTAGTAGTAGTAGTGGTAGTGGTAGTGGTAGTGGTAATAGTAGTGGTAGTAGTAGTAGTAGTAGTAGTAGTAGCAGTAGCAGTAGCAGTAGCAGTAGCAGTAGCAGTAGCAGTAGCAGTAGCAGTAGCAGTAGCAGTAGCAGCAGCAGCAGTAGTAGTAGTAGTAGTAGTAGTAGTAGTAGTAGTAGTAGTAGCATTAAATAGTAGTAGTAGCAGTAGTAGTAGTAGTGTGTACGGTATTTCGTCAAATATAAATATAAAGGCCCACTACGTAAGAGTTATTATTGTTGGCAAAAAAAAACACACAACAAACAAAAACCGGAAATAATTCGAAAACAAATCAGGGCGGGGGCGCGTGCGTACTATTTATTGCTTGCCTTGGTAATCTGACCATTGACCACGCATCCCTTTCGAGACGGAGCACAGGGGAGGGGGGGGGTGTACTTCATTTTCATGCAGGGCCGTAGTCGTATGACCATACGTAGAGGAGGGGCGAGAAGGAATAAAAAACAGAAGAACAAAAAAATGGCTTCAACAAAAATAAGGCTCGTCGGAAATAAAAAACAAAGCCTCCATGAACAACGAACTCACCGACCAGTCCGTGCCACCGGTGGCCACCCACTCCCCCATCGCCCCCGACACCCCCCCCGGCGACGCCGCGCACGTTACGAACTCCGAAGACCCGTGCGCCCCCGACATGCAGAAAGCAGGGGACCAGCCGCCCGAACCCCCGCCCGCCCCACCGCCTCCCTCTCCCCCGCCCCCCCCTCCTCCAGGTGAACTCCTTCTGACGGAAAACAGTCCCGACCGTTTTTTCTCGTTCCAAGTGTCGTCGGGTGCTGTAGGGATGCAAGCGACGGCGTCGGCCGCGGCCGCAGATCTGTACCAGAACCGCACCGAGCTGTCTCTACCCCCCGAGACGGCTACGGAGGGGGGGGCGCCGGGGGTGGTGGAGGGGACGAGCGCGCAGCCCGCGATCCAGTCGCTGTGCCTGGGGGCAGTTGGTTAGTTGGTCGGTCAGATAATTGGTCAATAAATCAGTCCATCCATCCATTAACCGAACAGTCGATCGATCAGTCAAGCGGTTGATCAATTTATATATCAATCCATGTATCGAGCAACCAATCAATCAATCAAGTGATCAAGTGATCAATGGAGGAATACATACAAGAATAAGAATGGATGGATGGATGAAAATTAATGAATGAATGAATGAATGAATAAATAAATATGTGAATGGATGAATGAACGAGTGAATTAATTGAATGGATGAATGCACGAGTGAGTGAGTGAGTGCTTCAAGTCAGTAAGTGAGTGAGTGAGTGAGTAAGCGAGTGAATTAATAAATGAACCAAACGACCAGCTGACTAATCCATCAAACAACCAACCAACCAACCGATCAGCCAATAAATCAACACGCACGCCCGAACCCGAACCGTTGCATCGGGTGGGTGGGGGGGGGTCACGGTTCTGCCTTCGTCAAAAGGGGAATAACACCAAACAGTACCTTACTGCACTCAACATCTGTACAACCTATAACTGTCAGCAGTCCATTGAATATACGAAAAACGTCGCCATCCCCTCCCCCCCCCCTACATGCCTCTACAAATCCCAAAGACGAGATGTAGGAAAGCAGACTGAAATGGTCGATCAACAGACGCTACAATATTTTCAGCCTCTTAAACACTCGATTTCCACCACAGAGAGCAGCAGGCGAATGAAATGTCTAGAATGGTGGAGATGTCTCTATTAGGAGTAGGAACGGTGCCCTGTCTCGAAAGGGATGCATGGTCGATAGTCAAATGACTAAGGTGAGCAACAATTACAGTACCCCGACATGCCCCGTCCCGGCATTGTAGGGATGCGAGGGTCTATGGCCATACGGCTATAGCCATGCATGAAAATGAAGTACACCCCCCCCTCCCTCCTAGCAATGTCTGCCTGGTCGGTGAAAACCCGACATGCTCCGTCCCGGCATTGTAGGGGTGCGAGGGTCTATGGTCATACGACGACGGCCGTGCACGACATGAGTACAGCCCTCTCCCCTCCCCTTGCTCCCGCATGCCTCTACAAAACTCACAGGCGAGAGCACCACGCGAACGAAATGTCTACGTATAACTAGTCGTGTTTCTGGCTCTAAATCCCCGTCGTGCACAGCTTTGGGGACAGAGTGTTCCGGGGGGGCAAATGTAGTAAAAATAGTAAGCAGAACCCACGATGGGCCCAAAAACCAGGTATCCCGCCATGTTTCCAAACTATATTTGGTTCTGGTTACATTATTGGTCCCTCTGTAGTGCCGGCACAGTTAATGTACTACACAGGAATGGTCTCTCTAAAGTTCCGGAACAGTTACTGTACTACAGAAATAGTTGCTCTATAGTGCCGGAACAGTAACTGCTGTACTACAGCAGTAATGGTCCTCTATAGTGCCGGAACAGTTACTGTACTACAGTAATGGTCCCTCTATAGTGCCGGAACAGTTACTGTACTACAGTAAGGGTCCCTCTATAGTGCCGGAACAGTCACTTGTATTACAGTAAATGCCCCCCCTATAGTGCCGGAACAGTAACTGTACTACAGTAATGGTCCCTCTATAGTGTCGGAACAGTTACTGTACTACAGTAAGGGTCCCTCTATAGTGCCGGAACAGTCACTTGTATTACAGTAAATGGCCCCCTATAGTGCCGGAACAGTTACTGTACTACAGTGATGGTCCCTCTATAGTGCCGGTATGTATGCGTCAGCCACCAACACCGGCACGATATATAGCGGCAACCGGCACTACTCCGCACACTGCCACATTGGTTAATCCCATCTGTGCCACGCGATTGCACAGGCACTTTAGCGAGCAGCCGGCACTACTGTAGTCGACCGGCACTACAGAGGGACCACTACTACTACTGTACTCATTTCTCCCGTAATAATGGGGGCCACTGCTGCGGGAAACGTTTTGCAGTACTTACGTACTCATAGTCAGTAGGGTGGAAGATTTCTTACAGTGCGCACTACTACAGTACAGTAGAACCAAAGCACCTGTGTTGCAGTGCCCACAAAAAAAACACAATTTTATCAAATCTCTTGACAAAAGAGATACTGGAACCACGTCTACCCCGGTTGTTTTTCCTGTTCAAGACTTTTCGTAATTCTGCCCTAGCTCTGAACTTTCCCATTAATACAAAACTTGGCAAGGCAGATATCAGCTCCTTGGTACACTCTCGTCAGTGTGCCAAAGCGGCAGCAGATTCCGTGGCCTCCTTCGATGCGGACCTCGTCGTTGAAGTTTGAAAATGTGGTTCCAGTCGCTTGAATATGCGGTTTCACGTACTGTATTCTAGTATTTTTTTTCCTGCTGCAAAACGAGCACGAGGTACTTTTCGAAAAAAAAATCTGCTGTAGAACGAGCACGAGCTCGTTCTACGGCAGGGAAAAAAAATACTGGGCTACAGTACTGGAATCCACAACTTCAAGCGCCTGGAACCACATTTTCAATTTTCAGCGACGAGGTCCGCATCAAAGGAGGGCGCGGAAACTGCTGTCGCTTTGGCACACTCACGGGAGTGTACCAAGGAGCTCATATCTGCCTTGCCAAATATTGGATTAATGGGAAAGTTCGGAGCTAGAGCAGAACTACGGAATGTCCTACAGGAGAAAAAAACTGGACAGGTGTGGTTCCAGTGTCTCTGTGTCAAGAGTTTTTTTTTGGTTTTGTGGGCACTGCAACACAGGTGAAAGGGCTATACCCCGTCAGCGTTCCGACCCCCCCCCTCCCCCCGGGGAAAACGCCCTACTTGGAATCAAAAGTAAGTCAAACGCAGTGTGGAACACATTTTGCAGTATAAATACTCACAGCGAATACGTAGTGTAGAACCATTTTTTCAGCACGTACTCATAGTCAAAACGGCCAAACCCCTTCAGCGGTCCGATCATGCCCTTCCCCGTAACGGGCGTGTAACTATTGGAGGTGTCTCTATAAGGAGAAGGAACCGCCGTGCTCCGCCTCGAAAGGAATGCGTGGTCAATCGTCAAATGACTACGGCAAGCAATAAACGAGTACGCCCCACCTCCCCCCTTCCCTGCTCCGTCCCGGCATTGTAGGGATGCGAGTGTCTATGGTAATACCACTACGGCTATGCATGAATATCGAGTACCCCCCCCCCCCCCCCCCCCCCCCCCCCCCCCCCCCAAAGCGCCTCACCCGGAAATCTCGGCCACCAAGCGGGGTTGCCCGTGCTCCACCTTCCACTCCCGCAAGACGCTATCCTTGCCGCCGGTGATCAGCATACGCGGCTGTCCGCGGTCCCCGGAGGCAGCAGCAGCAGCGGCGGCGGCCGGCACGCACGCGGAGCACATCACGCCTCCGTCGCCGGCCGTGCTGCTCTCGGACCGCAACGCCCAGGAAGTCTCCCCGCGTTCCGGTTCGTCAATGTAACCGCCACTACTACCACCCCCAATATTTCCCTTTCCGCCGTCTAATAGCGATTTTTCACCACCCCCGCCCCCGCTACCCCCGCCTCCACTACCACCACCACCACCACCACCACCAGCTAACACCCACGAAGACAGGAAGCCTTTAACGTCGTACATCGATCTCCCCTGTCCGCTCGCGACGAGCACCGGTCCCCCATAATCACCACTGCCACCATCCTCCACAGCGGCAAGCCCACCGCCACCCATGGACCTCTCCTTCTCCGATCCCGAGCGGGCGATACCACCGCCGCCCGAGAAAGGCCCGCCCCCCCCCCCCCCGCCCCCTCCGCTCTCCTTGCCTACAACTCCGCGGGCGCTGCTGAAAGTACCGCATCCCGGAACGTTCCTCGTACCAGTCTGACCAACCACAGGGAAAGCAGCTTCCTCCCCGCCTCTTGCCGAACCGTAACCATGCCAGCTCGTCCCCGAACCCCACCTTCCCGACGCGCCCCTTTCGCTCGTGTAACCCCCCCCCCCCCCCCCCCCCCCCCCCCCCCCCCCCCCCCACCGCCACCGCTGCCGCCGCTCCCAGGAACGTTCCACGTACCGGTCCCGGCAACGGTGGACGTAGAGGAGAAGGAGGAAGGTCTCGCGGTGGCGAAGGCGAGGGGGGGTGAGCGGTCTGACGCGACCACAGTTGCGCCAACGACTACCGTCGTCGGGTCGGGGACGCGCTGTCCTACGACGACGCATACGTCTTCGTCCTTCCCATCCTCGCCATCGTCACCCCGGTCCTGTTTGCAAAACAAAAATAGACGCGGTCGATTCGGGAAGGGGACGAGGAGCGCCCGTCCGTAACATGTGTTGGCGGGAACGGGAGGGTGTGAGAGAAGGGGGGGGGGGGTACTCGTTTGTTGCTTGCCTTAGTTAGTTGACCATTGACCGCGCGTCCCTTTCGAGACTGGGGGGGGGGCACTCGTGTCTAAAACACGGCCGTAGTCGTGTTAGCATAAATAGACTCTCGGACCCCTACGATGGAGGGACGGAGCACGTCGGGTTTTCACCGACCAGGCCGGCATTACTTGCAACCAGGGGGGGGGGGGGGGGGGGGGGGGAGGGGGGGGTGAGAGGTAGAGAGAGAGGGCGGGGTGGGGGGTGGTGGTGTACTCGTAGTCAAGCATGGCCGTGGTCGTATGCCCATAGACCCTCGCATCTCTACAGTGCCGGGACGGAGCATGTCGGGTTTTCACCGACCAGGCAGATCTTGCTTGCACCAAGCGCGAAGCGCCGTGAGTTATTTTTCGGCGAGTCGCATGAAGGGTGGGGTGAGCCGCGACCTAGTCAGGACCGCTTGTGAGGCGGACTTCCTTGCATATGGACGACAGCGTCGAAATATGTATACGTACATGTTTCTGGTGTGGCCACTTCCTGTGTGATTTTTTACGTTCGAAGAGCGGGGTTTCATGTGCCCAGAAGGAAAAAACGAAGGAGCACTGGAGCATGTTGGAAGTTATCATAAGTGCTACGGGTCCACTCGATACGGTGCCGGCTCTCGAAATAACGAACCAGGACACGGACCCAATCGATACAGCAGCAGTAACGCGTCTTGCACAACAAACCAGGAAACTGACTGTAGGGAACGTACGAACTAAAAATGTCGATGAACAAACGCTACAAGAGTTTTTAGCATTTTAAACTCGATTTCCACCACATTCTCCCTCACTAAACCTGACTTATATCTTCGGTTAAGTGAGGAACCCCCATGAAACTCTTTTAGTATCCAAGTTAAAACCTCCGACTTCTCGGTACCGGACTCAGTATGCAATGATTGCATTGCTCTCATCGTTCCTTCGTGGGTGTTTTCTAAGCGAGAGAGTTTGACCCACAGGCTAGACTTTTCATGTGAGAAACGGTGTGACAAAATAATTTTTCTTACCTGATGAACGGCATCGATCTCCGAAACTCTCTCGTACAGACAGTATAAGTAATGTCGATGATGAGGCAAAATCACGAACCTGGTGGTTCACAGTCAAGGTGTGGGTGTGGTTTCCTATATACCTATGATACAGGCTACAGCAGTCCTCGTACCGTACGATAGACTCCGTGGGGGCCGCTTCGTGACCATGACTTACAGATTCTGACCTTGAGCAATGCCCTCAAGAACTCTTCCTACTGAGATATCATCAACAACCACCACGGCAATCTGAACACGCATTGCACCTGCAGGCTGCGGGTTTGCTGTGTGGTACTGTTACGTCGTACTGCTGTACAGTACGAGTACTGCTGTTGCCGTGGACATCATGATTCTCGAAAAAGCAGAAAGGCAGGAATTTTTAATTTTTGTCGTTTTTGGAAAATGGCCAATAATATTTCAATTTTTCACTTTTTCCCGATTTATAAAAAAAAAACACGAAAAGACCCCTGCTGGTATGCGTTAGTACGTAGAGCGAAGACGATTTCACGTGGGAAAACGAGCACCAGTCGGTAGACTCAGAGCTCTTCTGATACGACGGTCGCGTGTGCAAACAAGCAAGACGGGTAAACACCGCATGGTTGCCTGCACGTAGGCTGCGCCGTGGGGGTGTAGTTGAAGTTGCACCGGAAGAGAATTGCGGACAGAACCTCCTGCTCGCAAACAAAAACGACGAGCGGGTCCCAAGCTTATGCATTCACGCGCACCCATAAGCCTATGCTCCTCACCTGAACAACCAGATGCGCGACTGGGATGTTCGAATCACTTGCATCCTTGCTGCCCTTCCGCCCTGGTGCCGCCATGATGTTTTCGTCGCCTCGGAGTACACGATAGTTATAGCGCGCAGAGGGGTTGCTCTGCACGCGGGTCCCAGTGACACTTCGCCACCATCGTATCGATATAATCGTTTGACGCACTTACAGCAGTACGAGTACGCACTATTGTGTAGCACGAGTACTGCTGCACTGAATAATATATTATTACGTATCCGTACTTTTCCATGATCGACGGCCACAGCGATGATGCTGCATTGACGTACTGCACTACTACTGTGTGTCGTCTGTGTGTCAGTGGGTCTACCCCCTTCATCCTGCTGCAAAATGATTTGTATTCGAAGATCTAGAACTACTGTTGTTGTGCCTGTCTGCACTGCTGTACTGAATCCATTTGATGCTGCTTACTTACTACGCGTATAATACGTCTGACGACGCACTCCGCTACTTGGCGCTTCTATCGCATCGATAGAATCCATAGTACTCGTAGTAGTAGAGAGAGGCAACAATCCTTTTGACTCGCACACGGGGTTTGTCGGCTGGGCGGGGAGCGGGTCGGGGCGCTGCCCCGACCCGCTCCCCGCCGCAAAGTCTGTGATGTGTGGCGACAAGAATACTCTTCTTTTTGCACCGACAAGAATACTCTTCTTCTTGCACTTGACGGGCTGTACGAATAATACGTATACGTACTGCATTCAATTCGCCATCAATCGCATCAATCGTAAATATTCCATTCCGTGTGTGTCCGTACGAGTGAGTACGAGTACAGTACCGGCCCGCTCATAAGAAACCAGAAATCGGGCTTAGGCTTACTTTCTTATTTTAGAAAGGGGTGTGTCCCGCACTAACTTCAGTATAATAGCTGTCGACTTTCTTATTTCCCCCGAACTGTTTAGGCTGAGTTTGTTGTAGGGCACTTTCTCGTGGGAGGGCCGGTAGTGTACAGCATGTCAAGATGTCAAGATGTCAAGTATGTACTCGAGTCTCGTATTAAAAAAAATAAAAAAAAGGGAACAACAGTGTGAGCTCGAGGATTTCGTGAAGCGACTCGATGGATGTCGAGCGGCGTAACTTGTTGTGTCGTTTCATTTGGCGTTACATTTCGCACGAACATCATGGACATGGACCATGGACCATGGATCATGGATAATAAATCGTGGATCGACTCGGACTCTCTCCCAAGGCATGGGCCATGGGCCATAGAAATCATGACGATTGATTGTGTGCTTCGGATCACACACCGAACGCCGCCTTACCCACTCCGCTTCCTGGCAATTCCATTCAAACAATATTCCATGGACGCGCATACACAGGGTTGCCAGCTGGGGGGGCACGGAGGGTCGGGGCTGCAGCTCCCGACCTGCTGCCCGCCCCTCGCCTGTGAAGTATTATGTATTGTTGTAGCTTGTACGCTAGCTATGCCTGGTATTCATCATGTACATCAGCAGCTTATTGTAATGCTGCCTGGCTATCGCGCGTCCTCCATGTAGTGTATGTACGGCTCGTCAGGTGCTTGTGCACAACGCAGCGTATTCAGCGTCCTCCACATTATCGCCGGTGGTGCTATGCGCACAACGCAGCGTATATCACCTACGGCTCAGCAGCAGCAGCACAGCAGCTAGCAAGCAGCAGCAGCACACAGGCAGCACGCTGCTGCAGCAGTCCTCCACGTTATCGTCAGGTGGCTGTCCCGCCGCCTCGCCTGTGAAGTTATGTTCGTATGTTGTAGCTTGTACGTAGCATATGCCTGGTAGTCCATCATGACATACAGCAGCTTTTGGTATGTAAGCTGGCGTTAATTGCGCTCCTCCATGTAGTGTATGTACGTCAGGGCTAGCGCACACGCAGGTAAATCAGCGTCCTCCACATTATTGCGGTCGGGTCTAGCGTACAACGCAACTATACTCAACCCAGGCTCAGCCAGCAGCAGCAGCATGCACAGCACAAAGCATACGCTGCTGCAGGCATCCTCACGCGTTATGCTCTAGGTGGCTGCCGTCGCCTCGCTTTATTTGTATTGTCTGACGTAGCTGGTTCAACTAACTGCTGCTTGAATGTCTGACGCCTCATGTACGATGTACTCGTCAGGCGCCATTGCCGCAACGCAGCTGTACAATCAGCGTCCTCCACATTATATCGCCGGGTGCTAGCGCACAACACAGCGTATATCACCTCGGCTCAGCAGCAGCAGCACAGACACGCACGCTAGCAGCAACGCAGCTGTGCAGCAGTCCTCCACGTTATCGTCAGGTGGCGCGCCGTCGCTTTGCACACTGCATCGAACTTCCCATCAGTAACGCTGCAGTACGTTAGTACGTCAGGTGCTAGCGCACAACGCAGCGTAAATCAGCGTCCTCCACCTTATCGTCGGAGTGCTATTAGCGCACAACGCAGCGTATATCACTCTCGGCTCAGCAGCAGCAGCAGTGCAGCAGCAGAGCACAGCAGCACGCTGCTGCAGCAGTCCTCCACGTTATCGTCAGGTGGCTGCGCCGCCGCTTTGCACAGCTGAACTTCCCTGTAACGCTGCAGTACGGTAAACTTCGACACAATCATCGATTCGACCCAGAGCTGATAGTTACTAGTCGGGTTAGTATCGAATTCGCTATAACTTTATCTAGCCAGAAGCTACAGAGTCCAATTTTTATCCAGGTTACACATGGTAGAGTGGATTGATGGGCTACAGAGCCAAATCGTGTTTGGAGTTGAACTAAGTAGGGGAGGGGATTACTAAAAAAAGATGGAATTAGACCTCGAAACAGAGTTGAAATAGCAGGGGATTTGGAAATTAAATAATTTCCGCGACAGAGCCCACTAGACTAAAGTCCACTGGATCACTACGGATTGGTTTCCCGGAAGGATCCTCGAAATCTTTTATCGATTTATTTCGCGAGGAAAGAGTGATCCGTAAATCCAGTGACGACCTAGACCCGTACGCACGCGTACTGATGTTTATGGTCTCTGTGCTGGCGCGGAGTCAGTTGCTTCGGCGTATATATCACATGTACCAGGTACATGCTACGCTCGCGTACATACCGGCGTAAACTATTTTCGATGTGTGCGGATCGCGGATACAATCAATCGAGTTTAGGTGGACGCCCCTTGCTGTGTACCGATGTACCAATACTATTAATAATAGTACTGCTTTGCGCGACCAAATCAGCGCTGTGTGTGCGAGTTATTTGGGTTTGTTGCAATCCAAAAAAAGCTTTCTGCACCAATATACTACTACTACTATCATCATACGTACGGCTGTGTGTATGATATGTGTATCGTAGTAACGGGCAGACCACCGGTGCCCACCACGTGCTGATCTGTGTGATCTACTACTACTGTAAGCTCATGTTGCCGGGTGAGGGGGGAGAGCGCTACACGTAGTCTGCATATATATATATATATATATGGTCTACGAGAGTACTCGTATATAATACCAACCTACCT
Source organism: Saccharina japonica (assembly GCA_008828725.1). Lineage (NCBI taxonomy): Eukaryota > Phaeophyceae > Laminariales > Laminariaceae > Saccharina > Saccharina japonica. Next base: position 163,330 of record MEHQ01004261.1, read on the forward strand.
GGTACGTAGTACCAGGTATATCAGGGGCGTAAAAAAAGAAGAGAAAACGACACCACACACGTAGGAAGGTCAGAATGAAAAACAAACCGGATCGCTGTGATCACAGGACGAAATGAGCGAAAACCATTTTTTTTCGTTTTTTGTTCCCTTTTTTTAACTTGGTTTTAGAGACCCCCCCTATTTTTTTTTCGCTGGTAGGGGGGGGGGGGGGGGGTGTCGAAAACTTTTTTTTTTGTGCGCCCTCGGGTATATGTTTCCTGGGTTGTGTATGCACAGTAAAAGAGGCTGGCACTCACATATATGTAATACATATGATACTACTATCTGTGCCATACGAATCCTGCCTGTGGTCAACACACTTCATCATTCAGCAACGGCGACTGTGACTGGTGGTTGCTTTAGATGATCTACAGAGTACATAATGACAGCTTGGTTGAGAGTTATATTTGTCAAAACCGGGCATTTTACATCGTCGGCGGAGGCGCCAGGCGGGCCACAGGGATTGTTTCCTCGTAGGAACACACCCCCCCCGTCGAGACCGTCACGGTATTACAAGAGAGAGAGTAGGGAGTTCACACACTGCTGTACGTAGGCCTGAATCGAGTATGTATGTATGTAGACGGAGAGCTATTTTGATATGAACAGAGGAGAGCCGTCATCAATCTCCTTGTCGTACGGTATCGCTTTTGTTTTGTATCGCCGGAGGCGGGCGTCGAGAGACTTCGACATCGCCAGTTGGGATGGGAGTTGACTCGTGTGTTTGCGGATGCCCCGTAGCGTGGGGTGTTGTTGTTGGTTAACCCTTAAGGGGCTCTCCCCCCCCCCCTCTCCACCCCCCTTTTCTCCGCCGAGCAGGGGGTTGCGCAATAATATGATACAATGCTTGGTTCTATTATTATTATATTATTTGCCTTCCGACAATGTGCAGGGCATTATTCATTCAGAATGAAAAAGCTGACCCAATTTGTCGAATACCACCAATCTCCTCCAACCAATTCTTCTCCCCTCCGTGTACTTCAATAGAATATACACTACCACCTTTCACCCAAATATTGTACCTGCTACATATCTATGTCTCTCTTCTTCATCCAATGATCGACACACCTCATACCTTGGTTCTATTTACTATGGTCCCTCGTAATAGTAGTATCTACACAGTAGCATCAGATCTATAGTAAATCACAATGTGGGAAACTTCACGCACAATACAACACACCTTACAGCAGGCTTCGCAAGGGCTACGGCTAAACAATCCATCTGTCTGCACGAGTATGCGTGCGTGCAGTCTGCCCACATAGCCGCGCGTCGCCGTTTTCCACTTTGTGCTGTCACAGCTTGTCACACAACTGCTGTTTTCTCTCTCTGAACTCGCTCTAAAACCCCGAGATTGTTATGGCGCTTTGTCGCGCAGCTTCCCTCTCTGAACCAGCGGTATGAAACCCGATGTGGCTCCATCACCTCGTCCGGCCGCGACGCGAGGAGGGCAGAACAATAGCTCAGGACGACCCCCTGTTTTTACGGTGTGTTAGTAGTATACGCATAGTTATGCAGGGGTCTCGCTACGGAGCAGTGTGCTCCTTTTTTTGGTGTGTTTTTCATGACACTCTTCGAGTATTAATATTCCTAACGCGCAACACAAAAACAAAGGTCAACGATCTTGACGAAAAAAAACCCGTGGCATTTTGGCGAATCATGGTATTTTTGTCGCGAATCATGACGACGGCATTAAAAAAAGGCAACATCAAGAAGAAATGATGTCCTCCCATGAGTGAAAAAAAAAACGTGGTGAAAAAAACACAACAAGGCCAAGATTAAAATGTCACAAATCGTTATTTTCTTTTGCCACCAGCAACAATAATAACCGCGATTTTTTTGCTTTCGGTAGGAATGGCCCGATTCAAGCATATGCCACGTTGAACGTTTCCGGACCTTTGTCCTCAGCGAACACCAGTATCATCTCGTAATCAAATCTCCGGTTCATTGTGCCCGACCACCACTCACTACTGTGTTTCGTCGCTATCGGGGACACCATGCTGTAGTATTAGCATTTCGTCCGGCAGGATATTTCTGGGAATTTTCCAGGTCACTAATAGTGTGGTCGGGTTATAGGGGTTAGGGTTAGGGGTAGGGTTAGAGGTTCTACGCCCGAACATTGGTCCAAGATGTTCCCGGACGATTGATTAATAGTCCTCACACCACGATAGGTGCGTGATATGTTGCTTAAGTCTGGGTAGTAGGTGATCGGTTAACGTTTTACCAGATAGTATTAATAGTAGCCTAACAGACTTAATCACAATACATAATTATACATTACTGATAGGCGCGTGTTATATGACTTAGTCTGGGTAGTAGGTGATCTGTTAACATTTTACCAGTAGTAGCCGAACAGACTAATCATAATCATAGTAATAATACCCTCCGTGAGTAACCCTTTCAAAACGGGAAAGCCTATTCCACGCTAATTCCAAGTATGTTGTCCCCAAAAACGTTGGAGCGGTTCTTAACCCGTTCAGAACTGAAAACAAGTATCCCACACTAATTCCAAGTGTTTTACCCCCAAAAACTTGGGACCGGTTCTTAAGGGGTGAGATAACAGATCAGATGGCGACGACAGCAAAACGATGGGTGGGGGTCGCGAGTTTAAATCTCTCCTGCTTCCATAATGAAGCACTTTCTCGCGAAAAACACTTCAACTTCCCCATCCATGTTGAACCTGAAAAAAGTATTCTCCACGTGGACCCCCATAAATAATTGGAACTGCGTGTTTTGGTGCAGCAGGCGTAACTCTGCCCGCTCAGGCGAACTTCTCGGACGTGCCCGCCTAACATGATGTTGTTTCTAATGAGGTAGGGTTTTATCACGAAGCTGTAGGGCTTTCGTTCCCGGCGGTGAGCTTATTTTTTTGCTTCGGCTAACGGCGGCCGCCACCCCAACCCGGAACTCTAACTCTAACCCTAACCCTAACCCTAACCCTAACGAGAGGCATGCCTGGTTGGTGTGCCACCTGGCCGTTGTGCTTGGAAAGGCTCTATTTTCACTGCGGGCACATCTAAGGAGATTCGCCTGATCGGGCAGATCTACGCGAACACGTTTTGGCGACATGTCGACGACCCGTACGTTGTGTCTTTCTTGAGTCAAAATCAATGAATCCACATTATGAATATCTCGAGTCATTCATTCATTAAGTTATTCCACCCCTATGTACCACTAATCAGACCAGCCCTAACTCTGACCCTATAAGCCAACCAAATCAGACCAAATCTAGAAGAAAGTGGTGAGCTCTGGTGAAGCGTCGCGGCGTTGCTCATTGCTCACATTCGACAAATGAACGTCCAGTAGCATTATACTCGCATCCATCCCTTCTTATGGCGTATAGGGTATGGCGTAGGGCCATATATTTGTGGTATATTTGTGCTCTGGTGTATACAATAAGTTAACCTAGCTGAAGGGGGAGCTAAAAAAGGGGGAAAGCACGAATACTGAACTTATTTAGCTAAAGGTGGAAAACAATATCTCACATACACAAATACAGCGGTATTAACCCATTGTGAAGTGAAGACCAAATGGGGACGATGATAGAAGGGAATGGAAGTACGCTGGTTCGTTGCTTGAGCTTGAAAGCGAGCTTCTTCTTCGATATGGAAAGACCTCTTGTTATTATTATTTAACCTCTGATGATGGCTGGAAGATGAGGGGAAAGATGAGAAGTGACCTCTTGGGGGGGGGGGGAGTCTGCCTGAGAGCAGACTCTTTTACTCGATCGGCTTAACGGGAGATTACAGTACTTCCTTGCCAACAACCCGTTAATCGGATAGCTACAGCAGCCACTGGAACTTTCCTGTGGTGTTTAGCCATTCTGAAGAAACATCTGTTCTGTCCAACGGATAATACCATATCCTATCCAAGGGGTAATATCGTTCCCATGATATTCTAAGCGCTAATCCTACGAGATATCTCGTCCTTAGGAAGATTCTAGTGCTTAGAATCCTCCTATGGACTTATAAAGCTTCTGTGCTACGGCCTATCTGATGTACCCAAGGAAACTTCTGTATACGAGAACAATCTTAGCGCCACTAGGCTCTTCACCTGTATGATATTCTATCAACCATCTATAGCCGTAAGGACACCACATCACATTAGCCCACCCTGAATAGTCGTATATGCAGACCACACGATGGTCAATGGATGATAACAAAGTTCATCCTAAAAGACCGAGAGAGGGGGGTCGAAGATGCGGCTATTCAAAACAATAAAAAATGAGGCTATAGATTCTCCCACACCTCGTAGTGAGGCCTAAGCAAAAAAAAAAAAATCTCACATAAAGAAGGGAAGTAAAGGCGATCCAAGCTCAGCGGTCCTGCCGTTCGCCGCCAGGTGTGAAGTGAAGACCAAATGGGGACGATGATAGAAGGGAATGGAAGTACGCTGGTTCGTTGCTTGAGCTTGAAAGCGAGCTTCTTCTTCGATATGGAAAGACCTCTTGTTATTATTATTTAACCTCTGATGATGGCTGGAAGATGAGGGGAAAGATGAGAAGTGACCTCTTGGGGGGGGGGGGAGTCTGCCTGAGAGCAGACTCTTTTACTCGATCGGCTTAACGGGAGATTACAGTACTTCCTTGCCAACAACCCGTTAATCGGATAGCTACAGCAGCCACTGGAACTTTCCTGTGGTGTTTAGCCATTCTGAAGAAACATCTGTTCTGTCCAACGGATAATACCATATCCTATCCAAGGGGTAATATCGTTCCCATGATATTCTAAGCGCTAATCCTACGAGATATCTCGTCCTTAGGAAGATTCTAGTGCTTAGAATCCTCCTATGGACTTATAAAGCTTCTGTGCTACGGCCTATCTGATGTACCCAAGGAAACTTCTGTATACGAGAACAATCTTAGCGCCACTAGGCTCTTCACCTGTATGATATTCTATCAACCATCTATAGCCGTAAGGACACCACATCACACCATTCAGAACTGAAAACATATCCCACACTAATTCCAAGTAGTTTGTTCCCAAATATGTGGGACAATGTTTTAGGGGGGTTAACGGCAAGGACGGCCATGATGTTCACCCCTACCTCTGTTATCATATTTACCTGGTATATGATACCTAATCTGGACCTGAATATCTCGCCATTTTATGGGAGAGAGTGCTATCAGACTTAGTTTTTGGCCAGGCGGTCGGTTAACCTTTCACCAGTAGCTCCAGGGACGGAGAGTGTTATAATTATAATAATTATTATTCCATTTGCAATCTTGATAATATGCAGCTCTTATTGCAATCATACCATTCACCTATTGTACCTATATCAATCATACCTGAATACTTGACAAACCTATACCAACAATGCAGTCCCCCGTATGAATGCCTTTACCGGCTCCTAACCTTCCCCGATCAAATCTGAAAGTTACGATTATCCTTTGCCCTCCTCAACAATGTGTAGCATGAGCTTCACCGTTGACCACTCAGAAACACTCCACCCCGAAAAAAGAAAACCCCGGAAACTTATTATCTTCGCGTTTGTGTTCTTTCTCCCTCCTCTATAGTCGTAACTCAGATCCGGGGCCACTAAGTAGGCTCTTTTTCTTGCTCCTCCCGCCCGACTACGATTCGAGCCTTTTTGCATTTTTATCGCGATCATACTTCATCCTTTTCCTCCCTCGTCGACTTGCGTCTAATTGCGCCTATTGAGAAAAAACGTATTGATATGTAGTCAGTCTGTTTTGGCTTGCTTCGCCACCCAACTATAGTAGTGCGTGGACCCTTTACAGTGCCGGTCGATTGCAATAGTGCCGGCTGCCCGCCATAGTGCCTGTGAAATCGCTTGGCACATAGTATAATATTGACCAGTGTGGCAAATGTGTGGAGTAGTGCCGGTTGTCGCTTATAATAGAGCCGGTAGCGCTGGCTGGCGAATATCGGCACTATAAAAGAGGGACCATTTGCTGCAGTACAGTAACTGTTCCGGCACTATAGAGGGACTATTTACTGTAGTACAGTAGCTGATCCGCCACTATAGAGGGAGCATTACTGTAGTACAAGACTGAGACCGCAACAAATACTGCCATGCGCCCGTAGGGGACCTCCTTTTGTTTAGGCGTCAGTCGTGGAAAAATGTTGGGCAGCAGGAATCGCCATGAAGGACGAGCTGCACCACCCCTACAAAGCACCACCCCTATAAGGCACCACCTCTACAAGGCACCACTCCTGTAAGGCACCACCCCGATAAGGCACCACCTCTATAAGGCATCACCCCTATAAGGCACCACCCCTACAAGGCACCACCCCTATAAGGCACAACCCCTTTAAGGCACCACCCCTACAAGGCACCACCCCTATAAGGCATCACCCCTGTAAGGCACCACCCCTATAAGGCAGCACCCCTATAAGGCGCCACTCCTATAATTCATCACCCCTACCGTATGCTCGTTGTACTGAAATGCTGTCAATGTACGTCTAGAGGGCCGCCTTGTAAAAGCGCCATTGGCGGGGTCCCCTCGCCAAACCGTCCCTCAACCCTCTCGCATGTCCTGCCGAGGCGGACTATTTTGCATATGGATCACAGCGTCGAATTATAATGATAGCTGGGGGCGGGCGGGGAATGCACTCGATATTCATGCATGACCGTAGTTATATCCCTGAGGGGGGGGTCGGAGTGCATCGTTAAAATAAAGGCATAACATAACACGTATGCGGTTCTGTTCCTCGGAACGGGCGAATACATCACCATCCCCATCACCCCCGGCGACGAGCCGAGGGAGGGGGGGGGGGGGGGGGGGGACTCATTCGTTGGGGTTACCTTAAAAATTTGATCATTGACCGCGCACCCCGTTCGAGACGGAGCACCGTTCCTACTCCTAATAGAGACACCTCCGATAGCTGGGCGCTCAATACGTTGTTTCTGTGATGGTATTTCCATATATATTGCATATCATGTTTTTGCTAATCTTACCAAACTAAAAAGCATCGCTTGTGGCTACACACAGTATAAATGTCACGGGCGAAAGCGCTATGGTTGAGCCCGAGGGAGGCGCACACACAAACTAGGCAACAAAAACTGGAGCGGCCGCAGAAAATTACTACCGGTTATTGGCGTAGCATGGTAGCTATCCTTAATACCGGTCAGGCACACTGCAAGAACGTCACGCAAGAACGTCACCGACCGTAGTCGGCACGCGAAGCGGAGTGGGCATGGGCATCGTTCGCGACCCTACGTGCTGCGGGAAACAACGTGAACAAAGCGAGCCGGGAAAACGGAATATCACATCCCACGCAAAGCCAACAAACCCAAAAACGAAGAAAAACAGGAAACAAAAACAGTCGAGTGCGGTGAGAGGTGGTGCGAAAGTCAGGCGGTCGACGTCATTTTTTCTGCGCCTCGAGATTTTTGCCCACCACTCTGACCCTGGGTGTAAGGGTCGTTTGTATATTAACATTCAATGGAAGTGGTCCTCGTATTTCGGGTCCAAAGTGGTGCCGTAGTATGCAATATTAACAGTGTACGTTACCTTGGACCCCCATGCACTCTCCATCACACACATGTCACGTGACTTGCAGACACAAAAGTTCTTTGTAATATATGGAAACAACGTATAAGCGCCCAAATGTTTTGGAGGTGTCTCTATTAGGAGTAGGAACGGTGGTCCGTCTCAAAAGGGATGCGTGTTCGATGGTCAAATGACTAAGGCAAGCAACAAATGAGTACGCCCCCCCCCCCCCGATATATCTGCACTTAAAGGTCTTACATATCGTGTCCCCTGTCTTACGTCAAAATTATTCAATCCACACTACCTTACGAGCTCAAGTCATGAATTCATAACTTCCATATCTCTACGTACCTCCCATCTATCCGTATTCGTATCCACAGCCATACAGTAGAGGGCACCTAATAAGAACCAGCAAAACTGGCCCAGGCTGGGTTTCTTATTTGAGAGAGGGTGCTTTCTACACTAATTCCAAGATAACCACACTCTCGATTTTATCTTTTCCCTCTAATATCAGCCCGGCTTTCTTATTAGCCTGTTCTTGGCCTGTTTCTTAGTAGGTGTCCTGTACTGTAGCTGTGAGTTCGAAAATCTGGTCGATGCACGAAGGCAGATTTATATCTCCAAACCAAGTTACTACCAGGTAGTAGATATCACGAAGAAATTAATAAGTGTGGGCATGATCTATATCCGATGCGTGGTGTCTGTGTGTTTTGACGTTAGGACTGTGTCATGGTATTAATGATATCCCCGTTTCCCCTCTATTGTTGAGGTGGCGTGTTTCTCCCCCTCGTGCTCAGAATTCTCTCAGCGCAGGACCAGCAGCGTGATAATAAAATAAGACATCGAATATCAATCTTGTGAGTGACCGAAGGCCTTCTCTCGCCTCAACCTGCTCCGTCCGGTAGTCGGGCTTGCCCATTCCGCATAACTGTTCTAGGATGATAATAGCAATACCCATTCAACTGCACTTACTTTCGATGTGGGGACAAAAAAACACGTAACAGTCAAATGGAATCTTAATCTTTAGTATCATACCTACAGAGATATATCCGACTAGTACGCACTCTCGGACAGCAGATATATCCTTGGATCCACATTTTCTACATGATGATCTACATGATGATACATGATGATCTACTCATAGTACTATACCTCTCACGTACCCCCCCCGTCGTTGTGAGATGCAGTTTTAGCTGTTTGTTCAGACAGAGAGAGAGGCTCTGCATACTCGTATTTTACGTAGTAGCACTGACTGTGGTCTAACCCAGGAAACATGCGGTCGTATACGATGTAGTAGATGATTTGGATGATACGGGTCCCAACATATGTATTACGTCATGATGATGAGCTATATCATACAACACCGCTGGGAATACGTAGATCTATGTATTTCTGTGCCTTGAAAATATCTATCCATGGATGTGGATGCATATTATAGGCCTCATGTGTGAGAAGTGGGAATCGATGATTTGCCCGAGAGTGTGAAAAAATAGATATGATCCATGTGTATAGATCGTGCAGATAGATGGTGCAAATCAGGCGTGTGCCTCTTCTGCCCCGAAACAAAGAAAGGTCTTCGTACGGTAGCACAGTATACAGGGTAGTACGAAGTACAAGGTATATAGATAACGAATGTAGTGTCCGCGGACGCGGGGGCACTATACTGCAGGGCCAGCCGAGGATCGGTGTTCTCGAACGGGGGAACACCGCAGACCCAAACTGCCGACGCCCAGTGTGCCCATGTGCCCCCAAACGGCGAGGAGGCACACTGCTGTGCAGGCCGAACTGCCATCAACACGCCCCCCCCCCCGACGGATGTGCACCGCGTCGGTCTTTGACTCTGCTCTCGAATGTGCGCAACAGACAAGGCGGTGTTCTTCTGGCAGCCCCCTTCCTGTTTTCAGCCTCGTTATATGGATGATGGATATGTGACGATTTGATCTGCCGGAAGTACAGTAGTACGATCAACCGTAAAAAAAAAAACGCTACATACTCGCTACATTACGTAGGCGCAAGTGTGGCGCCATAATTTCGGATGAACGCACCTGCAGTAGTAGTATAATACCACAGGTACGTCATATCTACGCAGACGAGTACTACCCTCTCTGGTATATCCCGGATGACCATATCTGTACAGCAAGCAATTAATTGTTGTACCATACCACCAGCAGCATATACGTGCTAGAGGCACTGACGCAAACTGGGCAGAGTGCGCGCAATGAAATACACACATAAGATACGACCCGCACGAGTCACCGTCCTCCTGCGGAAAGGGCGGAACTTTTAGAACGATCCGAAGAAATTATGAAGAAATTTCCCGTCGCGATCCAGCGCCTGCGCGAGGAAATTTCTCGATCCGATATTTTTTGTCGGGTTTGGAGGGAGAGGCGTGTAGTTTTGGTCGTTGTTGAGGTTGGGGTTGGAGACACAGAGACACCCCACACAGAGCAGGTACGAAGCAAGTCGGATTCATTTTCGTTTTGCTGCAGGTTCTGAAGCATAACACAAAGAAACCTGATCTACCAGAAGACCCCTACCCTCCGTCAACCAGTCAGTCCGTCGGCAGCAGCAGCAGCAGCAGCGAAGCATGGGTGAGAGAGTCAGAGAGTGCTTTTTTTTCTGCAGAGCGCAGCGTTTTTTTTGGTGATGAGGCTTGCAGCCTGTCGGTGTTGTTTGTTTGCTTGCGCTGCTGTGTTTTTGTCTCTTTGGGTTCAGATGAAACATGGAGCATACTGCTGCTGCTACTGCTGCTGTCAAGTGCTGCTGCTGTTGATGCTGCTATTGTGTGATACGTATGGTCCTCTCTCTTTCGATTGGAAGCATTGTTCTGCAGCTTGATCTCTCATCTCGTGCTGTGTAGCATCAGACTAAAGCAACACGTGTGATTGCTTTCGCGCTGCTTTCAAATGTGTCGTCTTCAAGTATGTACGTGTACTGCAGTACCAGCAGTCCAATACGACGAGTCCAGTAGGCAACAAGGCCTGGGGACCCGAGAGGCGGTGGTGGTGGGGTGATGTTGCTGTACTCGTACTAAAGTGCTCTGTCTGTTTGCACTGCTGCTGCTGAGCACTGCCTTTGTGCACTGGTGGGGCGGTCTTTGTGCTGCTATGCACTGCTGCTGCTGTTGTGCAGTTGGTGGCGTGAAGCAGCAGTAACGCTGCTGAGACCCCAGCCTTTCTTCCTTTGGTGCCATTCCATCCAGTGCGACCGGGCCGCTATCATATACTCATAGAGCAGGCTAAAACAGTTATTACGAAGCACTGGGGCGCAAAGACTGCTGTCCTGCCACACCAGCAGTAGTAGTTCCATGGCTCCTAGACCATGCCTCTCTATGGCAGCACTTGAAACAGCACAAGATCTCAGCACACCACATCACTCCCACCCACTCAAGACGCCTACGAGTACGAGTATGTACGTCGTACTGCTGTATCCATGTACCATCTCTGACCCAAAATATAAGGATCTTTAGTATTTTAACATTAAATTAAAGGGGTCCTAATATTTCGGATCAGAGTCGGTATACAAGTATGACCCATACCCTGGTGTCTGGTATCTATAGTAGATGTACACTTCCGGCCCTCTCATAAGAAAGTGCCCCACAAGAAACTCAGCCTAAACATTACGGGGGTAAGAAAGTCGACAGCTATTATACTGAAGTTAGTGTGGGGCACGCCCCTTTCTCAAATAAGAAAGTCAGCCTAAGCCCGATTTCTGGTTTCTTACATGAGCGGGCCGGTACTGCTGTATACGTACAATGGGAGACTGGTCTTTGGACGCGTCAATAAGGTCGATTTTGACCTCAATATACCAGTTTTAGTATAGGCGAGCGGCCAGTCAAAAGGACTAAATTTGGAGACCATCTTTTTTCGGACGCGTCAAGGACTATTACACCAGTTTTCGTGTAGAAAGCGGTCCGTCAAGGGCGTCAGACCGCGATCTACTTTTGGCCTTAACATAGCAGTTTTAGAATAGTGCTGTCAGTCAAGGAATCAAACCGCAGTCACCTATTTTATTATTCATCAAGTTCCTCCTCCATCGTCATGCTGCCCGTGCCACCCCACCCCTCTTGTTTTTTTTTTTTGGTTTTGTTTTGTTTTGTTTTGTTTGTTTGTTTGTTTGTTTGTTTGTTTGTTTGTTTGTTTGTTTGTTTGTTTGTTTGTTTTTTGCCTTCTTATTACATGGCAGGAAACTGCATCGTCACCCCGCCGTCCCAAGTCGCGGTAATCTCCGGACCCGGGAAGTCGCGCATGGTCATCGGAGAGTGTGCTTTCAAAAAATGGGCTATTGGTGAGCGGGCAGGGGTTTTGCACCTATGGGTGATGACCCTATAAAAAAGGGTCATCATGTCAGCACAGAAGCGTTATTGTTGCAAATTGCAAGTTGCAAGTAGCTATTCCGGAGGACCATACATAGTGAATAGGACCAAATATTGTTAGTAAATGTAAGTAAAAATATACCTGGTAGGTTTTAATGTGTACTGCAGGTCCTATTTACTACGAGTATGGTCCCCCATTTTTAGTTGTAAAAGTCATAGACCCCATACCTGCTATAGGGTCATCCCCCGTAGGTTGGCGTCGCACAACAGGTTGCTTGTTGTGTCCGCTTATTGCTTGGTTTGGGGGAGAGAGGCGAGTCCGATAAGTCGAGTCCTGAATATATGGGGGCCTCGTATAATACCAGTCTGACTCAGAACATAAGGACCTTTTGTATATTAACATGCAACTGGAATGGTGCTTATATTCCGGGTCAAGGTGGTATGAATATGGGGTTATTAGTATACAGCAACAACCAGCAGTCAGTATGACCCTACAAAAAAAAAATGTCATAATCATACCCCATTTTTCGTCTCCCCTAAGTCGGAAAATAAAGAATTACGACAAACAATGATACCTATAGTACCAGGTACCTGGTACCAGGTACATACCTGGTACAATACAAATTTCGCTGAATATAAAGCTGCAAAACGCGAAACACGAAACAATGTTCAAATTTCGTGCCATGCTTCTTCGTCTCCCCGATTTCGGAAAATAAACACTTTTCAAATTTCGTGCCATGCTGACATGCTTCGTCTCCCCGATTTCGGAAAATAACTAATTACCCCCCCCCCGAGCGTTTTGCATCCCCGAATCAGAAAACGTTACGATATGCTCGTAGGGTGGGGTGCTGTGACCCCTTTGTCTTAGAGTCATCCCCCATGCACGGGGGCTGTGACCTGCGACCCCTTTTGTTCTTAAGAACCGGTCCCCCGTTTTTGGGGAAATACTACTTGGAATTAGTGTGGGGTACAAATTTTCAGTTCTGAATGGGTTAAGAACTGGTCCCACGAATTTGGGGACAAACTACTTGTAATAAGTGTGGGACATTTTTTCAGTCCTGAAATTTTAGAACTGCAGTCCCGTTTTGGGGACAAACCAGTCTAATTCTAAGTGATTTGTCCCCAAAACGGGATTCCAGTCCTGTAAGGGTTAATGGCCATCCAGCCACCTCCCCCCCCCCCTATTTATTATTTCCTTTTCTAATTCTAAGTGATTTGTCCCCAAAACGGGACTCCAGTCCTATGAGGGTTAAGGGCCATCCAGTCACCCCCCCCCCCTATTTATTATTTCCTTTTGGCGTTTTTTCTTTTCTCTTTTACGCAGCCGGATTGCTAGCAGGGTAGGTCGTACCTGTCGTATATGGCATTGCATTGTCTGCTCTGCTTACTTTTTTTTTTTTTTTTTGTCCATCCCATTTATTATCTTCGCACTTCCTCCGTCTTTCTCCCTCCCTAGTCGTAACTCAGATCCGGGGTCACAAAGTAGGCTCCTCTCCCTCCTCCCCCACTACGGTTCTTGCCTTGCATTTTTATCGCGAGAAGATTTCAGCCTTTCCTTCCCTCGTCGACTCTCGTCGAATTTTGCTTACCCACACGCTATAATATGCGCTCTCGACAGTCGGTGTCATTTGATAATAAAAACCTCCATGGGGAGAATCGAACCCTCGACATCCGGCCCAACAGGCTTCGTGGCTACCTGTTAGACCACCGGGGCGACCGGCATTGCAACCTACCAGTAGTTTATCTGTGACGTAGTTTTGTGACCATAGAATAACTGGTACTTATCTCTTTAGGATGAAGAACCGGCACGGACACTGGGTGTGCTGGATCTCGACGGGTAGAAAGGACGGTTTAATGTGAAGAACATACACATATAATCGTAGGTCAAATCTATGATACATACATCCCCCCTTTAACAGTTATAAAGGATAAAACGTTGTTTGTTTGTTTGTTTGTTTGTTTTTTTAAACCCCTACCTGCTAATTGCCACTAAAGATACCTTATAGGTACACATAAATAATGCACACTATTAAAAACTCAAATCACTAATTAATTAAAAATTCATCCAGGTGCTTTTAAGTTTTACTCCATAACCTGTCCTCACACACCTCTTCTTATATACCATAAATAGCTATATACAAATAGTAGAACCACTCTATCACGTAAACTCGTCGGAACACTATAGTATACCTGGTACGTTTATTTCAGACTGTTTAATTTTAATTTTAATTTAATTTTAATTATTTCTTCCCCCACAAATAGACACACACTTCTGAATTCTACAGCCTCAGATTGTGTCCCCCTCATACGGGATGTACATCCTACATGAGGACATATAAAATCCGTAAGTACGCGCGATCGAAGTATTACACTCAGCTAGCAAAGATGAGCTTCGACGAAATCCTCGAGCTCACAGCTGTTGTTTTTTTATTTATTTTTAATATATAATCCCAGAATCGGAGATTCTTTAAGCAGATACATATCATACTCTGTAGCGGCTTTTCTGTTTCCGATTACTGGATGGAATGCCTTAAGACAAGGTTACCTCTCCGGCCGGAAATATAAGGGTTATTTTGTATGAATATTAGTGTATGAGCGGTCCTTACGATTTACGGATGGAGTGGTATTATTTGTGACAACAGTTTTTTTCAGCGCGTTTTTTTGTATGAGGACTTGTACCCACCTGTGGTTTACTTGGTGCACGAAGGTTGGTGGTGAGTTCCTACGGGCATTATGCTGTCTTATCTTACTGGTGTCACTTTTGCTCATTCAGCGCTGTTCAGCGTGTAAACTCTCAACTCTCTTGCTCCCAGTTGATGCTAGTGGTGGAGTTGTAGGTGTTGATGCTGTTGTTGGCGTTGCTTGTTTTTGTTGCTGTTGTACTGCTGTACCCGGTACAAAATTGCTCAAAAATGCAAAAAGTTGGCCACAGGTCACCGGAGATATAAATACAAAATGCAATGAACATGCTCTGTACGAGCGTGACAGGTAGAGAGTAGTATATATCCATATGTCTGCAGTCTGCAAGTGACCGACAGCATAACAAATGTAGCTCGCACCTATCGCTATCCTCTTTCTCTTTCAACGACAAACCTCTAGATTGGTGATATAACGCAACACAGCAGTAGTAGTAAATAGGCTAGGGAACCACTGGGCCACAGCCTATCAGAGCAGCAGTAACCAACACCCAGCACCGCCGTGGTCTGCAGCATGTTTTTTGCAGCAGAACGGCAAGCAACGCAGAACGATCCAAGGAGCCGCGCGTGAACCATTATCCGCAACCAAATGCACACGTATTTAAATGTTCATACGCTTCCTTTCCCGTCATTGATTCAAAACTACGAGGCGTGGGCACTACAGCAGTAGCACACCTTGATAGTGAATCTATCTTATCTTTACGGAGGTTTTGTGCTCGGCGTGTGAAGCCTACCCTCTGCGCCTGAAGTCGACCCGCCGACCCGAACCCTAACCCGAACCCGAACCCTAACCCTAACCCCATGCCATTGATTAGTGCTTGCATGCTGTGCTTTGTAAGACTCTACGGGTACGGTGACTCGGCCGGCTTGTTGTATGCTGTGCTTGGAAAGTCTCTGATGCTGCTGTGTAGATTGATTCGGCCGGCTCGGGAAGCCAACCTGTGGCTTGGAAGTACTCCCGGTTGATTGAGCCGCGAATAATGTACACTTAACCAACCAGAGTGCCTCAATAACTACCTTGGGAAAATTCTGTATCAACCCCTGACTCCTACCGGAGGACTACTACTGGAAATTTACCGGCTTTTCAGGGTCATCTATAGTCGTAACTCGGATCCGGTGTCACTAAGTAGGCTCTTCTCCTCCCTCCCCACTACGGTACCGGGCCGCTCATAAGAAACTTAGGCTGACTTTCTTATTTGAGAAAGGGGTGTGTCCCACACTAAGTTCAGTATAATAGCTGTCGACTTTCTTATTTCCCCCGTAATGTTCAGGCTGAGTTTCTTGTAGGGCACTTTCTTATGAGGGCCGGTAGTGTACGGTACGCGCCTTGCATTTTTATCGCGAGAACATTTCAGCACTTTCTTCCTTTGTCTACTCTCGTCAAATTGTGTCCACCCGCGCGCTATGATAGGCGCTCTCGACAGTTAGTTGGTGTCATCAAAGAAAAAAAAAATCCATACGACGGAGATTCGAACCCATGACTTCAACCTTAGCATTCTTGGTGGATACCTGCTACGTAGACCACCGGGGCGACCGCTGTTGTTGTTGTTGTTGTTTTTCTTCACATTAAACTCGTTTCAGTTGCTAATCCCTATAGTCTGATCTAGCAAGATCACGGCCCGTGGTCACAAAAGTGCTAGAGCCATCAGAGAATCCTAAAGAACACGTACACTTAGCAGGGAAAGGATACACAAGTCCGAAGAGGTACACCTAAAATCCCTACAGCATGTTATGCGTGTCCAAAACTGAACTACACGCCCGCAATCTCCATTCGACTACAGCAGCATCGTCCCCCCCCCCCCCCCCCCTCTTTACCAATGAATTTGCCGACTACAGCGTAACTACTGTCTGAAGTGCTGTCTGTACAAAAACAAACGGTAGGCGTGGGAACAAGATGGAGCACGCAGCTGCTGTCTGAAGTGCTGCCAGAATGACAGTCCGCGGGCACAAAGTGAAAAAGAACAGCCAACCAAAGCCATCATGTCCATTGACAATTACCCGAATCTATCCTGAACGGTCTGTGTTAGGCACAGCATTATAAACATCGACACTGATTAGGAATCGTTCCACATTGAAGGGGTCTTCCACGATCAGGCACACAATGAAGGCACCCGGGGTGTCCGCGCCATCTCTGCCGCGTCTCTCTACAAAACCAGTGACGTCATCCACACCGACCCAACAACAACATTCGGGGGAAAAAGCGAAGAATTTGTCAACAGAAAAACAAAAATGTTCGTCCGTCACGGGTCGATGTCGTCCGTGCTCCGGATCGCTTCTCCTGTGCGCTGCTGTGCTGCTGCGCCGGCGCGCTGCTGTGCTGCTGCTCAGGCGCGCCGCTCCGGTGCCGCTCGGCCAGTCCTAGCACGACCACACTCGACCCGCTCCGTCCGTACACGCTCTCGTTGCTGTCCTTCCCAGTCGGCTCCTCGCTTTCTCTCTCGTTGCACTCAGGGTGCTTGGTCTGAAAAATAAAAATTCTCGCGCTGAAGGGATTGACCAGTCCAACAACAGCTCGTCGCCACACGCTCCCTCCTCCTTTGATGGCGAAGCCAGGTTACTGAGACAGTACAGCTCCCTCTAGCAAACA
>MEHQ01004261.1:194443-258231 GCA_008828725.1 Saccharina japonica
CCCCCCCCCCCCCCCTTCCCGGCTGCGTAATTGACGCCTCGTTACCATGAACCCATTCATGCAGGACCTGAACAACATGGGTTTTGCTCTCGTGTCTTACACGGTCAACCAGGTCACCGACTCGCAAGGATAGTGAGTGCCCTTGCCTATATAGCTTTCCCCCCCTTTTTTTTGTCAAATTGCCTAATGGCTAGCTACCGTATCACACTGGGGTGGTAATAAAGCACGCGGGTGATAAGTATCACACGGGTGGTAAGTATCGCACGGGTGGTAAGTATCACACGGGTGATATGTATCACACGGGTGATATGTATCACACGGGTAATGAGTATCACACGGGTGATAGGTGCCACACGGATGATAAGTGCCACACGGGTGATAAATGCCACACGGGTGATAAGTGCCTTATGAGTGATAAGTATCACACGGGTGATAAGTGCCACACGGGTGATAAATATCACGCGGGTGATAAGTATCACGCGGGCGATAAGTATCACACGGGTGGTGAGATAACACACGGGTGACAAGATAACACATCCTCTCTGTGGACGAGTTTCAGAGTCGATTTTCTCCAAACTCTGCCCTAGAAGGGCCATGCCTTATTATTGTACAGGGGAGGGGCGCACACGAAACGGAACCGGTGGCTTAGGAAATACTTTCTCGTCTCGAGACATATATCCGTAGACGCGCCGGCTCATCGGCGTTTACGCTCTCTCTCTCCTGTTTGTCGAGAAATATCAGCTCCAACAACAATGCCTACCTAGGGGCTTGCACTCCTTGGGGAATTATTTTCTGCCTGTGGTTAAGCACCTCAAGTTGACCCACTACCGGTTAGTATGAAGTTGTACTACCACTGCTGTACCAGGTATTGTATTTGTTTCGGGCTATGTAACACACGCACAATTATGGTCGGGCTGCACGAACAAAAGTTCTTCGAAGTTCATGTTTCGAGTGACATGGTGGCTTGTTGCGCTCCTCATGCGAGGAGCTCAGAAAACAATAAGGCACCACCCTTGTAAGACTCGGAAAATAATAAGGCACCACCCCTATAAGGCTCGGAAAATATTAACCCCTTAAGAACTGGCCCCACGCATTTGGGGACAAACTACTTGTAATTAGTGTGGGATAATGTTTTCAGTTCTGAATAGGTTAAGGCACCATCCCTGTAAGGCTCGGAAAATAGTAAGCCGCCACCCTTACAAGGCGGTATTGCTCGGGGTGTGATATTTTTTTCATCACCCCGTATGATACATACGGGTATGCGTGTCCGCGCACGCTGAAAGCGTTCTATTGTTCTGGGGGTGTGTGGACGAAGCGCCGACAGCGTCCGCGCGGTGTTGTTTGCGCGGTTTACCCCACGGTACGTTAAGCTCGCGCTAATGTCTGGCGCTGTCGGGCACAGAAACAATCAGCCTTTGGAGTCTCTCACGAACCTTATGATGTTCTCGCCACGCGAAAAAGCGGTCTAGCGGAATACTTATAGGCGGGATCGCACGCACGCCCCCCTGCGCCCTACCTTGGTCCATTTTGCCTCACGCTCTCTTATCCTCATCGGCGCCACCCCCCCAAAAATATTTTCCTTTTTTATTTGTCATTTTTTGTTTTATTTTGATATCCTCCCGCCCGCCCCTCACGGCTCTTTCCTAGTCTCGCTCTCTCTTTCGCCATCGCGATGACCTTGCAGTAGCCCGTTTTATGTACCCCGCAGTTGCTCATCCTCCTCTGCAACCTGTTGCTCGCTCGCTCGCCCCTCTTCGTTTTTTTTGGATGTCGTCCGGCCGACTTTTTTCGGCTTCTCGCTCTCCTTTCTGCGTCTTTTTTTCCCTCTCTCTCCACCTGGCTGGTGTGGTGACTATGTTGGTCTTCCTTGGTGGCCTTTGATCGCAGCATGGAAGCGCTCGGTGCCACGCAGACCGCTCTTGTCAAGGTACGTGCCTCGTTTTTTTCTTGTTTCTCGTTTGTATGCATCGATCAATGGTCAGCTGGAGGTGTTCCTGAAACCCGATACTACTTTTTTTTTGTTTGCGCACCAAGGCGTCAATAACCCCCCCCTCTCTCTCCCCCCCTCCATCACACCCCCCGATTTTCGAGTTTCCCCCCCCCTGAAACTCGTTTTCTCAGAATCGGAAGGCGTTTGTCTGTGAAGCCCAACATTTTACTATCCCCTTACATGCTAAGTTCATATACTTCGTATACTGCTACGGCCCTGCATGACATGAGTAACCCCCCCCCCCCCCCCCCCCCCCCCCCCCGATCTACCCCCCCCCCCCCCAACCCGACATGCTCCGTCCCGGCATTGTAGGGATGCGAGGGTCTATGGTCATACAACTACGGCCATGCATGAACATGAAGTACACCCCTCCCCCCTCGGCATAATGTCATGCTCCGTCCCGGCATTGTAGGGGTGCGAGGGTCTAAGGTCATACAACTACGGCCATGCATGAACATGAAGTACACCCCTCCCCCCTCGGCATACTGTGGGCGTACAAAATCATATAGTGGGGACATTGAGCAAACATGTAGAGCACCGTTGTGCGTTAGGCGCACCGGGTCGTTGTGGGGACGTTGAACGGCGTAAGCGCACCATGAGGCGTTAGGCGCACCGAATCCGTGTGGGGACATTTAAAGCAAAATTTAGAGCACCCACTACCGTATACCACTCTGGGCGTGAATATAGGGACCGCTTGGTCTTCATATGATGTACACATGGTCCTTATATTCCCGCCCAGAGTGGTAACACGGAAGAAAGCACACCCCCCTTAGATACCACACCCCCCTACATGAGCACACCCGGTGATATATTTTTTGGGCTGATTTTATATCGTCGCTTTATCACCGGGGGTACGTTGAATACCACCCCCCCTATATACGGAGGTGCGTCTGAAAACAGCATCAAACGCCAAAATTAGCACACCGCCTGGTGGATACCATTCATCCACAACAAACACTTGATACTCGTACTCCTCCTACTGCTGTGCCCTACGCCCCAACCACCGGCGGCGGGTTATTAACACCACGTAGGATGGATATATCCCGTGATAGTTACTAACGGTGTGGTTTTGAGGGGGTCTAGTAACGCTCCTTACTTAACAATTATCACTTACCGTTAGCACACCCCCTCGATACCACACCCCCTCGTCACCACACCCCCTAGCTGTGGGGCTACCGTGCATGGTGATTATCACCGGGGATGCGCTAGATACCACACCCCTCTACAACAGCACACCCGGTGATACTATTTTTAAGGGCAGCGGCCAAAAAAAGGTATACCTCGTCCGTTTGTGGCCAAAAACAGGTACATACTTAAAATCAGGTAAAAAACGCACTCCACGTGCCCTGCCATTGGTCCAAACCTCGTTGTACCTGTTTTTGCCTCTTTAAATACCAGGTATACCTGATTTTGTCTACTCTGCTTGACTTTCACCTTTTTTTTGTCGTTTTTAAGCCATTCAGAGGCCCTTCATAGTTCCACCCTATACCCCCTACTATACAAATGCCGACGTACGCGGAGACCCCCTCCTCCCTTCGCACCTCGCACCACACGCCACTCGACACACATATCTGCCTGCACACCTCCGCCGAAATTATACGAGATAGAAGGCTCCCCTTCGGGATTGTGGTCAACTTGGAATACCAGGGGTGTCGCAAGCTGAGAAGGGAGAATACAGCAGCAGGAGTTCGTTACTCGTACTATTACTCGTATACGTAGCCACCGGGCGACCACGAACAACATGAAAAAACTCTACTTTGCGTTGCAAGGAACGGCAGGTTCGTAGGGTGCGTTTTAAACTTGATTTTAGTATGTACCTGTTTTTGGCCCCGAACGGACCAGGTGTACCTGTTTTTGGCCGCTGCCCTATTTTTAAACGTCAAATTGTTATCACCGGGGTGTGCTTTCTTCCGTGTTAAACGGGGGTACTGCTGTACTGCTGTCTTTTGAAATTCTATTATTTTCCTTTCTTTTTTCAACAGCTTCAATTCGCACACATCATTTCTGGTAACAAGAAGGACTTTATTTTTTAGGGCAACTGCCAAAATCAGGTATACCTGATCCATTTTAGCCAAAATCAGGTATATGCTAACCCTAAGTAAAAAACGCACGCCACGAACGGCGTTTTTCAGGACTTTTTGGCTGTGAGAAATAATCATAGTTTTAAATTTGCGCCTGAACAGCAGAATGATAGCGAATGCGTGTGTTCTCCAAACTCTTGATACGTGTTGTATGCTATTATCAGTACGGGTATTAATATCTGTCGTATGCTTCCATTGATTTCGTGATCACACTCACTCCTACGACGTGTATACAGGTACGCATGTGTATAGTCGTAGCCACATTGATAGCATACGAACTAAACATCGAGTTCATTTGAGACTGAACTGCTCGCTTTCGTACCGTGTCAGCATGCAGCAGTACGTACGGTATATTACAACAGGTCCATTGTGCTGTATGCGCGCGTATGATACGTTCTGTAGTCGTTGTGGCTGGTCGTATGTACGTAGTACGTAGTGTGGTGATGTCTTCGTGTCGGGCGTATAGGAGACAGTGTACGTATGACCTCTGATTGGCTCAAAATTCGCCAAAAACAGTTGAAAGCTAAACATAGTAGACAAATCCAGGTGTACCTGACCATTCCGTGCCAAAATCAGGTACGGTGTGAGGCTGGCCAATGAGAGGTGTCCTAGCGTGTGATTTGTACTTGGTTTTAGTGTAGTACCTGTTTTTGGCACCAAAGTGACAGGTGTACCTGATTTCGACTAAAGCCCTTTTTTATTGTTTTTTTTTTCTCCAGCTGCAATGCCTTTTTATACCCCTCTCTAGTGAAAACGGCATAGCCTCCCTCACTAAGCCTCGAACTGTCGCCTGAGCGGCGTCTACTCTGTTCTTTCTAGCGTCCATTAATAGGAGGGGCTGGGGCCCTTAGGTCTGCAGGGGAGGGCACCTACCGCTGTGTCTTTCCATCATGAAACCAGATTTTTGCTCAGCAGCAGGAAATCTGCTTTTTCCGGAGCTCCTGTTTGGGACCTACAGTACAGTACAGGACACCTAATAATAAGAAACCGGCTAAACAAGAAAGCCAGGCTGGTATTTACAACAAAAGGAGAAATTTGAGAGTCGTTATCTTGAAATTAGTGCAGAAAGCACCCTCTCTCAAATAAGAAATCCAGCCTGGGCCAGATTTCCTGTTTCTTATTACAGTAGGTGTCCTGTACTGTACACTCTGCTGTGTCCGGGTGCTAAGAGAGTCTTCGAACGGCCCAGCTATGAATAGACGCCCAGATAGGTTTCACCTACTATTACGGGAGACCATAGTAAATACTAGTAAGTTGGAACTACGGTACACACAAAAAACTGAATATTTCCGTATTTTAACTAACCGAACTTGGTTATACTAACGGTACGGCCACGGCTCCGCCCGTGGCGCTAGCGTTGCGTTACCCACAGTAGTAAATAAGTTCCTGGTGTGGTACATAGTACTCGCATTTGGCAGTCTGCTGTGATGTACCACTCTGAACCCAAAAATTACAACCACTATGCGGGGCGGTATCGACCCGGGGGGTGTCCGTTTTTTTTGTTGAAGGTCTACATATTTTGAAGGATATATGATTCGGAGATGGGGTCTTACAATCCCCAGCTACAGCGGAACATCAACCATGAGCCCCAACCAAAACGTAACTCAGCCCGTGGTATTGGGGTTTCCACACCTTGCGGGGCGGTATCGACCTGAAGGATGTCCGTTTTCGTCCCCGGGTTGTTGGAGTTGTACATGTATGGAATTATTTCTGACCCGGGGATAGGATCATATCATCCCCGGGTGTGGCGGGACTTCGACGTTCACCCGAGGGACAACTTTCGCCGCACGCTGGCTCTATGAGGGTCAGGCAACCGTAAAATAGCCCGTGGGGTTGGGGTTTCCACACCTTGCGGGGCGGTATCGACTTGGAGGATGTCCGTTTTCGTCCCCGGGTTGTTGAAGTTGTACTCGTATGGAAGGATTTCTGACCCGGGGATGGGATGTTATCATCCCCGGGTGTGGCGGGACTTCGAGGTTGCCCCGAGGGACAACTCGCGCCGAACGCTGGCTCTATGAGGGCCAGGCAACCGTAATTTAGCGCGTAGGGTTGGGGTTTCCACATCTTGTGGGGCGGTATCGACGCGGGGGATGTCCGTTTTCGTCCTCGGGTTGTTGGAGTTGTACATGTATGGAAGGGTTTCTGACCCGGGGATAGGGTCATATCATCCCCGGGTACGGCGAGACTTCGACATTGCCCCGAGGGGAAACTCTCGCCGCACGCTGGCTCTATGGGGGCCAGGCAACCGTAAATTAGCGCGTGGGGTTGGGGTTTCCACACCTTGTGGGGCGGTATCGACCCGGGGGATGTCCGTTCTTCTCCCCGGGTTGTTGGAGTTGTACATGTTGGAAGGATTTCTGACCCGAGGATAGGGTCATATCATCCCCGGGTACGGCGAGACTTCGACATTGCCCCGAGGGGAAACTCTCACCGCACGCTGGCTCTATGGGGGCCAGGCAACCTCAAATTAGCCCGTGAGGTTGGGGTTTCCACACCTTGTGGGGCGGTATCGCCCCGGGGGATGTCCGTTTTCGTCCCCGGGTTGTTGGATTTGTAGATGTTAAGAAGGATTTCTGACCCGGGGATGGGGTGTTATCATCCCCGGGTACGGCAGGACTTCGACGTTGCCCCGAGTGGCAACTCTCGCCGCGCGCTGGCTCTATGAGGGCCAGGCAACCGTAATTTTGTATTTTTTCCAGTGGGGTTGGGGTTTCCACACCTTGTGGGGCGGTATCGCCCCGGGGGATGTCCGCTTGCGTCCCCGGGTCGTTGGAATTGCAGATATATGGAAGGATTTCTGACCCGGGGATGGGGTGTTATCATCCCCGGGTGCGGCGTGACCCCGGCGTTGCCCCGAGGGGCAACCCTCGCTTCGTTCTGGCTCTATGAACACCAGCTGCCCCAGCCAGATCAGCAACCAGCCAGTAGTGATGGGGTTTCCACACCTTGCGGGGCGGTATCGACCCGGGAGATGTCCGTTTTCGTCCCCGGGTTGTTGGAGATGTACATGTATGGAAGGATATATGACCCGGGGATGGGACGTTATCATCCCTGGGTGCGGCGGGACTTCGACATTGCCCCGAGCGGCAACTCTTGCGCCACGCTGGCTCTATGAGGGCCAGACAATCGTAAATTTGTAAGTTTGCCCGTGGTATTGGGGTTTCCACACCTTGTGAGGCGGTATCGACGCGGGGGATGTCTGTTTTCGTCCCCAGGTCGTTGGAGTTGTAAATGTGTGCAAGAATTTCTGACCCGGGGATGGGATTATATCATCCCCGGGTGCGGCCCTGAGCCTCAGCCAATCAGTGACAACTGATGGGGGTGGGGTTTCCATACCGTGCGGGGCAGTGTCGACCCGGGAAATCGCCGTTTTTGTCCCCGGTTGGTCGGAGTTGTAGAGGTATGGAAGGATTTCTGATCCGGGGATGGGAGCCTATCCTCCCCGGGTTCGGTGGCTCTTTTCAGCACCGATGTTCTAGAAAGAGCCAGCAGCCACTGGCATGGATCTGGGCAACCAATCAGCTGCCAGAATAGTAATTCAAAAATTGTAAGTCAGCAGGTAGGCTGGCTAGATGGCTGCCAGAACTGCATCGGGATTGCGCCACGGCCACGGCTCGGCGCGGCATGGGACCCAGTGTTCTGCCGGTTGTGGCACCCGGCCTCCCTACCCATGGGGCAAGGTGGGGCTGAACCGCTCTGGATAGCGCTGCTCAATTACAGACAGACAAGACAGACAGACAGACAGAGAGACAGACAGATAGACAGACAGACAGACAGACAGACAGACAGACAGACAGGATAGCAGCATTTAATAATATAGATTTACTATGGTCCCCCCGTAAATACTACGGGAGAATATACTAAATAGGACCTACGGTACACCCAAAAACATGTATGTTTACCTAGTTTTACTATTAAATAACAATATTTGGTCCTATTTACTAGTGTTTACTATGGCCCTCCGTAATAGTGCTGGTGGTGCCGACAAAGTCTGAGTTGTAACCCCTTTTAGCATTGCAGCGGGGAAATTTGACGAGAAGCGGGCCCTGGCCCCAACCAGACTCGCTCTCTCCCTCGTGCGCGTGTGATTGTATCCCCTATGCAAACATGCCTTTCATGTATGTTGGAAGATTCAACCAACCCCGCTCTCCGCAAAATCCCAGATTTCCTGCAGCACATTCCATCTTACACCATATCCCCCCCCCCCCCCGTGAAATACATATTCTACGCATCGTGTTTTTCTTGCGTCCCTCATGCCGTGCATGGCATGAGTACACTCTCTTTGTCCGGTCAGTCTATGGTCATATGCCGACGGCCATGCGTGACATGAATACCTCCCCCCACCCCCCCCCTACCCAGGGAGGGGACGATACTATTTTATGGGGACCATATATAGCGATCAGAACCCATCAGGTACACCAAGACCTACATATTCCAGTATTTTTAATAGTCATTATTGGTCCCGATTACGCACAGTTTTTTTTCTTTCTTTTTTTTCTTTTCCATCCCATTTATTATCTTCGCACTTCTGTCTTTCTCCCTCCCTATTACTAGTCGTAACTCAGATTCGGGGCCACGAAGTAGGTTCCTCTCCCTCCTCTCCCACTACGGTTCTTGCCTTGATTTTAATCGCGCAGAGGGTTCAGCCTTCCCAACGCTCGTCGATTTTCATCGAATTTTGCTCACTCACGCTCTCGCGCTTTCCGCTAGTCAAGATATATATATGTACATACGAGTAGAAGTATATATTATGCGAGAAAAAGACCCTACGAGAATGCACTCGGTGGGGCTCGAACTCACGATCTTTACTCTAAGAAGCTTCGTGGTTACCTGCTGGCCCACCGGGGCGACCGGCTGATTACTATGCCCACTCGTATTTAGCATAATATTTTTATGGTAACATGTGGAAACAACGTAATGCGCGCCCAACTGTTGGAGGTGTCTGTATTAGGAGCAGAGACGGGTGCTCCGTCTCGAAAGGGATGCGTGGCCAATGGTCAAAACACTCAGGCAAGCAACAAACGAGTACGCCTCCCCCCCCCCCCCCCCCCGTTTTGTCGGACGATGGTCAGGTCGCTATGGAGGACGAGAAGCGTGCCGCGGCCGACCGAGATCTGGCGATCAAGAGGGCGGCCTACAAGGCGGAGGTTAACCACGCGGAAGCCACCGCAGAGGTCGCTTTCGAGATCGAGAAGGCCAGACAGGGGCAGACGGTGAGCGAAATCAAAAGCCAGCCTTCGCAAGGGGGTGATCGTAAACGACATTTAGTTTTGGTTTTGCAAATATTAGTTCCTTAGGTGTGCCTACTACTATTAATAACATGTATAGGGTCTTCTATAAACCAAAAGTCCGAAAGTGTCCGTCTCGTAAACTTTCTACCCGTCGACATCCAGCACACCCAGTGTCCGTGCCGATTCTTCATCCTAGAGAGATGCCAGTTCTGTGGCCACAAAACTACGACACAGAGATACTACGTTGCACTGCAGTAAAATGGAAAATTTTATTCTCAAATGACACTAACTGTCGAGAGCGCATATTATAGCATGGGTAAGCACAATTCGACGAAAGTTGACGAGGGAAGAAAGTGCTGAAATCTTCGCGATAAAAAGCAAGGCAAGAACCGTAGTGGGGGAGGAGAGAGAAGAGCCTACTTTGTGACCCCGGATCTGAGTTACGACAGAGGAAGGAGAGAGAAAAGAAGGGCGAAGATAATAAATCGGATGGACAAAAAAAAACAAGAAAAAGTAAGCAGAACAACAATGCAACCATGGCATGTACGGCAGTCATGACCTACCCATGCCAGCAATCCAGATGCGCTGAAAGAAAGAAAAAAACGACAGAAACGACAATAAGAAGCAGGAGGCGGGCAATCGTCAAGCTGGCACAGTCAAGGCCTTCTGTCAAAGTATTTCCACCCGTCTAGCCGAATTTTCCCACATCCCCGGTAGAAAATCGCCTCATTATCCGTGTGGAAACCCCTTTGTTTTGTCACCAGGTGGTGAGGGAGAGGACGAAACAGAAGGCCGAGGAGGCGATCATCCTGCTGGAAGTGCAGGGCACGGAAGCGTTGAGACAGCAGAAGCAGAAAGAGGGTGGCTCTCTCGCCATGCTCATCGAGGAGAAGAACAAGGCCGAGGCCGTCCGAGTCAACGCTGAGGTGAGGCGAAAACAAATTGACAGCGCGCGCGCGAGAAAAAAATGTATTTATCGAGTTTTCATCCTTTTTTTGTAGCAACCTCGATCGAGCAGTTTTTCGTGAATATTGAGCACCCCTTGGATTGTGCATAAGAGTGTTTTAGTTCCCTGGTCTAGGCTTTAGTGCAAGCATTCGCCGCTGGGCTTGGTTTCTTACTCCAATGTTCTTAAGCGTCTACCCCAAAAATGGACCTGTAGATGTTATTTGGGTTACTTCTTGTTCGTCGACCTCATGCTGTATGCGCTAAAAGCGCTGTATGCGCTGTGTGCGTTGTATGCGCTGATGAGCAGACCAAAGAGCGGTATCAGCCAGTTCGGTATTGTGTGTGCAGCTGCCATCGGGCCAAAAAAAGGGAACGAGGCCGAGAGTTTGCCACTGAACACGGTTTATTGGTCCAAATTTCTTACCACCCCACGCAAAATAACGAGCCGGGCGTTATTATTAGTTTTTTTTTATCTATTCGTTTCGGGTCTATTTTTTATGCGCGGAATGCGTTGACTGCGGTGTATGCCCTGTATGCACTAATGAGCCGGCAAAAGGCACACGAGATCAGCAAATTTGGTCGTTTCTCTATCCGTTTCGGGTCTATTTTGTATGCGCTTAATGCGTTGAATGCGGGGTCTGCCGTGTATGCACTGATGAGCAGGCAAAGGCGCACGAGATCAGCCAGTACGGTATCGCGGATGCGGCTGCCATCGTGGCGAGGGGTCAGGCCGAGGCGAAGGTGCGAACGGCGGAGGCCGATGTCATCCTCGCAAAGGGACAGGCTGGGGCGAAGGTTCTCATCGCGGAAGCGGAGGCCGTCCTGGCGAAGGGAGAGGCGGAGGCTAAGGTACGATTACAGTTACAGTCCCTTTAGTAGGGCTGGGCAATGGCACAGCACATATATATATATACTGGCAGTAGTCATTAATCTACTGATTGACCCGGCCAGTAATTGGCCAGTTGTTTTTTCCCGACGTATGTCCAAGAAAACACGCCATATTATAAGACGGACACACACCCATCGCGTTTCGGATAGGGAGAGAGGAGAGAAAGGAGAGACAGCATACAACTGCAATCCAGTCTACCGATTGATTTTGACGACAGTATCATCGCTACTGACTGAGTCAGCCAGTGCCCACGCCATACCATTTTGGGAGTTCAAAATCAAAATGTAGGAAACAAATGTGACGATTTTTATGGCTGTGAATTGGCGACTACCTGGTAGTTCTTAGTTGACTATTAGTAATAGTCGACTACGTAGGTATCACAGTTAAGGTGCGTGCGGTACAGTACTCGTAGTAGATACGTTTTTGCGGAAATTCTGCATTTTGTTTTTTTGTATCTGAGTGGCGGCGTTTCTGGCGGCTCTGAATGGTTTTGTTGTTGTTGTTGTTGCTGTTGTTAAGAAAATTAGCAAAATATTGAACACAAGTAACGTGAAGGGACGGCTCACTTGGGCGCCACACCCTACCCAGCTAATACCTACCACTCTTGTCCCGCTATATAAGAAACGTTTTTGCACTAACATTCAATATAAACGGTACTGGTATTTAAGGACGGAGTGAAGTCCAGCAAAGTCTAACCCACAGTCGTACCGATTACGGCACTGACCACGGAAACAATCCTTGGCTGCTGAGGTAGAGAAGTATTGCGTTCGATTTTGAAGCGGAAGGAAGGTGCCTAGCACACGTTGCAGCAATGATGATATACATGGTGATTATAGCTTGGAACTATCGCTTCGCTCTTTCTCACTTCCGTCAAAGGCTGACACGACTGCGCTTGTCGCATTGGATATCTATACTATCACGGGGGGCCACTGAAAATAAGACCTTTGGTACACACAAAAACCTATCTTTTTACCTATTTTTACTATTACGGGGGACGGTAGTAATCAGGACCTATCACGTACCCAGAAACCTGTATGTTCCAGCATTTTTACTACGCATATTTGGTCCTGATTACTCTGGTCCCCCGTAATAACATTAATATTACGGGGTGGGCTAATGTAGTAAATAGGACCTACGGTGTACACAAAAACCTATACATTCACAGTACCTGCTTTTACTAACAATATTTGGTCCTGTTTACTAGTGTTTACTATAGGTCCCCCGTAATAGTGTTTTATTGGTCCTATTTACTAGTGTTTACTATGGTCCCCCGTATTACAGTAAGTATGTATTTTAATATATGTACTAAGTATATTAACTTCGTATACATATATAGGTCGCTACACGCGGGTCCCAACACCTGTACGTAGGACTCGTACGTAGGAAGCTTACTTGGTGGATTCATCGCAGCCACTTGTTTGATATAATCGTGGCTCTAAAGCGGAGCGGAGCAAGCCGCCCTGTGTTCGTACATGTATTATATGTAATGCTTCCGACGCTTGTGCCTTCGAGAGGCCCGGTATAGTAAGCATAAATGCGTACGTGGAGATTTGTGCCCCCAGTTCGGAAGGAGGTACCCTCTGTATATCCACCCACCTCCTGAGCTCCACATCTATCCGATTTTATTCCCCCTTGTAAGGGATACGTACATTTTTTTTGTTGGGCGGGGCATCCTTGCCCGTGGGTCGCCAGATTTCGCTCGCCCGAATTGAGTCGCCAAGTCGGTTGACCATCAGCTGGCTTGGCCAACCGACTTGCCAATTAAAGCCACTTAAGTTGGCCAACGACACACTATCGATTGATTACTGGTCGTTAAATCTTGCCTACTCACAGGTCTAAATTTTCCAACCGTCTGCGAATGTGTGTATTTTTCTTTTCCACATTTCTGACCTTTTTCGAGGGATGGTGTCGCTTTCTCTCTCTCTTTTTTTTTTTTTTGTTTCTGTGTGTTGCCTGCTCTTGCGTCGTTTTTTGTATTCTTACGTCTGCGGTGGCGTCCTGACCTGCATGCCATATTTTGTGCTCGATGCACGCACGCCATGTTTTATCTTTTCCTTAACCCCCACCTCTTTTTTATTTTTTCTTGTTATTTTCCGAGCTTAGGTTCTCGCTATGCGCGGTGACTCTTTCCAGCACTTCGGCAACGCCGCCGTTGTGCAGAGCATCGTGGACAGGCTGCCCGACATCGCCAGAGAAATCGCCGCCCCGCTCGCGAAGACCGAAAAGGTAAGGGGGACAAACCCTCCCCCCCAGCTTCCCTCGCCTGCGTTTCGATCCCCCCTGTACGTGCCGCCTCGCAGAGCCATGCCTCTACAGTGCTGTAGAGGCCGCTAATAGTGCGGTAAAGTGCGCATATATATGCCTTTACAGTGCGGTACAGTGCGGAAGTTGGTCCATGAACTTTGTTTGTATGTTTTGCGCACCTCGGTCAGATCATGATCTGTGTATACATCTAGATCATCTAGACCATCTAGTTCCCCACTGCGGTAAAGCGCACATATATGCATGCCTTTACAGTGCGGTAGAGGAGGCTGGTCTATGACCTTCGTTGTATGTTTTGCGCACCTCGCTCAGATCATGATGTATCTATCTACAGATAGATCATCTACTGTAGTTCCCCACCTGTCGTTATGAGAGAGAGTGTAATACAGATCCCACCCAGGAACCATGTGCTACATGATATATATTCTAGATACGCCCGTACTCCCTCCCGCCTCCAGCCACAACACGTTGTTTTCCTGGTCTTCCCCAGGATGCCATTCGGGCGAACCTCATGTTTTGCTTGCCTTTTATTCCCCCGCATAAAATAACGCATTCTCCCGTATCCCCCCGCATATACACACCACATTATCCCGTACCCCCCCGTATTCGCCCGCAGATGGTGTTCATTTCCGGAGAGGGTGGAGGCGCCGGCAGCCGTTTGACGCAAGACGTCAGTACCATTTTGTCTCAGCTACCGGAAACCGTCGAGGCTCTGACCGGAGGTATGGTATGGTATAATGGGTGGGTGTACGGTAGCGTTGGATATCGAATAGTAATCGAGTTCGGATATCGAAACGAAAATCGAGCTGGATACGATATCGATAATGAAATAAATGACTGCGAGTAATGGGTACGCTTTCGATATTTTTTATACGGTGAAGCTCAAACATGTGTCTGCTTAAGAATGACGGGGATGCTCACAGGGGGGGGGGGTGGATGGAGGGAAAAAACACGTTTCAACACGATATTACCTGGTATCGAAAGTTCGATATTCCGATAAGCCGAACGTTTCTGTGCGATATATCGTATCGCCATTTTCGATATATCGAATATCGGCCCTAACCCTATCTGACCCCCCTCCCCTAATTGACCCCCATCCCGCATTTGACCTCAATCCCCTATCTGACCCCCGTCTCCCATCTAAACCCCATCCCCTCCCCCACTTCGTATCCGTGGCAGTGGACATTACCAAGGGGTTGGAGCGCTACGTGGGAGAAGGAGGAAGCAAGGACATGGACCCGAAGGTCGTTGCGGCGTTGGCTGCCGCGTCGAGGGGTTCCCGCCGCCCCACCGTTGGCACCAATAAATAATCAGCCCTGCACACTTGCTGATGCTGATGTTGATGCTGATTCATGCCTGGAGGCGTAAACTTGTACGGCGGGGGGGGGTGATATTTCGAGGCCGAAATATTTTCTGACTGACTACGTATTACTGACGTATTAGTACACTCCTGAACTGAGGCCGAGGAACTATCACCCGGTGTGGTATATTTATATATATATCCCCTTTGTGTTTCTGTTGCACTATTTTTTGTTGTGGGAACCCTAGGCCATGGTAGTTTGTCCATCGGGTTGAGCCCCTATACTATTATCAAGTGAGCAGCCTCTGAAACATTAGACGCCACCCTTATAAGGCAAAATTGCGTCGGAGGCGTTTTGTTTTTCACCTGACGGTACCTATAGGTTGGGGTTGTCGTTTTTTCGATCGTGGGGTGAATTTGAACGTGCGGCTTATGTTCGGGTATCTTGGACTTAAGATCATCGGTACCTGCTTCATGGTCTAGGTATCGCGGAGCAAGATCGATTCCTGATCTGTATGATCTGGCTCATGGTGGCGGGTGGGGATTGACGCTTTTGTTTTTGTCGCGGGGTGAATTTGAACGTGCGGCTTGTGTTTGGGGACGATCTTACCCCTCACACAGATCATCAGTCCTTACGTCATGATCTAGGTCTTCCAGAGCACGATCGGTTCCTGATCTGTATGATCTATACGTAGTTCATGTTGCCTGGTCGGGAGCAGTTAAACTCTATATGATCTAGGACGTTGTTACTGGGGTTGGATCTGTACTGTACACATCCTGCACGGCAACCATCTCATAACGGCAGGTTAGGATCTAGATGATCTATCTGTAGATGATCTAGATCGTGGTCTATCTAGACAATTAGGGTGTTCCTCGTTTATTCGAGGCTTTTGTGACGAGGGGTACTTTGGGCAGCCTTCACGTATGGCAGGGTTTTCGAGGCTTCTATGTACAATACGAAGCTTCTAAATCAACGAGCTGCTGCATCAAGCAGCGGGACTAAATAGAAGTCTGATTTTGACGGGGAGAGCGTTTCGTCCGAGTGATGGATTGGTTCATGTCTACCGACCGCAGTTTTTGTTTTGCCCAACTGTACCGACGAAAGGTCGTCGCTTCTGGCAGTGGAATTCATCAACTTTTCATGTGCGAGTCGTTGGCCGCGCGGGGGGGGGTGTACTTGATATTCATGCATGGCCGCAGTCGTATGACCATATACCCTCGCATCCTCACAATGCCGGAACGGAGTGAGTCGTGGGGGGGGGTGATTTTAGCGTTCGAATTTCAAGGCCGTCGCTCTTGCTCGTGGAGTGATAATCTAGATTCCATGCTAGGCGTATAGTCGGGAGTTTTGTTTTTGTTCCTTGTCCAGGGCCTCCGTGATACCGGCGAGAACTTGCACAGCCTCGTGTGAATCGTGTTTAAGGCTTGTGCGATGGAGTTAGCACCGTCCATCGGCGAAACTATCTGCATCAAGCAGTGCTAGATGATATGGAAGTCGATCTTGTCGAACAGATGCTCGGACCGAAGTGTGACAGCGGTAAATTTATGCCGATTCAGGGTAAATCCTCCGATTCGGTCAATATACCAACTTCGGTAAATAAACCGATTCGGCAAATATACCGAACGATTCGGTGAATATACCGATTTGGTTAAGATATCACGCCGGTTCGGTAAATATACCGAATCATTCTGTGAATATACCGATTCGGTTAAAATTCCACACCGATTCGGTAAATACACGGAACCGATTCGGTGGATATACCGATTCGGTAAATATACCGGTTCAGGTCAGGTGACACCGATCAACACACTACTACTGTGGATGGATGGAGAGAGCCAGAGTGCACCAAAGGGGTGATGTCGCTCTTGGCCATGGGGTGAAATAAGCTTCATGTGTGAGTCGTAGTCGGGGGGGGGGGGGATGATTTTGATGTTTCAACCATTTGTGACTACGTAGCCTTTTCGCGATAAAGGCGGATTTGCACGGCCTTCGCGTTTTCGAGGCTTTTTGCACATATATACGAAGCTAAGAACAAGCTCGTACGTCCTATTAGGGCAAATATAATTTCCTCTTGGAAGCCGTTTTCGTGATAATAGGGCTAATTTTTGCACAGCCCCTAACGACATATTTACCAATGATAGGGTGCTTGCTCGAAGCTTTTGTGCACACGTACGTACGGAGCTTAGATCTGTCTATCTTAGGCGAAGCACTTCTGCTTCAAGCAGCGCGGCTGAATTGGAGTAACACGGATGTTGATGTCGACAGGAGATTTTTTTGCCGACTGGACCGAGAGAACGGTGGTCGCTCCTGCTCGTGGAGTGGATGAAAACCTCACGCGCGAGCCGTCGTGGAGGGTGTGTATGTTTTTTGTTTGTTTGTTTTCCATCGTTCAAGGCCTTCGTGATAAGAAGGGCCACTTTTGTACAGCCATCATAACGTTTTCGAGGCTTCTCTACCTATACGAAGCTTTTGAAACCGTCTGCAGTAGGCGAGGACAATAATAGTGTTGATCTTCATCGTTCAAGGCTTCGCGAGCCTTTCTTTGCAGTATTTAGACACATTTGCACAGCTATCCTAGCGTTTTCGAGGCTTGTGTGCACGGAACTTAGAACTGTACAGTGAGAGGAGATAACCTGGGAGTAATACTGCCCGGAGAATCGCCGCGGGAAGCACGGGACTTTGTTAATATAAAACCGACAATCAAAAACAGGCTCATCGAATCTTCTTGTGACTGCCGTGTACATACGTAGGTATCTATACACAGTAGTGCCGGAAGGTGAGGAATGCGGGCACTTCTATTCTGCATAAGTTCTGCGAAATTTCAGCGAAATTTCTGTGAAACTCGTGTGAAACGTCTACGAAATTTGTGTGGAAAAACACGTTCGTAGTGCGAACTGGAGAGGATTTGCGAAGTAGGAGCTCGATTTGTTTTACTGAAAATGCCGTTTGCGTGTTCTGCCGTACGTGCGCTATACGACACGAACCCATCGATGTTTTCCCCCCTGATTCTGGAACGCGGCACGCACAGTATTTTCAGTCCCACGGGTACATCGTAGTTGTAACGCAGAAATACCGCCTGTCTGGTATGGTTTTCATTCATTTTGCACCCTTCTTATATCTCGTTCTCCCCCTTTATTTTTGCTAATTTTCTTAATTATCCCTTCTCCAACAAACGCAAACGACTGCAACTACAGTAATATTCTACTGACTATCAATAGGTGTGCTATATGCGTGTGTGTAGCGAACAGAATATAATATGCCCTACCTACTACCTGATTAACACAGTAAACATTGAGAACTTAGACGGCGCAAGGGGGAAAACAAACTGCTCTTCTTGGAGGCAACCAATATTTTAGACCACAATATATGAGTGAATGTATGATAGTGTCTCGTTTTCGCTTTTTTTGTCGCTTACCTAGAGAGACTGTGAAGACAAAAAAACAAGACCGAAACATAAAAGCAAAGACAAACCTTGAATTCGAAGAGGACCACACTCTTGTACGGAAACAACGATGCAGGTGCTACATCGTGAGTTTTTTTTTTCCTTAATGCAAGCGCAGTAGTAGTACTTGCGACTTCTTTCTGTAGCAAACTTTCCCTGATAGTCTGGTATTAATAGCGGTGCCCCATGTTTTTTTCTGAGAGTAGTCCCTTGAAGAGCTGTACATCTCTCCCAGAAACTGAATTTGCAGGGTAAATACAAGTGCTACGAGTACGTACCCGATGAAGGATCCCATGGCCTACAGTACGGGACACCTAATAAGAAACAGGCCATTGAGAAAATCAGGCTGACATTTAGAGGAAAATAAGAAATTCGAGAGTCGTTATCTTGATATTAGTGTAGAAAACACCCTCTCTCAAACAAGAAACCCGGCCTGGACCATGTTTCCTTTTCCTTAATAGGTGCCCTGTGTACTGTATCTGTGAAAAAAAATTATAAACATAAAAATGCAACCCATATAATAATTGAAATGCCACCGATTTCGGGGACAAGTAGCACGCGTCATATGAGACATATTGCGACACAGGGATTAAAGTCCGACGGTTTCGGGTTAAGGAGGTCGATCATTCAGAAAAAAAAACAGTCAAAAAGTGCCACGAATACCTCTATCCGTATGGCACGCGTCCTTATTTGTTTCAGTATTAATATTATTTTTAGTGATAGCGGGGTCTATGCCAATGTCTCGTACCGATGTTATCACCTCCCTATCCCGCCAGAGGGACAGCGGGAACAAGAGAAAGGACAAGCGAAATTTTGATCGGGATAAATGGGAAAAAGGGCCCCCCAAAAACCAGAAGAAAAGGTAGTTTGCATCTCTCTACCATACATAGCATGCGCCCTCTACATTTAACAGTAAAACGTACGATGTCCCGGAAAAATCAAACCGGATCGAAAGGCATTGGGCAGTAGTTTCAGCTGAGGAATGGTTGCGCTCAAAAGTGCTGTCTGCCTCGTGCTACGGCTCGTTCGGAGAACCTTTCCTTGTGACTTGGCTATCGGTACCGCCTCTGCGATATTCGTGTCCATACTTCAGACAGACGGTGTTGGGCGGCAGAATGTCCACTGGAATGGGGGAGCGGACGCGACAGGAAGCGACAAAACATAGGGGAGGGTACGGTAGGGGACATAAGTTAACAGGAGTCCGGAGGGGACAAGGGACAGAGGGGGGCAAGGCGCGGGCTATATGTTTCACTGTACATGGCGGAACGATGCTGCTGCTGCTGCTGCTGTGTTGTCGTGGACGATTCCACGCATCAGACACATATTTATCTGGTCATCGTTCCTTCATGTTGATATCTTTCATGACAGAGGTATTCCTGATATGTCTGATCTACGAGTACCTCATATTTCCGGGTGAGAGCCGGACACGACAATCGGCATGATCTACTTGTAGCACATGTTTACTGGTTGGACCTTTACTACAAATACGAGTAAAGCACGAGTACAGTACGAGTACTCTTCGTATACAAATCGTACACACAATACTGTACATCATAACCGTAATTTAGGATTTACAGTAGATGTGTTATATCCAAGTAGAACGCGTGATCTGTCCGATATGAAGATTATCCACTACAAGCAGCACTACTGCTGTACGTACAGCATCTGCGTAACTAGTATTGCTGGAGATCGGGGGTCGGGGCGGGATTACCGTCGGGTATGGGCATGGGTATCATACGGATACGTAGCACGTACCAAAAATGTGAGGAAAACAGGTATCATAGGAACCTGAAACCGTTATTATTCCGAACCGAGACAAAATCCTAAAAAAGATACGTACGGTAAAAAAA
This sequence comes from Saccharina japonica, assembly GCA_008828725.1. Classification (NCBI taxonomy): domain Eukaryota; class Phaeophyceae; order Laminariales; family Laminariaceae; genus Saccharina; species Saccharina japonica. The sequence continues at coordinate 214,438 of MEHQ01004261.1, forward strand.
AGTAATTCCAAAACGCGACCTGACAACCTGACCCAAAGGCACCTTTTTAGTTGGGCAGCACAGAGCACCAGCAGCCGCCCCGAGAGTACAAGCACCAGCAGCAGAACCATCGCCAACACTGGAATCAGCACCGCCGTCGACACCACCGCCTCTATCGCCGAAACCGACACCACCGGCGCCACAGTTGGGCAGCGCATCGACAACAGAAAATCCCAGTTTTGAGCACAGCATCGCCAGCACCAACGACACCTCACACCTACCACTATACTGTACTGCACTGTACACTCTCCGGGTGTAGCAGCGGCACCAACAATAGCGGAGCAGAGGTAGCAGCACCAGCACCAACAACAACAACACGAACACCAAGGCCAGCACTGGCACAGTCACCGCCGCCACGATTGCCCCCGCCGTCACCAACACCATCACCATCACCAGCGCCGGCACCGGCTCACTAGCTCCACGCTTTGACCAAAGCAAGGCCATCACGACCACCCCAGTGAGAAGCAGCAGCAGCAGCAGCAGCAGCAGCGGCACCGAAGCAATCACCGAAACCCTCAGATATCTGCGGCACCAACAGCACAGCGGTCTCAACCAAACACATACGACAGCACCAGCAACAGCAGCAGCAGCCGCATCGGCATCGGTGCTTTCGACCCACTCGCCTAGGACATGGATCGCACCGGCCACATCAGCCGAGGTGAGAGTCGAAGATTTTGACCACATTTTTTTACCGTCCCATCTACAGTAATACCGTCCCCCTCAAAATAGTCCTGGAATCGGGCTCAGGCTGACTTTCTTATTCCGGGCGCGCTAAAGCACACTTTCTTATGCTGCACTTTCTTATTTCGGTCGCCGGGAAGCCAATATTCCTGCGAGTAGTATGTAGTGCACAGTCTGGTGGCAATGGTGCCATGGCGTGTGGGGCCCTGCCCAGCCACGGGAAGGGTTCAACGTGCTTAAAGCTTGAAGTAGGCAGTGACTGTAGGCTGAGAGCTTTCTTTTAGCGTTTTCAGATTTTTCAAGGCTGAGTTTCTTACGAGGTACTTTCTTATGAATGGGGCTGGTACTGCTGCATCTTATTTGGCCTACGAGTACGTACGAGTCGTGAGTTAGCAGCTCTTTCATTTTCAATACTCAGATCGATTTCGGTGTGGCGCGCCTCGAAATGAAGATAAGTCGTACACACTTTGGATACGTCGTCGCCGATCCTCGTTTGATGACCACTTCGCTTGATGACCTACTACGTAAATATCTTTCAGGGTACTGTACTGTAGGTAGATCCCTGATCTGTAGAGAGGATCCAGCTGCTCGTGTTGCCGGGTGGAAGCCGTACAATATGCAAGATCTATGATGATAGCAGATTGGATCTGTTCTCAACAGACCCAGCACAAGATATTATAACGGGAATTTGAATCAAAATCCAGATACTGTACATGAACATACGGCGAAAACATTCCATGCACCCAGCTGAGTGGATATTTATTGCACACCCAGATTATTGTATAGGTTTTACTACTGTGTTCTCAGAGTGCGCCAAGAACCCTGATCCCAAGACCGACACGTGGGATGACGGTTCGACGGTTCGCGCTTCTCGCTCTCGATTCACGGTTCTCGCTTCGCGCTCACGGCCTCCGGCGGCTCCTGCGGAGGGCTGATTATATTTCTGCACCTTGTGGGTGGGAGCAGGGTGCCAAATGGGATCAGATCCGGATGGGATCAGGTTCGGGTGGGAGCAGGGTGCGAAGGGGGAGCAGGGTGTTACCGTGCTCCCACCTGGACCTGATCCCACCCGGATCTGATCCCACTTGGCACCCTGCTCCCACCCACAAGGTGCAGAAATATATTCAGCTCTTCACAGGAGCCGCCGGAGGCCGTGAGCGTGAAGCGCGAACCGCATATCGAGAGCGAGAAGCCCGAACCGCCCTCCCACGTATCGGTCGTGGGATCAGGGTTCTTGTTGCACAACGTACGAGTACACAGTAAAACCTATATAAAATAATCTGGGTGTGCAATAAATTTCCACCCCGCTGGTTGCACGGATTGTTTTGAGAACATACGGTACTGCAGCTGTAGATCAATGGCATTTTCCGCCTTGAAATATGCAAATCTTGAAAATAATACGTGAGCTGTTCGAGCGTTTGGCTTACTCGTAGTCTACTGCTGTGTTTGCAGTTTGCAGTACATAAACACACTCAGGCAGCAAATATGAGTTTCGACGAGATCCTCGATCTCAAGACACAGCTGCTGCTGTTGTTGTTGTTGTTGTTGTTTTTTTTTTTTTAATATACAGCGGTGGTAGGTGCTGGCCATGAGTTCATATGAGAATAACAACATGTTATAGTGGTATAGTATAAGCCGGTCGCCCCGAGGGTTCAACACGTAACCACGAAGCCTGTTGAGTTGGAAGTCGAGGGTTCGAGTCTCCGTATGGAGATTTTTATTTTCAAATGACACCAACTGTCGAGAGCGCATATTATAGCGTGGGTAAGCACAATTCGACGAGAGTTGACGAGGGAAGGAAGGGCTGAAATCTTCTCGCGATAAAAATGCAATGCACGAACCGTAGTGCGGGAGGAGGAAGAGGAGCCTCCTTTGCGACCCCGGATCTGAGTTACGACCAGGAAGGAGAGAGAAAGGAAGGGCGAAGATAATAAATGGGGTGGAAAAAAAAGAAGAAAGAACAAAACAAAGTATACCGGTATACAGTCGTAATAATAGGAGTGGTCCCTCTATAGTGCCGGTATACGCCAGCCAGCAGTACCGGCCCTATAGCGGCAACCGGCACTACTCCGCACACTGCCACTGTGACACTGGCTAATCGCATCTGTGCCAAGCGATTTCACCGGCACTACACCGAGCAGGCGGATACTACAGTATATAGGGACCACTGTTGTTGGAGATAGCTACGTTGGTACGCAACAACGGCAGTACGTAGTCTATCGGTTCGCTGTGAGGGACACACAGTTACCTGGTTGTTACAGTTCGTAGAAGACAGCAGCAATACCAAAAGTATTCTGTATGGTACATATGACGAGTAAGCAGTACTGCACGTACGTACACGTTCAGATTGTTGGATCAGTACGATGAGCAGCTGTCATATACCTGGTGTACGAGTAGCAGATTGATGAGGATATTATATCAGTTTACAATATTTCTTAACTGTTTCGTATTGAGGACCCCAACAGACAGGTTTTAGGTACGAAGAGTTTACCCGAGTCTTTTCACGGGCCATGCCGCATTTTTGGTTCGCCGAGAGTGATACGACCTGTGGTCTGTTTTTGGTTTTTGGTTGATTGAGCTGTGATCGATGAGCATGCACTCGCGCACTCTCTCACTTCTTCCACGTCTTCTTCTTCTTCCACTTCTTCTTCTTCTTCTCTTCTCCACCCACCGTGTCTTAATCGAGGCCGCTGATAATCAATACAACAACTGGGACTATCTTATTTTACCAGCTCTGAGGAGCTCGAAGCTCATCATGCTGTATCAGTCGATCCACATCGATTGAATGCTTTACTCTGCCCGCATGCAAGGACAATCGTCATCAGGTTTTGAGCGCTTAATTTACGGGTAAGCACTGCAGAGATAGCTGCGAGTCACGAAGCACGTCCCGAGTACGAATACGTCGAGGACCCCGCGCTGCTGTACCCGCTGTGAGTTGAGCCGCTCGAGAGAGCTGCCAGGGTCGATCGTCATCGTCAACTGGAGCTGCCGTGAGCGACTTCAACATTGTTCGAGTACATCGTCAGTCGACTGCTTGAAGAATGTATGGAGCACGCCACTGGCAAAACCACCACCACCAACAGAAACCTGATCAACGCGGTAGGAGGAATCAAGCCATGCACCGGAGAGAAACCTGAAGATTTACGGACTGGCACAGGAAAACCGGCTTCATCGTCAGCATGCAACGCCCCGACATTTTTGCAGTCATGGAGGGTCGAGCCAGGCCTACAGAGGAACAAGTTGAAGAAATTGCACCGCTTCTGACACNGCTGATAATCAATACAACAACTGGGACTATCTTATTTTACCAGCTCTGAGGAGCTCGAAGCTCATCATGCTGTATCAGTCGATCCACATCGATTGAATGCTTTACTCTGCCCGCATGCAAGGACAATCGTCATCAGGTTTTGAGCGCTTAATTTACGGGTAAGCACTGCAGAGATAGCTGCGAGTCACGAAGCACGTCCCGAGTACGAATACGTCGAGGACCCCGCGCTGCTGTACCCGCTGTGAGTTGAGCCGCTCGAGAGAGCTGCCAGGGTCGATCGTCATCGTCAACTGGAGCTGCCGTGAGCGACTTCAACATTGTTCGAGTACATCGTCAGTCGACTGCTTGAAGAATGTATGGAGCACGCCACTGGCAAAACCACCACCACCAACAGAAACCTGATCAACGCGGTAGGAGGAATCAAGCCATGCACCGGAGAGAAACCTGAAGATTTACGGACTGGCACAGGAAAACCGGCTTCATCGTCAGCATGCAACGCCCCGACATTTTTGCAGTCATGGAGGGTCGAGCCAGGCCTACAGAGGAACAAGTTGAAGAAATTGCACCGCTTCTGACACCTGGTCTACTGTACACACCTGGGGGTACGCTACTGCAACGCCAGAGCGCATACGACTTGGTAACGGACAAAGCTGCGGCTTTCCTTGTGGGAATCCATGCTTACGACGAGCGTGGGACCCAAGGTGATGGCAGGCGATGCAGGAACTGGAAAAAGAGTACCTCCGGGGGACGAACGAAACCACCCGCGCTTTGAAGGCAGCTCTATCAGCGACTTCAATGGAGCCAGACGAGGATCCCGACAATTATACTATCAAGGCTACAAGGATCTGCAGCCGGCTCGCCGCGGTCAACGAACCTGTCACCGATCGCCGCTTCACCGACATCATAGTCCAAGGGCTCCCGGACAACTATCGCGACATCAAGCTTACGACCTACAAGGATTCAGACCTCGACCTGACAAAGATCCAGGCTACATTGAGGCGTCTTTACCTGGATGGACTGTCTTGGAGCAAAACCTGAAGGATTGCTGGTCATGGCACGGCCATGACAGCAACATCACAGCCCAATACCGTTGTCACCTGCCATATCTGTGGCAAGGACGGCCACTACAAGAGCGGTGGCGCCGCACTTGGCAAGGTGTATGGAAAGGGTAAGAAGCCTGGTGCTGGGCACATCAAGAAGAAACCTAGAGGAGGAAGAGCTGGACAAACATGGTGCTCGATACACAAGACAACCACTCACGCCGACACTGAATGCTACGCTCAAGGGGCTCCGCGCTCAGAGACAACGACGAGTAGCACGCACATGGCTACTGTGCTGGTCGTCAGTGAGAGGCATACCATCAGCTTCGACGAGGAGTTCGACAAGGGCTTTCAATTTTTACTTTTGAAAAGCCGGATCATCACCAGGGGTCTGTGGAGCAACATTTTCATGGGTCACTGGAATATCGTATCAACACGGGGTCGTGCACGACGGTTCACGGATCCTGTAAAAAACGCTTGAGGTTGTCGGAAAGATACCTTCCGGAACCGGTACAGCACTGTTTGCTGGGACGGCCGGAGCGAACGTGTCGCCGCTACAACATAACGTGGGGTTGCTGGAGAGGTATCTTTCCGGACCAGGCCACCGCATCAAACATCTAGAACTCTTAGGGTCGCCAGAGAGAACGTCTGCTGGAGATCGCCACATCGTCATCAATCATCTGGATCGTGGGGAGGACATCTAAACTGCATCTTACGGGATCGCATGCATCATCAGCTAAACGGCAAGATTTGTTTTGTTTCGCAGTACGTAGCACCACAAGCCTTCTTATTACAGGGGGGGCGGCAGAAGCGTGGTATATATGCTGCTAAGCTATTTGGGCAAGATGTATTTCGTTGTAGTGCCACACGTCGCTTTTACGGGGCGGACAACGTGGTTGACGGCTGCAGCAGTAATAAGTGCTGTAGTTGTTTTGTTTCTATTTCAATCACAGATATTTTAAATTGCGTTTTTTTCTTTTGTAGTTAGCAAATATTGACGCGATGTAGTTCACGCAATTAGCAGTAGTCCTACTGTAGTATGAGTTTTGTTTCCGTTTTTGGGCGCATAAATTGTACTATTAGTATTAACAGTAGTTTTACCAACTGCTTGCTGCTGTTCGTCTATTTGTTACTTCAGAAGGAACGCATACGTACGTATATGTACGGTCTATGGTAAGCCCTGGATGACCTAGTTCAGCTCAAGGCCAGCATAGAGCTGTACCACTCGCGGGAGTCAGTCACAGTAGCTGGCGCAAAGTAAGATGTGCGAATTATTACCCAGAAGAAAGAACCCAGACAGAACCCGGGCAGAGCCCAGTCAGAGGGTCCCCGCTGGAAGTGACTTGAGCAGAGCCCGGTCAGAGACACCCTGCTGGAACAAAGGGAAAAACAAGCAACTGACAGCTGTGGGTGATGCTCTACAGCTGCAAGTCGCCGTATCCGTTAAACCCTAAGATCCATATCCAACTAGGAAATCCGGGGATGTGGTCCGGGTGTCCCCGGACGACCACAGCCCCCCCCCAGAGCGAACCCACAGGCCCAAAGGGACTTGGGGAAAACGACAGAAAAAGAAGACAGGGACAGCCGGCGACCATCCACGAAAAAAAGCACAACTCGAAGGGAGAATAAGAAACGACGATCAGCATCATCATCCGTGCCGACAAAATTACTACCAGTGGCATATATCCGTGATAAAACGCTACGGGACCACATCTGGTTTTATTGAAAATCAAGTAAAATTCACAGCAAACTTTGAACAATAAACTTTTCAACTTCACATGGCAACCTTCACAGCAATATTCAAGAATGTCCTGCGATCTCTCCTGAATCACCTCAGTACATATTTTCAGTTATATATTCCAAACTTGTATCACTTCACAAAGGCACATACATCCGCTCATACAAATAGCAACACACATATAAGAAGTGACCCACCAGCTTCTTCCTGTCGTGGCCTAAAGCCATCAGTCAGGCGCAGCTAGTAGAGGGCCCGAGCTAGGAGGTACACATTCAGCCTTCAGACAAGCAAACACGACCACCGGCAAATCTCCTGTCTATTCACCAACAACCTTCCTCCCAGCATACGAACCGTTCGCACCATCGGCAAGTACTTCTTCCTTTACCCCACCATAGCCAGTGTCACCATACGCTTTGCGTTCAATTTATATTTCGTTTGCACCGCTCGCTGACCCAACGCGAAGTTGAATAACAGAGTCCTCGAGCCCGACCTCGCGCAATCGTATACCAACTCCCGGTTCAGTACCTGTCTTCGGTTTAATGTTCTCAGAAGGAACAGCATCCTTTCGGGGGTTCGTTTGTAACGAGGCGAAATTTGCCACAACAGGCATATCCGATTTCTCGCATACATTCATATCCATGAAGGTCTCCTCAGAAACAGACACCAGATCAGCAGAGGAAACGACTACAGGTATGTCCACAATAATCTCAGACTCCTCGCATACGTCGACATCCTCCGTTACGGTCTCCTCGGGGACGGACACCAGTTCAGCAGAAGGAACGACGACCGGTATGTCCGCAACCATCTCAGACTCTTCACATACACCCACACTCTCAATTGCCGTCTCCTCAGGAACAGTCACCAGTTCAGCAGAAGGAACGACGACAGGTATATCCGCAACAATATCAGAACCCTCACATGCATTCAGATTCTCCGTTACCTTCTCTTCAGACACAGTATCTAGTTCAGCAGAAGGAACGACGACAGGTGTGTTCACAATAATCTCAGACTCCTCACCTACATCTACATCATCCGTCGTTGCGGACTCCTCTGAAGAATGTACCAATGTAGCAGAAGGAACGATAACAAATCGATCTGGAACACGACGAACGGCATTAATTGAACCCCGTGTAAAAGCAGACTCACAATATCAAGATTGATACTGATGGTTACGCATATTTCCAGACAAATACGTGTCACCAACAATTGTAGATATATCCGGAACAGCAGTAGCAGTAGTGCCCGTCGCTGTCGAATCCAATCGCCCCTCCATTGTAGAAATAGGTTGATCATACACCATGTTGACGTTATTAGTAACAGTCGTACACAGCCCCGCATCACTATTTGCAGGATGCAACATAGAACCACCACCTGAACCTAAAGTACCACCAACTAAGGTACCATCCGGACCATGAGAAGACACAGACCCAAAAAACAACTGTTTGCGGTATCAGCCGAAAGACGACGACGCGGGTGTTGACGAAAATCCTGATGTTCGAAATGTTTAATCAGTGGGCCCGCCGATCCGGAAAATCCATTGGGTACAGAAGTAGGGTTGATACAACGCCCATGCGTGCCTCCGATCCCTCGCGCTCTATGGTTGGCCTGGCGCTGAACCGTTCGACCTACATACCCACCACGCTTCTGAGTGACTCCAGCCCCTCTCGTTGGACAGACATAAGAGATATTGTCCACAAAGGAACTTTGCTGGTATCCTCGACTCCCACAATATGAATATCCCTTCGTACCAGCCATCGAATTCGTATCATGTCCTATGGTTGTATCGTGACCACGGTCGAAGTTCTCACCTCGCTGGCTGTGGCGAGAAGAAAACCCAGCACGGTTCTGAATTTTTTCAACTCTGTCGTCATCTCGCTGGCTGTGCTGATAGGAAAAACCAGCACGGCTCTGACAATTGGCAGGGCGGTCGAAGTTGTCATTTGGCTGATGATTAGAAGAACTCCCAGTACGGCTCTGACCGAATTGAAAACCCGTTATACGAGTAATCATACTCGTAGAGAAATTTCGGTGATAAGTTTGATTTTCTGTCAAAGAGTAACCAGTGTTTCCTTGTATCCTCGTACGTTCAACATATCTCGACGAATGTACTAGTAACCGGTGTGTTTTCGGCCAATGTTTAGCTTCACGTTCCACCATCAAGAATAAATCAATGGGTAGAGAGTATAACTCGTCGTTATCCATTAATTGGGAGGTGCATGCACGCCTGAAGACGTCAGGTGATATTGCATCCAAACATATTCTCGTGAACAGCTGTGCTGGTGCCGATTTCCAGGAACCTCGAACGTTTCCGCCAATATGAAACAATCTACAGTTCCAACCTTTGCAACGAACTTGCACATAGTATCAAACAGTGTCTCCACAGACCGATGCATGTCAGCAGCACCAGTCGCAGCAATAACTGAACGAACTACAGTGCTAAGCGATTGTTTCACAAATATACGGTCTAGCGCACGTTTAGGATACGCACCAGCATGAAGGCATCCCAACAAACCTCCGTCAGAGATGCGAGTATCAATACGAGTGTATCCTGCCTCGTTGAAGTAAGAACCCCGGCACTAGATCTCGGATAGGACAATCACGCCAGGTGTTGATTCAACCTCGGGCGCATGGCGGGCTCTTACACAGGCGGGCAGGGTCAACGTGCTGGAGCGCCCCTCAATGTAGATATAAAGCACTCAACGAGCACAGCTCAAGCGGAGTAGAGGATAGAAGAACCAAGTATCATAGTCTATATTATTATCGCGTATCATGTAGGACATATATCATCATATGGAAACATATGGAATGCGTATATAACAAAACACCGGGGCATGGCATCGACCTCATGCGAATCCCGATACCCAATATCCCGCTATGAAACATCCCATTACCCATAGAACTCCACAGTCTACCCAACGGACGTCGCATCTTGTTTCCTTTTTCACGCACAATCAACATCCTCCCTGCGTTAAAATCGATACTGCGCAACATGAAAATATCCGCAGGATAGGACCAAGTCAGTGCATGAAGTCCAACCAACTAATATCCTCCCTGCGCGGTGAACGGCATGGACATAAAGCATCGCAATAGCACGATCACTTCGCAACCACTCCGAACACCGGAAGTCAATATCCAGACTCAATGTCACAAATCTCAAATTCAAAGCTAAGTAGCGAACACCACAAGATTACTAAAAACCTCCGGCAAATTAAAAGTTCCGAATACCAGAAATTCAGGAAAATTAATTCAAATTCAAACACCAAAATCCAAACCATACTGGCTCAAACTTCAGCCATCTTCCCAATACACTCAGCTGCCGTAACGAGGGACATCTGTCTGCGATAATCAAACGGTCATCAGCTCGGTGTAAACAGGTCGACAGAAAATTCTCGCAGTGGTACTAACTTCAAAACCAATACACGTGCAAGATTATCAATACCTGAAAGATCCTCAATACAAATCTCAATACCGTACAATGTATTCTCAGAGCTACCAGACCAGCCGTTGTCATCATTGAATATCTCCCTGACAATCAACAATACAGCTCCCGATCACGGTTCGGCCAAAAAAAGCATATCCGCACAGTAGTATCTACCACTTTAATCAGTAAACAGACATAAGTTTCAATACCTGCAAACCATCAATAAAAAACCACAACCCAACCTTAACCCCACATTAACCCCAGAAACCCAATCAGAAACCCAATAAAAATCCTCCATTATCAAATCCTCGTTCAATCAATCAATCTATCAATGTGCCACGTGCGTACCGGAGGGCGTATCCATTATGAAGTGCTCACAGGAAGTCTCAGTAATTTCAAACCAATCTCGACGAAGTGAACAACACAATGCTATTCATGTAACACCTCGGGAATTTTCCAGGAAACGTCCTATTAGCCTTGTACACCCTGTGCCCAGGCTCGGGACATTGTCAATAAAATCTCACCATCCCGCAAACTTAATCTATCCGATCGCGTGCTATGGTTTCAGGCTTACAGCAGTAGTTAACCGACCAATAAGTGGAGAGTTTGCGGAAAGACAAAACGCATTGAGGTATTCATCACGACTTGAATGCCGTTATCAGACAGGTGCAAGAACATATTTCATATCGCCAACAAAGAACACAGGCACTGCTATATTATTACGTGTTTTAATCACCTACCCCGCTTATACCCCTCCTGCTTTAAGTACGTACATAGCATGTGTGTTAAATACATAATGATCAGAACCATCTCGTACCTATATAACTGATCCGCTACGAGGGAGGGAGGGAGGGAGGGAGGGCGGAAGGAAGAGCACACATATAATACAGCAGTCAATCTGAATCGTCCAAAAATATTTTCACACAGTATCAGTACTCCATTCCGTCGCCTATTCATGTATATAATATCACAACGCCCCAGGATATTACAACATCGTCAACCGTGAGAACCCTATCTGAGCAGTAGTGCGTACGTACTGAGTGCTTTGTACCTAGTGCCTGACAACACACAGCGTCTTACGGTATATGCATGGGGGTACGGCCTTCATACATAGCCAGACAAACCCTCCGCACATAGAGGGAGAACTACTGTTTTCGTCAGGTACACAAAACAAGCAGCACAGCAGGAAATTTAATTCTCCACCTCCCCTTCAATCTACTTTCACCAATCTCTACGTGCCAACCCGAATCGTTGGGTTACAGAGGGAGGGAGAGAAGGAGGGAGGGAGAGAGGGTCACATTCATCTCTACTGCTACGGCATTTTTCCGGCCGAAAACAAGTACGAATCCACTTGCAATTATCTGCTACTGCTCTTCTCTGGTACCAGGGTACGTCCTTACGTATATAACCGTGCGCTCATACATCACGAAAGCACCGTGCGCCGAATCATATCTGGTATACCTGGTATACTAACAGCAGTATAGTATTCGAATCACGAGGTATCTCGAGACAAATACAGCAGTACAACCATATGAGCATGTTTCATGTACCTTACCCTGTGGGTTTCGATGTAATACCTGTATTTGTTGTGCTATGCACGCAGCCTAGCGGCTTACCGCTGCTATCAAGCAGCAGTTCAGTGCTCCAGTACGACAGCACTTTAGCACAGCATTCAAGAATAAGCGATAACGGCATCTAAGCAAAGCACACAACCGAAACAGAATGTCGACTCGTCAAGTGCTCGTCATGTGCGTAATCAATTATATCGTGCATGCATCATATCTCATCCTCCCCACGCCCCAAGTCAAGTACGTAGCCTATTACCCCGCGCAAGAACACAAAACAACAGAACCAACTACTGGTATTCTGTATTGTAGTAGGTGATCAACAAGCCTACTTCTACGACGCACCTGCTACGTACACTGGAACAGCAAGTATCATCGTACCGAAAAGCATAAACCAAAACAAGAAAAGCCTTCAAATCGACCCTTCCGCAAGCAATCAATAAAGCACCACAAACTACGCGCATACCTCAATCAGGGCTGAACGGAGGCATGAGGCCACCACCCAGGCGCCATCGCGGTCCAGCTTCCATGCTGGTCCAAACACAACCTTGCTGTAGGTGGTGTTGCTCGCGACCGCTCCGCCTCTGCTTGCTCCCCTGCTGCTGCTGCTGCTGCTGCTGCTGCTGCTGCTCGATTTCCGCGTCTTCCCCTTCCTCTTCTTCTTGCCCCGCCACCTCAACCACCGTTTCCACCTCCTTCTCCTCCTTGCGTTTCTCGTAGGATACCAGGGCTCGGTGCGCCAGTACCAAACGGCTCTCCACTACCAGGGCGTGCTGCTCCGCCTCGAGTTCTACACGCGTGCAGACCGCGGGTGGCGGCGGTGGCGGCCGCAGGGACGGCGGCGGCGGCAGCGGCGGTCGCAACGGCTGATACTGCTCGCCCGTTCCAACGCCGTCCTCTTCGTTTCCTCCATCTCCTCCCCCTTTCCCTCGGTCAACCATCCTTGCCTCTTCCGCGCTTACTCTATGCTCCTGTCCCAGAAACCCCCAGCCACTACATACAACCAGCGCTTCATCGACGTTCTCTTTCGCGTATAACGGAATTCCCTTCGTCACCGCTGGGTGAGTTTCAACGTGACGCGCAGACGCAGTCACCTGCTCTTGCGCGCCCGGGCTCACCCAACAAGCCGAGCGGGTATGGTTTACAGCAGTGGTGAACGTGCCGGCTTGAGCCCCTTGCACTTGTTGCCGTACTATTGTCCACGCTGCTGTCCTCCTCTGCTCTGTCGCTATCCTCCCCAAATTAGCGCGCTGGGCCTCGCTCGTCGCGGCTTTCAGCTTCGCTGCTGCCAACTCTCTTCTCATCACCTCCATCTCCTCCCGATGGGCTTCATCCCTCCTTGCTGCTGCTGCCAGCTGCTGCTGCTCCAGCTGCGGCTGGGGTTGCTGCGGCTGCTGCTGCTCCAGCTGCTCCTTCCGCTACTCGCCTGCGTTGCTCGTGCCTCGAGCAGCAAGCGGATCCAACAGCGTTGGCTCACGTCTGGCCGAGGCGGCACCCTGCTGCTGCTGCGGCCTTATCAGGTGTATGACCTCTTGCCTCCACTTGATCTGCTGCTGTGCCGAGGAAATCCGAACATCCACCTCGTTGAGACGGGCCCTCTCCTTCTCGAGCATGGCAGCCCTTCCGATCCGCGCGGCTCAAGCTCCTTCATAGTGCACGATGCGTTCAACCAGAACGAGGCGCTGGCAGTACATCTTGCATCAGGTGCACCATCTTCCACCTCTCCTTATCCATAAAAGCTTCCCGGAGCTCGAGGTAACACTTACCCTGTTCACTTGCTCTCCACCGAGCATTTCTCTGACTCCGCGTCATCCATTTCGACGCGGAAATACCCACACTCGGTTCTCCAAGGGCTGTACCGGCTGTACAGCCTGGTGCCCCTAGCAACCTGAGATCGTTAGCGAGCTATAGCGCGTTTATTCAATCTCGGGCGCATGACGGGCCCTTGCATAGGTGGACAGGGTCAAGGTGCTGGAGCGCGCCTCAATGTAGACATAACGCACCCAGCGAGAACAGCTCAAGCGGAGTAGAGGATAGCAGAACCAAGTATCAAAGTCTGTATTATTATCGCGTATCATGTAGAACATATATCATCATATGGAAACATACGGAAAGCATATATGTATGTAATGAAACACCGGGGAATGGCATCGACCTCATGCGAATCTCGGTATCCAATATCCCGCTACCAAACATCCCATTACCCATAGAACTCCACAGTCTACCCAACGAACGTCGCATCTTGTATCTATTGCTCTATTGCACGCACAATCAACACCAGGCTTCCATCTCATCCAACGAATCGAGGAACACACGGATACCTTTTTCGCTTGCCCCCAGTAACTTTGGGAGCTTCTTCTTTGCAGGAGCCATGCCACTTCTGGCAATTAGATCAATTAATAAGTGTTTCTGTCGACACGACCCCTACGCATAGCAGAGTTGAACCCCGTTTCTGCCATGTTTATATGGAGCCAAAAGGCAAAGGTACGTAGAGTTAGCCTCACCTCTCGCCTCTCCCCTTCAGTATTATCACCACCATTTCCACCCGTCAGTATATTTCAAGATATATTTTGTTGACAAATATTGCTTTACTCGTACCGTACTCGTAGACAAAATATTTGGTGGTGCTCCAACCAAGCTGCTGCTCCACGAGGAAGCTGACCCACCACTCGAAGAGTGGATCACTTGCACCATTGGCTCGATGACAGATACCTTGCACCCAAGCGAAGTCAAAGGTCTCGATGAAGATTGTATTGGCTCTACCTGTACCCAAGAATATCTTGTCGATTTTTGTAGCGTATCCTGAAGCGTATCTTTCAAACCTGACCTGCTTTGTAGATATTTGCAGCAGCAAGCAAAGCTAGCTCCACCTGAAGCGTGGACCTCGCAGATATGCCGAAATAACCCGAAGACTCGTACTGCTGTAGATATATACCCGAACTAACCTCACGACCGATACCTGACCGAAATATACATACATACACCGACAACCTTCAAACTCGAGATTTCCCGTGCGACAACCGGCTTACCCTCGAATACTGCAGTATTATGGTAAGTCCCGGACGACCTAGCTCAGCTCAAGGCCAGCATAAAGCTCTACCACTCGAGGGAGTCGTAGCTGACGTGAAGTAAGATGTGCGAATTATTACCCAGAAGACAGAACCCAGGCAGAACCCGGTCAGAGCCCAGTAAGAGGGTCCGCGATGGAAGGGGCCCGGTCAGAGAGACCCTGCTGGAACGAAGGGAAATACAACAACTGACAGCTGTGGGCGTTGATCTACAGCAGCAAATAGCCCTATTCGTAATAACCTTATATCCATATCCACCTAGGAAACCCGGGGATGTGGCCCGGATGTCCCCCGACGATCACAGGTCAATATTGAGTGGCGTAGTAAATATTGTGAAGCACCGAGTAAAACCGTGCAGCCGGTCGCCCCGGTAGAGTAGTGGTCAGCTTCAGATGTGTGCTACGATAGAGATATCACTTTTTTGTTGAAATTATTTCTGAATGATCGAGCTCCTTAACCCAAAATCGTCGGACTTTGATCATTATTTTGTTGCAATATTTTTCCTTGTATGCTTCGGCCATCGAATTTTCAATCGGATAGCACTTTTACTTCCCTCCCTTAATGATCAGTTTGGGGTGAGCTGTTGAGCTCTTCAAGTAAGGAGCTCCAGAAAAAACATGATGCACCTCTATCATAGCATGCGTATTCAAAGGCTACTATCATTGGTACCCAAGTTCAAATCCCACCGTGGTGAGAGATTTTGACTTTATTTGAAAAAATAAAAATGACCAATTGCTGAGAGCGCCTTCGTGGCGTGGGTAGACGGAATCCGACCCAAATCGACGAGGGAAGAAAGTGCTGAAACCTTCTCGCGATAAAAGTGCAAGGCAAGAACCGTAGTGGGGGAGGAGGGAGAAAAACCTACTTTGTGACCCCGGATCTGAGTTACGACCAGGAAGGAGAGAGAAAGGAAGGGCGAAGATAATAAATGGGATGGACAAAACAAAAAATAATTGCTGTCTGTCTGGAAAATATGAAACGAGACCCACGCGGGTTCTGTGTGTGATGTTTTTCGCTTTACGTGGTAGTATTCCATGCGTTGAACCTGTCACATCAGTAGTCGGCCTTGACGTTGCCAGGTTATGCGTTGTAATTTGTTTTTTGCGTTAGCTGTAGAAGGATTGATCACCCGTCGAAAGCGAAGCAGGCGCGGTTGATGTTGTTTCGACGCGGCAAAGGAGTAACGGAACTTTGTCGCGGCATAGCAACGGATTCCACCTCGTAAAATATGCAGAAAGGTAGTTCAGACAAGTATGCTGACAAGTAACGAGGGTTGTAACTGTCGAAAAACAGACTGGAATAGGATATGGACACTTGCAGTAAGTATCAAGCAAGCGCACATTAAAACCAAGTTAATAGGCCTTTTGATTTTTTAGTTGAACAGGAACTTGACGTTATGTTCCATTCATCGCGGGGTCGTATTGGAGATAGCTACGTTGTTACGCAACAACAGCATTAAGTAGTCTATCGGTTCGCTGTCAGGGACACACAGTCACCTGATTGTTACAATTCGTAGAAGACAGCAGCAATACTAAATAGCTGATGTATGGTACATATGACGAGTAAGCAGTACAGCCCGTACGTACACGTTCAGATTGTTGGATCA
This sequence comes from Saccharina japonica, assembly GCA_008828725.1. Taxonomy (NCBI): domain Eukaryota; class Phaeophyceae; order Laminariales; family Laminariaceae; genus Saccharina; species Saccharina japonica. The sequence goes on from MEHQ01004261.1 coordinate 230,864, forward strand.
GTACGATGAGCTGTCAAAGATACGAGTAGCAGATTGATCACGATATGAGACCAGTTTACAAGTTTTTTTGTAACGGTTTCCTAGTGAGGGACCCCAACAGACAGGTTGTAGGTATGAAGAATTTACCCGTGTCTTTTCACGGGTTATGCCGCATTTCTGGTTCGCCGAGGATGATACGACCTGTGGTCTGTTTTTTGTTTGTGGTTGATTGAGCTGTGACAGATGAGCATGCACTCGCTCACTCTCTCACGTCTTCTTCTCCTTCTCTTCTCCACCCATCGTCTCTTCTTCGAGACCGCTGATAATCAATACAACAACTGGGACTATCTTATCTTACCAACTCTGAGGAGCTCGCAGCTCATGCTGTATCAGTCGATCCACATTCGATGGAGTGCTTGACTTTGCCCGCATGTAAGGACAATCGTCATCAACCACCACTACTGTAGTCGTACTGCAGTACTGCTGTATTGCGGGGGGTCAAAGTACATAGGACCACATATCGTTAGTAAAAATAGGTAAACGTATAGGTTTGTATGTGTAACATAGGTCCTATTTACTATGGTCCCCCGTAACAGTACCGATTCCAGATACCTGACATAAAATCATGTACTCATCCGTGTACGATATACGTAGGTTCTCACAAATGGGCCTGGTTTATCGCTCGCAACGATTGTACAGGTCTGCAGAGAACCAAGTCTGCACCCCTGCTGCGCGATACTTGCAAGGATCTCGACAGTGAAGCACTCAGCCCGGAGTCCGGCGGAAGCCCTTTCGTCAAGACCGACCCGTAAGTGTGGGTTAAAGATTGTCGTTGCCTTGCCTTATCCAGGTACAGCACCCCCAGCACTGCTGTACTACACACGTATCATTTCCCCGAAACAAATGTGTTTCAGTGGTACGTTCTATTTATTTTTGTTTCCGTCCGACTGAAAACGGTTGCACCACTGCTGTTCTTCCTCCAGCTCCCTCCCTTCCGTACGTAGTTCAGATTCGGGATCGCGTAAGTATAGCATGCACGCTTCCCCCCCTCCCCGCTGCTGCAGAGCGTGCCTTCGCAATTGTGCCTCAAGGGGAGTCCATTCGTCCTTTGTTTCCGTCGTCGACTAGCGTCGGTTGTGCGTACACACGCTATATGTACCCAGGCGCCTTCTGCGTCGATTTCTACTGAACAAGAAACTTCCGTCTGGGGGGCTTGTCGAATCAATGAAGTCGGCCTTTACAGTTACGAGGTTAACCACCTAACCACAGGAGACGTCGGCCGCTTAGCGGCAATAATAGAAGCACCCGCTGCACCACAGCAATATTGTTTAGTATGAGGGGCCGACATGTATTATTGTTCGTTGTCTCATGAAGTAAATCGTAACTGAGCTCAATGTGCAGCCTGTTCGCTTTCGAAACGGTACAACAATGAACAGCCGATTTTCCTAATTGAGAAATGCCTTTACGATGGGAATGGTCATCGATTTTAGTAGTTTGTTGTTTTTTAAGAGTTGTATTTCGCTCACAACCAAAACTGCACCCACTGTAGAATAAATGTTCATCTATGGTAGATATCGATCCATAAAAACATAATGAAATCAGCCTTCACAGGAACGCAAAACAGAGGACGTAAGGGAATTTTATATGACTGGGCGAAGTCCAGTAGTACCTCGCCCATGAATGCCGATTTTCTCGGATCTTCGATATCTTGAGACCGCCAACGCCGATTGTTTTTTTTTACCATCGACGGCTGTCACAAATGACAATAGTTACAGTGAAAGTTTTGGCTGTGAGGGAAGTACATCTCTTACAACACAAAACCCAATCTTTTCGAATTTCATCTCACCGGAAAGGCATTTCTCAATTAGGTAGGAAAATCAGGTTTTAGTAGTACACCGGTCAGTGTTTTTAGTATTTGCCCCAGCTTGGATGTACTGCATCGTATATACCTGGCATGACGTTTCAATACTGACCCCATCTGCTTCACAACCTCCCGTCCACGTTGAACCGTGCTACGCTTCATAAGAGGGGTAACGAATGTATCGACTGTAGCGTCTCACGCCATCGTTGTCGGAAAACGAACAAAACAAAAACAAATACTCGTAGTAGCAGCAATAGATTGTGCGTAGCTCACACTGATCACTCGAACGACCAAGAGATTGTGCGTAGCTCACACTGATCACTCGAAGGTAGGTTTCAGACGGATCCACGCAATCATCCCATGTCACGCAACTTAACGTCACCGATGAAGTTACCAAAACCATCCTTCAGGACTACACACGGTACACGGTACCCCCCACGCTGAATAGCGTAGATGTCGGACGCGCTCGACAGAATAGCGCAGCCTCCTGTGCCCTTTTCTTTTTTTTTTTTGTTTTGTTGTTTTTTGTTTTTTTTTATTTTTTTTTTTTAGCTCTTTTTTTTTTCCTTTATTAGTTTTTATTTGTTTTAAAATGTTTTTTAATTTATTTTTTTATTATTGTTTTTTTTTTTTTTTTTTTTTTTTTTTTTTTTTTTTTTTTTTTTTCTTTTTTTTTCTTTTCTTTTCTTTCTTTTTTTTTCTTTTATGTTTTTTTTTTCTTTTTTCTCTTTGTTCTCTTCTTTCTTCTTCTTTTTTCTTCCTTTTTTGTTTTGTGTGGTATCGTGTTGAGTTTTGGTTATTTCTGTTATCTTTTGTTTTTTTATGTTTTTGCTTTTGTTTTTTTTTTTCTTTTTTATATTTTTGTTTTTTTATTGTTTAGTTTTTCTTTTGTTTTTTTGTTTATCTAATTTTTTTTTTTATTTTTTTTTTTGAAATTTTTTTGAAATTTTTTTTTTTTTTTTTTTGTGTTTTCTTTTTGTTTTGTTTTTTTTTTTTTTTTTTTGTTGTTTTTCTTTTTTTGTTTTCTTTTTTATTTTTCTTTGTTTTTTTTTGTATTCTTTTCTATTATTTTTTTTTAATTTATATTTTATTTTTTTTTTTCTTTATCCTTTTTCTATTTTTTTTTTTTTTGGGGTGTGGTGTTTTTTGATTTTTTTTTTTATTTTATTCTTTTTTTTTTTTTTTGTTTTTCGTAAATTCGCCTACTACAGTAATCCCACCCCACAGATTCGTTATTTTTTCATTGGTGTGTTTGCGAGTGAAACGAGCTGTTTGTTGTCCGTGGTACATTCAAGAGCCTTAACGTTATAAGCCTACCACACATGCTGAACCACGTTTCCCATCTTACGTTGTCACGCAACACCTTCATTCCTTTAGACGTTGATCTACTCGGCCGGCACTGGTATTGACCTTTTTGTCCACGACAGGCTCCGGACGACACGCCGTTGCAGGTCATGTCCGACGACCTCGCTGGAAAGAAACTGCACGAACTCCAAGGCATCTTGCAACAAGCTCTGGATCCTCGGCCTACGCGTGGGGGGGATTCGAGCACATCCGTTCCCAGTGAAGCATCGATGCAAGAACTCGCACAGAAACTTGCGACTTTCTACAAGGAATGCACACCTTCCAAGGTGTTTGGGTGCGAGCCTGGGGGTGTGCTTCAGCCTACCAGCTCCGATGACACCAACAGCAAGGTGTGTTATGCTCATACCGCTTTCGTTGACCTTGATGACAAACCGAAAATAACAAACCTTGATACGTTGGTTTCTACGTCGTTGTCCCCCGCACTGTAACTCTCCTTTCGACTTTCCCCACACAATACCATCATGAACCGTTTGCTCAAACAATCATGAAACAAACTTTGCCCCATCCGGTATCCTATCGCACGGGACCGAAATCCTCCTTTGCAGAATGGACGGCTCATTGACAAGGCTGGAACTGTGGCGATCAGGAAAAGCATCCGGCACCAATGGGAAGCTCGGTACGTTGACGGAGATGGTAACTGCCTGTGGCGTTCCGCCGCCTACTCCTTCTTTGGTACGGACCACCACTGGAGGCAGCTCAAGCTGCTGTCTCTGGTGCACGCTGCTGCTCGCGTCAACGACCTTCACAAGCACGTGCTACGGAACCATTACGACGACGAAATCTCTGCAAAATACGCATGCACGGAATTTTTCGTGCTTGACGACGGCGCCCGTGTGCAAATTCCCGAACTGGCTCGTACGGACTTGATGCTCTTGGCGTCGATCTCCAAACTGTGCCCCTTCGGAGAGCACGCCGGTTCCGTGGCGTGCCGTCTGATCGCGGAAGCTCTGGGGATCACGGTCAAGATGCTGCACAAATTCGATGCCAAGGCCCGAAAGCAGCAGGACAAGAAGCCTTGCAAGGATGGTGCCAAACGGGATGGAAACGCCATGGACGATGCGCGCTGGAGCCACACGTTCATCCCGCGGAGCGCACCGTCCCAGTGCTGGCGAGTGCAAGACGACGTTGGCGACCAGGCTTCTTACAGCTTTCGCGATGAAATTGTCGTAGTTATCGTCATGTTCTCCTATCCACTGGAGAACCCCACACCCGCCACACTCCAAGCTCTCCCAGAGGTTGAGCACAATGCGACTGGCGCGGGTGCTGGCTGCAACCACTTCGCTGCGATCGTCAACATCGATGGATCCCAACACATTCCATTTCCTCTGTACACGTGCGCTCCAGCGCTGTACGCAGGCCTCGACTCCAATGACAAGACAGCGTTCACGGAGGAGGTTCGCCAACGAAAAGAGAGAGACAGTGCCCGATCTTCAAAACTGTGCGCCGCGTCCACTGCTGCTGCTGAAGCTGGCAAAATTATGGATGGTCAGGAGGTGGAAGAGATAGCCGACGCCATTCGCCGACGACACTCTGCTAGAGCGGCTGCATCTAGAGAAAAACAGCTCGCTGACCTCGAGAAAGAAAAGGAGCGCTTTCGAGCCCAACACGCCGCTGCTAGTAAAATCAATAACAATCGGCACTACGAGGCAAGTTGTTTGCTCTTCATATTGCTGTTGCAGTTTTTTTTTTTTTTTTTTGTTTTTTTTTTTTTTGTTATTTCCTTTTTTTTTTGTTTTTTTTTTTTTTTTTTTTTGTTTTTTTTATTTTTTCCCTTTTTTTTGTTTTTTTTTTTTTTTTCCCCTTTTTTTTTTTTTTTTTTTTCTTTTTTTTTTTTTTTTTTTTTTCTTTTATTTTTTATTTGGTTTTTTTGTGTATTTTTTTTTCTTCTTCTGTGTCTTTTTTTATTCATTTTTTTCAATTTTGTCGTTATTGTTTATTTTGTTTTTTTTTGTTGTTTTCTTTTTTTTTGGTTTTTTTTTATTTTTGTTATTTTTCTGTTTTATTTTTTTTTTTTATCTTTTTTTTTTATTTTGCTTTTGTTTTTTTTTTTTGTTTTTTTTTTTTTTTTTTTTATTTCTTTTATCTTTTTTTTTTTTTTTTCTTTTTTTTTTTTTTTGTTTTTTTATTTTTTTTTTTTTATTTCTTTTTTTTTTGTTATTGTTTTGTGATTGTTTTATTTTTTTTTTTTTGTTTTACTTGGTTTGTTATTTCTTTTTTGTGTGTATTTTTTTTTTGCTTTTGTTATTGATTTTTTTTTTGTTTTTTTTTTTTTCTTTTTTTTTTTTTTTTTTTTTTTTTTTTTTGTTTATTTTTCATTTTTATTTTTTTTATTTCACTTTTTTACTTTTTTTTTTTTTCTCTTTGTTCTTTTTTATGTTTTTTTGTTTTTTTTTTTTATTTTTTTTCTTGTTCTATTCTTTGTTTTTTTCTATTTTTTTTTTTTTTTTTTTTTTTTTTTTTGTTTTTTTTTTTTGGTTTTTTTTTTTATTTTTCTTTTTTTTTTTTTTATTTTTTTATTTTTTTTATTTTTTTTTTTTTTTTTTTTTATTTTTCTTATTTTTTTTTTTTTTTTTTTTTTTTTTTTCTTTTTTTTTTTTTTTTTTATTATTTTTTCTTTTTACTTTTCGTTTTTTTCTAACATTTTTTTTAGTTTTTTTGATTTTTTTTTTTTTCTTTTATTTTTTTTTTTTTCTTTTTTGTGCTACCGCCACTCCCTTCTCGAGTCTACACAATCCTTCTTATGTCCGCATGTTGCACCGGCTTAGGCTCATGCGTTTCGTTGCCTGCCGTAGGTAGGTGTAGGGCTGCGGCTCTCAGTCTCACCGATCGGCTGCCCGATCTAGCAAACCAGAGTCCACATATACATGCACCCAGTAGGGGAATTAAAAGTAAAATATTTGAAGTTATACGAAGTATTCGAACTTGAAGTACAGGCAGTACCGGTTCTGATATTATTTCCCACCCTAATACATTTGCAGTCCCACTATATTTGCAATCTCAACGTATTTAGCTGCAATCCCATTTGCGTTTAACGATTATTGTCTTCGCTGTGCATGCTTACGTGGGAGTCTCATCGTTTGGCGGGTTGCGCGTAGTACACGTTTTTCTCGACGTCGGCATGTGGGTGAGGAATGATGCTTCTGCCTAAGCAAAGTAAAGCACCTGGGTAAAAGAAAGGTCAGTTTTTCATTGGCACGACTCACCAAGCTATAGCTACAGTAGTACGATCTCCTACACTTTTTTTGTTTTTGAGTGTACTTCCTTGAACATTTCCATTGAAGCAAAAATACTTCCATGGAAGTTTATATTTAATTCGATGGAAGTAAAATACCATGGAAGTAAATCCACTTTCATGGAAGTAAAAAACCTTCCATGGAAGTAATTATGTATTCCATGGAAACGCCTAGGTCAGTAGGAAGTCAATCCCACTTCCATGGCATTTGATAGAAGTTTCCATGGAACCTTCCAGCATCTTCCATGGAAGCTTTCATCAACTTCTATTGAAGAAAATCTACTTCCATGAAGTTGGACTTGCTTCCTTCATGGAAATTGTGCAGTATTCCATATAATCTTCCTCCATGGGATTTTCTACTCCCGCTTGGCACCCTGCTCCCACTTGATACCTTGATCCCGCAGTGTGCCCTTCCTCTTTGGCACCCTGCTCCCACCCACAAGGTAAATAAATATCGGCAGGCCTACGCAGCAGCTGTCGGAGGCCACCAGTCACTTTGATCCGAGGCACCCTGCCGACCGTTCACAGCCACCTCCGTCCATGGAAGTTTCCATGGAAGTCAACTTACTTCTACCGAAGCTTCCATGGAAGTAAACTTGAATTTAACTTACTTCCGTGGAAGTGAATGGAAGCCAAAATTAACTTCCATCAAAACATATGTTATTGCTTCCATGGAAGTAGAATTACTCCCACGCAAGAACAACAACTTCCACGGGAAGGAACCTTACTTCCATGGAAGTAAGACAACGATATGGATGTTTTAAATGTTTCCTTCCTCACTCACTTCCATGGTAGTAACGAATTATGTAGAAGCTGGTGGATACAATAGGAGCCGGTGGACCCTTGTTGGAACTAATGGCGGTATCGGAAACTCGTGGAAGTAGGTAAAAGTCTATAGGGGAATATGGAAGCTCTTAGCGGCCTCCACCAACGATGGTTGTGCCAGGTCCAGTTGATGGAAGTTGATGGGAGCTTAAGGTTCCTGTTCCATGAACAGTGGAAGTTTCCACGTGCTTCCATGGAACTAAAAACACTTCCATGGAAGGAGGGGGAACTTGAACTTTAATGGAAGTGTTTTTACTTTCTTCCATGAAATCGTTATATTCCATGGATGAAAATTTTACTTGCATCGAAGTATATATACTCGTATACGTTGGTAACTTTCATGGAAGTAATTGCCCAAAGGGGAGTAACGTGGTGAACCCAGCTAGCACTACCCGCGAGAAAAACGCCGGGCACAAAGAGAAACCCTACACTACGGTGGAGGCTTTACTGGTTACCACGTATTGTTAGCGTCCCGGGTAACCCATCACGTCGGAAGCTAACGATGGATGGGATGTTAAACTACTAATAGTATAATGCTTCACAATTACAATCTCCTTCTTAAGTAGTGCGTTTGCGTGATCAGCGTTGAAGCTCGTGTTATTAATACATCATTGTTGAGGGTGGCAAAGACGATATCAATTTCTGTACTGTACAACGTCTTCAAAATATAACGTCTGTCTCTACCAAACCTCTCGGCGTCTCCCATCGCCACAGGACGGAGATGCGGAGGCCAAGAAGGGGAAGAAGAAAGTTCAAACGGGCAAGGCGTTGACGAAGGCACTTCTGTCAAGGGCGCTGGCTCGCACTGGCCGATGGAGGAGGTATCCAGGGTGGAAGGGCGTGGCCGTCGGCATCTTGGGGTGGGGTGGTGTCATCCTATTCTGCTTGATCATGGCGGAGAGGTGGATCAGGGTGCCGTCGACAAACGAAAGGTGTGTACTGGTGCAGTGTCTCGACATGGGTGTTGCTGACCTCGTACTGTAGGTCAGACACGCAATCAGCGGTGCAGAAGATCGGCCGGGGCTCGTTAGCGGCTGTGGATGGATGCCGTCGCGTCTGTGTGATTTCGGTTCCGGACTGAAAAAACAAACTAAATCACTGGAAACCAAGAGTATCTCTTCCTTTTTCACAAGCAAAGTACAGCCCAGTAGTGTGACACGTCCTATTGTATGTGTATATACTCTGAATGTAAAGGGTGGCATACGTTGTGCACATTCGCTACAGTACTGAATCAGAAATATCGTCTCTCTGTATGATCTCAAGGATATCACCTGTTTCCTAGGCTGAATCTGAACGACAGCAGCAGTACAGATATCATGCAAATCATCTCGCAGCGGCAGGATACAGCCTGCAAGTAGATGATCCACTAACTGTACTGCTGTCGTATGTTGCCATATGCCGGACGGGTGAATTCCGAACAAGTGAGCATCGGATCCAAACGTCCTCGATAGCTCCTCGATTGCAACGGTTGAGACGAGATAACCAGTCAAGGAGAAACATTTGGGCTTAAGGTCGTGGCATCTATACCGCATAAAACACGTCTCTTCTGTTGAGGAACCCAACACAGCAATCAACGAACCAACCACAGCGTCCGCTTCAGCCTGAGCCCCACATTCACCCTGCCTTCCACACAGCTCTTCCAACCTGTTTCCTTGACACCTATCTATCCGCTCTGCCGTCGTGATCGAACGTCCAGAAACGTCGTCACAGACACCTCGGCTGCTGCTAGACACTACTTCGGCATGTTCGAACCGGCGAACGCCAACAAGAAAGCCACAGAGGCAGCCGCACAGCCGGGACGTGGGTCAAGGAGATCGCGAAAGAATGACAGGAAGGCTATCAACGACGTCGCGAACCAGCTGTCGTCATCGAAGGCGGCGAGATCATCAGCCGGCAGCAGCAGTAGCAGCACCGGTGGGAAGATAATTGGTTGGAGCTTCTTTAGCAGGGGTGACCAGGCGCCTTCGACCGACGATATAGTTGTGCCGGACAGAAGCAGCAGCAGCACCGGTGGCAATATCAATGGTTGGAACCACTTTACCATTGGGCAGCAGACGTCTCCGACCGCTGTGGGTGTGAAGGACAGCAGCGCGAGCAGCAGGACCACCGCTGGCAAGGCAAGGGGTTGGCGTTTCTTTAACATGGGCGAACAGACGTCTCCGACTGCTGTGGGTGTGCCGGACAGCAGCACCAGCAGCACTGGCAAGGGAAAGGGTTGGAGCTTCTTCAATATGGGTCACAAGACGCCCTCGAACGATGTAGGTGTACCAGCCAGCAGCACCACCACCAGCAGCGGCAGAGACAATGATCGGGGTGTGACCATGACCATGGGAGACCAGCTGTTTTCGGCCGTGGCGAGGGTGGCCAGTGGCAGCGGCTGGAGCTGGGGTGGTGGCGGTGCTGGCGGTGACATGCGGGGTGGGGTAAACAGAAACTGGTCGGGGAGAGACCACGACAAGCATCGTACCCGGGGGGCGTTCGGCAGAACAAGCGCAGGTGACGAGAGAGGTCAAAACAACAGGGGGAGCGGTCGTTTTGAGGGTCTGCGCATGCGCTGGGAACAGTTTGGGGAAGACTTTATCGAGGCGGTGGACGGGCCTTGGGTGTGATGTATCATCGGGACGGCTATATAGAAGGTCTCTCTGTGTGGGGGTGCTGGATTGTTCTGAAACTTGGCGAGGGATACAATCCCACGGTATCATTGGGGGGTGCCTCTTTTCGGCTCAATGATTTATTACTGGTTTAGCTCCTCGCGTGGGCGACTATACCTGTGTACCTGGTACCGGTCACTGTAATTTTGTTATTTAACTTCGCAGTACCGCAAAACAGGTTTCGTTCACGCAGGGAGTGCGGTATTGTTTGTTTTTCAACGCTCGTTTTCTCTACAACGGTACTAAGGGTGCCACCGTAAAGTCGAACACTAAAGTTTCGGAAGCCCTCTCGACCAGAGATTTCCGAAAACGTAATGTTCGGTGGTCGCAACCTTTTGCCGTTCTGGAAAACACTACCGCTGATTTAAACGACCGTGCCATTGTGCAAACTCCAAACTCTTTACGGAGTATGAGTTGGAAGTACCGAATGTAAATGCTAATCGGATTGCTCGAACAAACCCCGATGTCGTGTTTCTGGTGAAGTATTGAGCTCCTCACGTGTGAACCTGAAAACATAAGCCACCACCCGCATAAGGCAGGCATTGCTCTGAGTTACAATGGGGTAGAGTATACGCTTGGATGTAGACCGGCCTAGCCTAGCGGTTGGAGGCCAGGGTTGGTACAGCATCAGATGTGTGTACGTATCGATTGATTGACGCATGACGCTTGCTCTTTTCACGGCATTATAGGAGAGTCCAGGAGCCGAACGACTCGTACGTACGTGGTGTTGCTCGAGTTCGATTGTCTTCGAAGGTCGATATCATGACGTGAATACCGATTCAATGACAGGGGTGCCATCGTTTTTGTTAGTGTTCGTTTTCTAGACAGTGGGTGGGGGGCCAACATCGAACATAATACTTGTGGAAGACTCTCGACCAGATATTTCCCTAAAAACCTTGTTCGGTATTGGCAACTTCTCGGTGTTCTGGGATTATCGAGTGTTAGAAAATCGAGCTCACCAGTGTGCGAATTCAACTCGCTCATTGTTTACGGTATTTTCAGATTGCCCAGAGCTTTGCGGTCACGACCCGATCTACTACTACAGATCGGGTGACACCGTTGCATGTGTACTTAGCGTTGCAGTCATGACCCGAACTACTAACTGTAGCCGGCGAAACCTGATAGCGCTGTGGATTACACTTGCAAGAATAAGCGGTACGCAACCATGTTTGGTATTGAGATTGGTCCGGGGAAATTGGTGATGGAAAACGACTGCACAGCTCCGCGTTTCCATAGCCACCGAAGCTGCCACCGAACCATCGACAATGGCTGAAACTCAGAGTTACACAGTTAGGCGTGGGGGAAAGAGGCACCGGCGCACAGCGGAAAGGTCGTACGCACGGAGTGCAAGTTTTTCGAATCACCATAGATCGCGTGTTTGGCGTCCGTTGCGACTCAGGTGCTGATGCGTGTCGAGTTCAAGGAAGGGAGTGGCGCCTTTTTTTTTTCTTTCTTTTCTCAAGTGTGTATGGGCGGTTTCAATGTTGGCGATCGCGTTCCATTGCATGTTTGTACCGGGTACCAAGCGTGTCGGTTTTGAGATGACTCGTACGTACGAAATGAATCCGCTTGGGATGTTTCGGGGACGTGTCATCCATGATGTACTCTTCCAGCCGAGGGGGGCGGGAAATAGTGAAATAATGGCCTACTGAGCTATGAGCAAACCCCGGGAATCGTTACGAAGATCACCATCAAATAAACGACGCGTGGTACGGTAAGGTTCGGGAAAAGATTGTTTTGTTTTCACTATTTTTTCCGTCCCGTTCATGATCTTCGCTCTTCCTTTCTCTCTCCCTCTTGCTCGTAACTTAGATCCAGGGTCACTAAGGAGGTCCTTCTCCTTCCTCCCCAATACGGTACGCGCCTTGCATTTTTTGCGAGAAAACATTTACTCACGCTTTCTTCCCTCGGCGATTCGCGTCGAATCCCGCTGTACCTTAAATATAACTCATATATACTGAAACCATGATGCGCGTCACCCGAAGCAAAATCTCAAGGCACATAGATATACATATATATATAAAAATATATATACCAGGTAGTGTATATGCGTATGGCCTATCATGGTATTAATATTCTGATTGCCATCCAACAAGAAATGTGTAGTATGAGCTTCATCATTGATCACTCTTAAGCACTCCAAAAAACTAAAATCACAGCAACACATTGTTCGACCGAAATGGGATTCCAACGATATGGAGTAACCCGTTCTGTACCGTGTAGTTGTTCCGCATTTTAGGGGTGTGTTCACCACTCAGAAAGCGTTTGTCCAAACATTAAAGTTACCCTTTTCGTAATACCGAGTCAATGAAAGAGGGGTGCAGCGAGGGATTCAATCATGTTGAGCGGGTTCCGCGACGCGAGAGTTGTGAAGAGTAACTCGCGCGTTTTCAACCGTCACGTCCCACCATTTCAGCAGCGACAATTCGACCAGGTGTTATTATGAACATCGTAAGGATACGAGGGTTTTCCACTGTCGTCGATTGCGGCTTCCTCTCCTCCCGCTTATTTGGATCTCCGCTTTGCCTCTTCTCCCCTCCCCACCACAAGATCGCGCCCCTCTGGTGTCCGCTTCTCCTCCACTCTCGCTACCCCCCCCCTCTCTTTTAGGTTCGCTCTCTCTCTACCCTCACCCCGCCCCCCCTCCGGCTTGCTCACGAGGGTGGCGCACTACGCGTGGGCCTGGAATTTCGTTCCATGCTCGTGTCGGTTTTTCTCCTTGTTCCGGCCGCTCGAGACCCCCTCCTTGATCCTCTTGACCGGCCTCGTCTACCCCCTTGCGAGCGATTCTGCCTCTCTGCTTGTTGCTAGGCGTGGGTACTGCTACCGCGGGTATTGCCGACACTGAGTCCTTGTCCTCGGACCTTGTCCGGAGGGTTCCCGGGTTGTTTCCGCTGGCGCGGTGCCCCTGCTTCCCACTTTCTGGTGACTCTCTGTTGTACTCGGAGCTGCACGTTCTTGCTCAAGTTTTCGCAATTGTCTGGGACTAAATCCACTGTAGGGGGGGTTGTGGTTTTCCTCAATATTGTTTGACTGACTAGTATTAATGGTATACTCCTCAAATGAACATCTACCGGTTAGTACGATACGTTTAACTGCACGTAGCGTAACTATTTTGGAATATGGACTGGTGCTACGGTAGGGGGGGTCAAACAAATATAGAATGCCTTATAGAGGTGGCGGCTTATTTTCTGAGAGTCTCCTCACATGAGGAGAGATCAACATCCCACCCGAAGCACACGACTTAGAAGAAGCTTGCTCGCGCAACACCCGACCGACACCTTATTATGCGACTGCATAGTCTTAAAACAAATATTCAGGTAAAACTCAACCACGCACTAAACATCGATAGTTGGTCACTTGAGGAGCACGTCTTAAGGTCATAACAAATTGCTCAGAAGGCAAACGTTAACGGCAACCCCTACCCTACCGTGGGGATGAGTCACATATTTACTTATTTTGTACCTGCCCAAAGCCACTCGGACGCATATGGTACGACGGTACAGGAGCTCTATACTAATAGCAAGTCATATCAAAAAATGATTTCAATTTCAACAAAATGAAAGTGCAACCCCATGCACAATCTCACCTGGCCTCTACTGTAGGTATCCGAGCAAAACTATCGCAAACACTATGGCGATATTCCGACGATTATAGGCTAAGAAGCCCCGTTATTCAGAGGATAGGTTCTACCCAGAAAATAGCAACCGTCATCGTAGCGCTTGACTACTATTCGTACTGCTTTGCAGGTTTGAGCATTTGTTTTGGCCTCCTAGGTGCGTGATATGCACCGCCCATGGGATTGTTGGGTTGCGCCGCGCTAACAGAATAACTTTCCCGTTTGAAGTTCGAGTGGGATTCGGGGTCACTCGCCGGAGTGGCATACCCACAGCCGCGAAAATGATGGCATCATACCTCTCCCCCCCCCTCACTTCTCCGTCTCGAAAGGGGTCCGTGGTCAATGCCAATGATAAAATTACTAAAGCAAGCAACAAACTAATACACCCCTCCTCCTGTCCGCCTCACAAGCGGTTTTAAGCACAAGCGGTTCTTAGTCCAGGATCCAGTCCACTCTTTTTTTGTCCCCTCCTGCTCCATCCTCTTCCCAATGCAGGGGGTATCCTGCCTCCCAAAACAGTCGGAGTTGGGGACGCGAAAACTCGTGGAGGCGGTACTGCTGTGGCTAAGTCGCGAAAACTTCCCCATCACGAGCCGTAGCACGCACGGCACGGATATCAAGTTTGCGCCCGAGTATTCCCCACTGCCCACAAGAGGGGTTGATCCTGAATGGAAGAGATATCCAACATGTTGCGATCCGATTAGGATATTGGAAGCATATTTATTCGGTAGATGCTTTGCATCATGGCATAGTTGTTTGGTTTGGGCTTACTGTAGATTACATTGTTTATAACCAAAGGTGTTTTATGGCGTATTATTTTAATTGCGTTGTCGTTATCGTTCGCCTGAGTTGTTGTAGGAGAAGGACACGTATTGTCCACCTTCTTGGTCTATCGTACCCTCCTATCACCTCTTGTGAATCCCAATCCACGCGCTTTATCGTATCTCTCTCCGTTCTAAGACAGTCGCCGGGCTCTAACCAATTTTTCACCTACACCTACGTGCCTGTCTCGGGATGATACCGCGCCCGAATGCAAGCAGAACCATAGAATGGTTCCACTCCGCTCCAAATCCGAGGCAAAGTAAGACAGCGGTTGCCGTACACTAGACAAAGGTTGCCGAACACTACAACTGTAGTTATCGTTGCATACTCCAGAAATTATTCATTCCCTCCGCGGAATCTCTTTCCCCGACGCTTGCTGCGAAAATAGCTTAGGTAGAACTTTTATCGAACCAATGCGACATTAGATATGTAAGCCCTTCACGCGTCGAACACCAACCTTCCACTATCACACTGCTCCCGCGCTTAACACACATATACGAACAGAGGCGGGGCCTGGTGGGTCCCCCAGGTTCAATATATGTTCGTATTCACCTCCTTCCATGGAAGTTACCACGTATCCATGAAAGTAGCATTTACTCCCATGGAAGAAAAAACACGTGTGTACCTCCTTTGAAGCCATGCTACTTCCATGGAAGGACGTGAAAAATTCCTCTGTTAATTATAGTAGAAAGGGGAGCTCCCACCAACTTCCATCTCCTGCATATTCCACAAACCGAGCGCTCCCATATTACCCCACCTACTCCCACGAGTCTCCTAAACTTCCAGTAACTTCCATCCACAAGAGCCCACCAAGTTCCATCACTTCCACCAGCCTCCAGACACTTCAATACTCCCATGAGAGCAGATGTGGAGGTAAAAGGTTTCTTCCATGGAAGGTTTTTGTCACTCCCATGAAAGTTTTTCACTTCCATGGAAGTTGAACATTCACATCCACTTCCTCCATGGACGTGGCTGTGGATGACCTGTGGGGTGCCCGGGATCAGGGTGGCTGCTGGGCCTCTGACGGCTCCTGCGGAAGGCTGGTTATATTATTGCACCTTGTGGGTGGGAGCAGGGTGCCTAATGGAAAGGGCCGGGGGGGGTATCTTCGCAGCTCCTCCGCCTCGTAGGTCGGTGAGTCGTGACGCGCGGATGACCTCATCAACTTTACAAGGTCGATACACGTACTCTCGGTGGGGGTGAGACGACTGAGACTTTGCAGGTCGCGGGGTAACACTACAGTAATAATGCCCCAGGGTGTGTCCAACAGAGCTAAACCTTCATGGCTGAAATGGCTTCTGAATGATCGTTCTCCTTAACCCAGAGCCGTCGGACTTTCATTCTTGCGTTGCAATATGGTTCATTGTATGCTAAGGTCATGTTATTGTTCATGGGGTAGCTGTTTAGGTTAGGCCAATATCAGTTTGTGTTCTGTGAGGTGTAGAGCTCCTCAAGTGACCACCCCCATAAACAAAATGGCGCACCTCTACACTTTGTGAGTCAAGCATCGGGCAAAATAATCACCTTGGGCGGGACAGGGAACTACTCAGGCAAAGTCGTAGCTCGCGGAAACACCCCCGACCGATATGTAGTACCGGCCCGCTTCCCTGTGTGGGCGTGAATTGCGGACGAGCCGCGATTGCCCACTCGAGATGAAACTTTGTTCCCTGCGCTCCCAGCTGAATACATACAGCGTTCCTTCGTGGGTAGGGGGCCAGAGAAGGGATTCGTGCGTGGCCGAGGATACGTCTACAACACGCGAACCTGTCAACCCAAGGTAACTGGTCGCACGGCGCGGGATTCGGACAATCATCGATAAAGCCATGTAACAAGTCAGACTGAGTGAGGTGGTCCCACGTATCGGAGCAATCCCACGGTAGGGGTACCACGTTTAGGCTCAATGTTTTCTGACGGGCTGTGCTCCTCACGGGAGTAACCACCGGATACTATTAATCTTTTTCTGGTACATTTGTTTTTGCACTACCGCACTTGGAAGGTTGGTCGGGTTGCGCGAGCGAATGTTTCCGAAGTCATGTTTCGGGTGAGATATTGAGCTCCTCATGTGAAGAGCTCAGAAAATTCTGCTGCACCCCTACCGTGGGATGACTCATCGGCGGGAACGCGTCCGCTCACACCGACGAATCACTTCGGTCACCTTAAACCTATCGCAGAACCAGACCCTACGCACGTATGTTTAGTGGAGGGAAACGCTTGCTATTAGCGCGGGGTCGCTTCTTCCAAGTGATGATAAAACGGTTCACGGGGGGAAATGACCACCCGTCTCTTATCGGGTTCAGACAGGAAGGTGTTGTGGGTGCGTTCAGTCGTGGGTCCGGTGAGAGAAGCGTTGGTGCGCTGCGCATGATATACAGCAGGCCCGAGTGTTGTTGCTAGTAGCTTCAAAGAGCGAACCAGGTGTTCACCGCCGGCTACTTCGTCTGGTACAACCCGTTCATGGCCTGAGGCGGGGTGAGGTTGAGTCCTGCGCCAGCGGCACACAGCTGGCATACGTATGCGGGATGGCAACAGGCCCGCAAGGTATAGGGTTACGTTTTCAAATAAGACACAAGGGTGGTCTGCATCGAATATACTTTCATGGGAGTGTTGAAGTATCTGTATGCTGGTGGGAGTAAAGGAGCTGGGTGGCCTCTTGTGGAAGTTAGTGGAAGTTTAAGAGGCTCGTGGAAGTAGGTGGAATCAAAAGGACGCTCTTTGGTAGCTTCCACCGAGCGTGTTTGAGGAAGTTTGCCCTTCCACTAACATAGTAAATTTTCACGTGCTTCCATGGAAGTAGCATTACTTCAAATGAAGTACATAAGTGTGTTTACACTCGCATGGAAGTAAATGCTACTGCCATGGATAAGTGTTAACTTCCATAGAAAGAAGTAAAAATATATATATTGTACGGTGCCCACCAGGCCCAGGCTCTCCTTACACATTTTTGGCATGCGCGTGAGTGAGAAAGCACACTGTTATGGTGAAAGGTTGGTGTCCGACACGTAAAGGGCTTACATGGCTAATGTCGCCTAAGGATCACGGGGCTTCTTAACCTAAACTCGTTGGAATATCGTTCTGTTTTTTTGCTATATTATTCCTTGAATACCCACAGTAGGCCAGAGGAATTGTGCTTAATCGGTTTGTACTTCCATATTTTCCACTAAAATAGTTTTTTCACCTGCGTTTAGTATACAGCCCCTCTACCGTCGTAGCATGTGCGTCCGAGTGGCATTAGACAGGTAAAACATGAAAAAAATATGTGAGTCACCCCCACGGTAGGGTAGGGGTTGCCGTTAGCTTTCGCCTTCTGTGGCAAAACGTTCTGGCCTCAAGACGTGCCCCTCAAGTGACCAACTATCGGTTTATAGTGTAGAGGTTTACTAGAATACGTGTTCTAAGACTATGTACAGTAGTCGCATAGCGTGTCGGTCGGGTGTGGCGCGAGCAAGCTTCTTCTAAGTCGTGTGCTTCGAGTGAGATGTTGAGTTCTCCTCATGTGAGGAGACTCTCAGAAAATAAGCATCCATCCATATAAGGCATTCTGTGTTTGTATGACGGCCTCTACCGTAGCACCAGTCCTAATTGTAAACTAATGATGCTACGTGTATTACGGGGGAACGTACTAATCAGGACCAAAATATGATTAGACGCATGCTACGATAGAGGTGCACCATGTGTTTCTGAGCTCCTCACTTACGGAGCGTCATACCTCACCGAAAAAATGATTTGGGAGGGAAAAAAAAGTGCTGCCGGATGCGAAATCTCATGACCGAAGTATACTCTCAAACATTATTAGCCACGAACATGAAAGTCCGACGAATTTGGGTTAAGAAGCCCGATCGTTCAGAAAACGATTCAGCCAAAACGTGCTACCTCTACCGTAGCACGCGTCCTTAGTACAAATACTGGAATATATAGGAGTTTGGGTACAGCATGGGTCCTGATTACTATGGCCTCTCGTGACAGTAAAAAGTTCCATATCAACGGGCAGCTGTTCACTTGAAGAGTATACCATTAATTACAGTTAGTCGCAAAACATTGAGGAAAACCACAAAACACCCTACGGAGGAAGGAGTCCGAAACAATTCGGACAACTTAACCAAGAACGTGCAGCTCCGGGTGGCACAGCGAGCCACCATACTGCGGGACGCAGGGATACTGCACCAGCGGAAAAAAGCCAGGAAATCTCCGGACAAGGTCCGAGAACAAGGACCCTGTGTCGGCAACACCCGCGGTGGCAGTACCCACGTCTAGCAACAAGGAGAGAGGAAATATCACTCGCAAGGGGGTAGACGAGGCCAGCCGAGAATATCAGGGAGGGGGTCGCGAGCGGCCGGCGCAAGGAGAGGAGCCGGCACGAGTACGAACGAACTCCCAGGTGCGGGGGTAGTGTTCCAGCCGCGTGAGTAAGCCAGGGGAGGGCCGGGGGCAGGGTTGAGAGGGAGCTAACCTAGAAGAGAGGGGGGAAGTAGCGAGATTGGAGGATAATGGAAAAGAGGGAAAACAGAGAGCCAAATGAGTGGAAGGAGTGGAAGCCGCACTGGACGACAGCGGGAAGGCCTCTCGTATGGTAACTCTGTTCATGATAACACCTGGTCTAAATGTCGCCCCTGAATAGTGGGGACGTGACAGTTGAAAACGCGCGAGTTAAGCTTCACGACTCTCGCTTCGCGGAACCTGCTCGGAGGGATCGAATACCTCGCTGTATCACTCTTTCATTGACGCGTTGTTACGAAAGGGGTAGCCCTGATGCTTGAACAAACGTTTTCGGAGTGACGAACATGCCCCTAAAAATGCGGAACAACTACACGGTACAGAACTGGGACTCGATATCCTTGGAATTTCATTTCTGCCGAACAATGTGTTGCTGCCTCCTTTTTCTTCGTTCGGGCAGGGAACGTTTCTGAGTGATCAATGTTGAAGCTCATGCCACATATTTCTTGTTAAATGGCGATAACAATACTAACACTATTATTGGCAATATCTATGCGCTTGGGATTATGCGTCGGGTGAAGGGCATGCTTTTGTCAGTATATCTGGGTGATATTTGAGGTACAGCGGAATTTGACGCGAGTCGACGAGGAAAGAGAGCGCTGAAATATCTCGATACAAATACGTACAAGGCACGTACAATATTGGGGAGGGGGGAGGAAAGCCTGCATAGTGGTTCCAGGTCTTAGTTACGACTGAGAGGGCGAGCGATAGGAAGGACGAACATAACAAACGGGATGAAACGAAATAAGAAAAAGTAGACCTCTTCCATAAGCTTACCGCACCACGCGACGTTGATTTGATGGCGATTCTCGTAGCGATCCCCTGGGTTTCTTCTTATGTTCAGTAGGTCATTGTTTCACAAGCTCTCGCCCCCCTCGGCTGGAAGAGTGCATCGTGGGTGACACCTCCTCGAAACTGCCAAAGCGGCGTAATGCCGTCGGTCAAGTCATCCCCAGACCGACACAATTGGTACCCGGTACAAACAGTGCAATGGAACGCGATCGCCACCATTGAAACCGCCCATAAACACTTGAAAAAAGAAAGAAAGACAAAAGGCGCCATTCCCTACCTGGAACCCGACACGCATCAGCACCTGAGTCGCAACGGGCGCCAAACTCGCGATCTATGGTGATTCGAAAAACTTGCAATCCGTGCGTACGACCTTTCCCCTGTGCGCCGGTCCCTCTTTCCCCCACGCCTAACTGTGTAACTTTGAGTTTCAGCCATTATGGATGGTTCGGTGGCATCTTCGGCGGCTAAGGAAACGCGGAGCTGTGCAGTCGTTTTCCATCACCAATCTCCCCTGACCAATCCTCGCAATACCAAACATGGCTGCGTACCGCTTATTCTTGCTAGTGTAATCGACAGCGCTATCAGGTTTCGCCGGCTGCAGTTAGTAGTTCGGGTCATGACTGCAACGCTAAGTACACATGCAACGGTGTCACCCGATCTGTAGTAGTAGTAGATCGGGTCTTAACCGCAATGCTCTGGGCAATCTGAAATACCGTAAACAAAGAGCGAGTTGAATTCGCACACTGGTGAGCTCGATTTTCTAACACTCGATAATCCCAGAACACGGAAAGGTTGCCAACACCGAACAAGGGTTTTAGGGAAATATCTGGTCGAGAGTCTTCCGCAAGTATTATGTTCGATGTTAGCCCCCCACCCGCTGTCTAGAAAAGGAGCACAAGAAAACAACGAGCGCACCCCTGTCATTGAAACGGTATTTACGTCATGATGTCGGCCTTTCGGAGACAAACGAACTCGAGCAACACCACGTACGTACAAGGCGGTCGGCTCCTGGACTCTACTATGATGCCGTGAAAAGAGCAAGCGTCATGCGCCAATCAATCGAAACGCACACACAGACATGCTACCAACCCTGGCCGTTGACCGCTAGGCTAGGTTGGTCTACATCCAAGCGTATATTCTACCCAATTCTAACTCAGAGCAATGCCTGCCTTATGCGGGTGGTGGCTTATGTTTTCAGGTTCACACATGAGGAGCTCAATACTTCACCAGAAACAGGACATCGGAGTTTGTTCGAGCAATCCGATTAGCATATATGTTCGGTACTTCCAACTCATACTCCGTAAAGA
Source organism: Saccharina japonica (assembly GCA_008828725.1). Lineage (NCBI taxonomy): Eukaryota > Phaeophyceae > Laminariales > Laminariaceae > Saccharina > Saccharina japonica. The sequence continues at coordinate 251,808 of MEHQ01004261.1, forward strand.
GCTTCGAGCTTGCACAGGGGCACGGCCGTTCAAATCAGCGGTCGATTTTTCGAGAACGGAAAAAAGGTTGCGACCACCGAACATTTTGTTTTCGGAAATCTCTGGTCGAGAGGCTTCCGAAAATGTAATGTTCGACTTTACAGTAGCATCCTTATTACCGTTGTCGAGCAAACGAACGCTGAAAAACAAAACAATACCGCACCCACTGCGTGAACTAAACGTGTTTTGTGGTACTGCGAAGTAAAAGAACCAAACTACAGTAACCGGTACCTGGTACACAGGTAATGTAGTCGCCCACGCGAGGAGCTAAACCAGTAACACATCATTGGGCCAAAAAGAGGCACCCCCCGATGATACCGTGGGATTGTGGCCCTCCCCGAGTTTCAGAACAATCCAGCACCCCCACACAGAGAGACCGTCCCGATGATACATCACACCCAAGGCCCGTCCACAGCCTCGACGAAGTCTTCCTCAAACTGTTCCCAGCGCCTGCGCAGACCCTCAAAACGACCGCTCCCCCTGTTGTTCTGACCTCTCTCGCCACCTGCGCCGGTTCTGCCGAACGCCCCCCGGGTACCATGCTCGCCGTGGTCTCTCGCCGACCAGTTTCTATCTACCCCACCCTGCATGTCACCGCCAGCACCGCCACCACCCCCGCTCCAGCCACTGCCACTGGCCGCCCTCGCCACGGCCGAAACCAGCTGGTCTCCCATGGTCATGATTACACCCCGATCGTTGTCGCTGCCGCTGCTGGTGGTGGTGGTGCTGACTGGTACACCTACATCGTTCGAAGGTGTCTTGTGGCCCATGTTAAAGAACCTCCAACTCCTTCCCTTGCCAGTGCTGCCGGTGCTGCTGTCCGGCACACCCACAGCGGTCGGATACCTCTGTTCGCCAATGTTGAACAAACTCCAAATATTTTTCTCGTCACTGGTGCTGCTGGTAGTGCTGCTACCCGCGGCACTTGACGACGTCTGGCCGCCCATGTTGAAGAACCTCCAACCCTTTCTCTTGCCGGAGGTGCTGCTGCTGCTGTCCTTCACACCTTCAGCGGTCGGAGGTGTATGCTGCCCAATGGTAAAGTGGTTCCAACCATTGATATTGCCACCGGTGCTGCTGCTTCTGTCCGGCACATCTACAGCGGTCGAAGACGCCTGGTCACCCCTGCTAAAGAAACTCCAACCAGTTATCTTCCCACCGGTGCTGCTGCTGCGGCTGCTGCCGGCTGATGATCTCGCCGCCTTCGATGACGACAGCTGGTTCGCGGCATCGTTGATGGCCTTCCTGTCTTTCTTGCGCGGTCTCCTTGACCCACGTCGCGGCTGTGCGGCTGCCTCTGTGGCTTGCTTGTTGGCGTTCGCCGGTTCGAGCATGCTGTAGTAGTGTCTAGCAGCAGCCAAGCTATCTGTGACGACGTGGCTGGACGATCGATCACGACGGTAGGGCGGATAGATAGGTGTCAAGGACACAGGGTTGAAGAGCCGTATGCAAAGCAGGGTGGGTGTGGGGCTCAGGTTGGAGCGGACGCTGTGGTTGGTGCGTTGACTTTGGCGTTGGGGTTCGTATCGGGAGAGGCGTGTTATATGCGATGTAGGGGCCGCGCATATAAGCCCAAAGTTTCCTCATTAGCGGGCCTGTCTCATCAACCGCTGTAATCGAAGCGTTATAAAGGGAGTTTGGATCCAATGCTCATTTGTTTAGAATATCCCCGTCCGACATATGACCACCTACGACAGCAGTACCGTTAGTGGAGCATCCACTTGTAGGTTTTATCCTGCCGCTGCGAGATGCTTTGCATTATCTCTGTACTGCGGCTGTAGTTCAGATCCAGCCCAGGACACAGGTGTTATCCTTGAGATCATACAGATAAAAGACATATATGATTCAGTGCTCTAGATAATGTGCACAAAGTATGCCACCTTATAAGTTCAGCGTATATACACAACAATAGTATGTGTCACTCTACTGTACCGGACTGTACTTGCCAAACAATATAGAGACACCCGGGTCAGGTCGGGTCGGGTCGGCTAAGGGTGACCCGACCCGATCCGATCCGACCCGACGCCACGTCGTCGTCTGCGAGGAGACTAGGGGTCGAAATACCTGCATTCCCAAGAGACACGCCCTAAGGGGAAAATAATCAGCTGGTTTCATGATTCGAAATACATGTGTGCCACATCTCGGTAATCGCACGTTGGCTACGTGATACGTTTGTGGACGACGCAGGTGCACTCACTCTCCTGACACCACCTGACGTGTACATTCGAACCACATTCATTTTCTTCCAGTCCGCAACTGAAATCACACAGACAGACGCGAAGACATCCGTCGATCGTCACTTCACAGCCGCTATCGACCCCCGGCCGATCTCCTGCGCCTCTCCGCGAAGACATCCGTCCATCGTCACTTCACAGCCGCTCTCGACCCCCGGCCGATGTCCTGCGCCTATGATTAAGTGTCTAACGTACAGTACAGTAACACCCATCTCGACATACTGCACCAGTACGCACCTTTCGTTTGTCGACGGCACCCTGATCCACCTCTCCGCCATAATCATGAAGAATAGGATGACACCACCCCACCCCAAGATGCCGGCAGCCACGCCCTTCCACCCTGGATACCTCCTCCCTCGGCCAGTGCGAGCCGGCGCCCTTTCCGCGTGTGCCTTCTTCGACGCCTTGCCCGTTTTCTCTTTCTTCTTCCCCTTCGTGGCCTCCTCATCACCATCCTGTGGCGATGGGAGACGCCGAACAGTTTCGTATAAACAGACGTTAGATTTTGAAGACGCTGTATATACAGTATTTAGTATAATCTTTGCCCCCTTCAGCAATGCTGTAATGATAGCAACCTTTGATCACTCATACGCACTCCGAAAGAAGGAAACTGTAATTGTCAAGCATTATACTATTAGTAGCATGACATTTGATCGTGCCTTAGCTTCCGACGTGATGGGTTACCCGGGACGCTAACAATATGTGGTGACCAGTATTTCCCTCGCCGTAGTTTAGGGTTTTTCTGCGTGCCCGACGTTTTGCTCGCGGGTAATGCTAGCTGGGTCCAACACGGTACTTTCCTTTTTGGTGTTTATTTCCATGAAAGTTACCAACGAATACGAGTGTATATTCTTCGATGGAAGTAAATGTTACTTCCATGGAAGTAAAAAAGCTTCGATGTAAGTAATGGTTACTTCCATCGAAGTAAAAACACTTCCATGGAAGTTAAAGGTTCCCCTCCTTCCATGGGAGTGTTTTTAGTTCCATGGAAGCACGTTAAAACTTCCATCAACTGAACCTTGCACAACAACCTTGTTTGGGGGCTGCCAAGAGCTCTCCTATTCCCCTATAGACTTCCACCTACTTCCACGAGTTTCCTAAACTGCCCTAGATTTCCACAAGGGTCGATCAACTCCTATTACTTCCACCGGCTTCCACATAATGAATTACTTCCATCGAAGTATTTGAGGCCGTACCACCTTCATTACTTCAATATCGTCGGTTTAGCTCCATGGAAGTAGGGTTCATTTGCGTGGAAGTTGTTGTTCTTCCGTGGGAGTATGTTTACTTCCATGGAAGCAACAACATGTACTTCTGTGGAAGTGAATCGTTGCTTCCATTCATTTTTCAATGGAAGTACGTTCACTTCAATTATACTTCCATGGAAGCTTACATAGAAGTAAATTGATTTTCGTGGAAACTTCCATGGACCGACGTGGCTGTGGAAGGCCGGCAGGGTGCCCGGGATCAGGGTGGCTGGTGGGCCTCCGGCGGCTAATGCGAAGGGTTAGTGATATTTGTTCACCTTGTGGGTGGGAGCAGGATGCCAAAGGGGAAGGGCCCACAGCGGGATCAAGGTACCAAGTGAGAGCAGGGTGCCAAGCGGGAGTAGAAAATCCCGTGGAGGCATATTCTATGGAACCTTACACAACTTCCACGGAAGTAAATCCAACTTTTATGCAAGATGATTTTCTTCCACGGAAGTTGACGATAACGCTTCCATAGAAGTTGACGAAAGCTTCCATGGAAGCTTCTGTGAACTTTCGGATTTACTTGCAATTGCCATCTAATTTTCCATGGAATAAAGCATTGCTTTCATAGAAGGTTGATTCCTTCCGTGGTAATTTGTTTCCATTGGAGTAGAAAAACTTCCATAAAATACTGTTTATTTCCATGGACATTTCCGGTGCAGTAAACTCGAAAATCAAATATTGTGGTTTGATGAGACGTGCCAAAGTAAAACTGAGCTCTGCATTACTCAGCTTAGACAGGAGCATGTTTTCTCACCCACATGCCGACTTCGAGAAACCCGGGTACTACGCGCAACCTGCCAAACAATGAAGCCCCCACTTGTATAGACATCACAGCGAAGAAAAACATTGTTAAACACAAATTTGATTGCACCTAAATATGTTGAGATTGCCAATACATTGAGACTGCGCAAATGTGTTGGTATTGCAAAAATAGTGGAACTGTGTATTGGGACTGAAAATAAATTGAGATTTTGAAATACAGTAGTGGGACTGCAGATGTATTGGGATTGCAAATACGATCAACACCGGTGCTTCTTGTACTTCACAATTTGAATACTTTTTATACTATCAAAACGTATTACTTTTAACTCCCCTACTGGGAGCATAAATATATATATATACATGTGGACTCTGGTCTGCTAGATCGGGCAGCGGATGGATGCAAACTGAGAGCGGCTGCACTACGCCTGCAGCAGGCATCGAAATGCATAAGCCTAAACCGGTGCAACATGCAGACTAAAGTGGGTTGTGTAGACGCGATCAGGGAGGTGCGGTACCACAGCAGAGTCGTGCTGCATGGTTCAGCAGAGGGATGCCCCCAAGGGGGCTTGTCGAGGTACTCGACCACGAACAAGACTCCGGCGTCTTTGTTCGTTGCGAGTCTGTGCTACTGGTGCTGCTGCGAGTGCACCCACGCCCATAAGGCCCATATTAATGCCAAGCAACAACTTAGGGTCTTACCGAGGTACTCGCCACGAACAAGACGCCGGCGGTAACCGGGTCACGATTCCGCACCGTCTCTGGCGCGGGGCTTGGATTCCCGTTCGGGAAAAACGGAAGGTATGCCGAGGGAGAGTAGTTTGTCGTCTCGGGGGCAGTTATCGGGGGTGTTGGAAGCGGGCGTCGCGCCCACGGTAGACGACACTGTTTGTTATAACTGCAACGGGACAGGTCACAACATGAAACCAGGCACCCCGGCGTTCCACCAACACGTCACACGTGCTCAATCCGACGCTTGGGCAACTCAACGACGGTGGCCACGCCTATGTAGGCAGTGGTAGCAAACAACGAATGCGCTCATACCGCCGCGGGGAGTACGAAAGGGACGTAAACCGCAACGCCAATCACCAAACCCGCCCCAACTACAACACCTTCGACAGCAATATCTACTACAATAACAACAACCATAACACATATTTGGGGCGTTCGTTGTTGTACTTATTGTTGTAGTTGCTGTCCACGTTCCTTTCGTACTGCCCGCGGCGGTATGAGCGCATTCGTTGTTTGCTGCCTATGTAGGCGTGGCCACCGTCGTTGAGTTGCCCAAGCGTCGGGTTGAGGATGCCTGGCGATGGACAGCAGCTACGACTACGGTTACCAGCGACGCCAAGTGTAGTGATGCTCGAGATATGATAAAAGAGGAGCAGGGATTATCGTTGCTGGCCTGGAATCACAGCTACGGTAACTTCTCTTCAGTATAGGAGACATCTCGTTTTGTATTAACCCTCTGACGATGGGAGACTAAATAGACTAAAGCTGACATGAGAGAGAACCTGGAGGAGAGGGCCGGGAGAGTGAGCGGGTGAGGGACTCTGCGTAAAGGCAGCAGAGCTCTTTCAGCCCCCCTTAATAGCCCACTAGTCGGGTAGTTTTGACAATTATCTCGCCAAACTCCCGCTAGTTAGGTAGGTATAATAGTCTAGAAAACTTTCCCATGGTGCTTAGCTATTCCTCAGTTATCGGCTATCCTATCCAAGGGGTGATACTAGTCCTGTGGTATTCTAAAAGCTAACTCTACGGGTTCTCTATTAATACTACAGTAGTAACCATCTGAGAACGGTACTTTTTTTTTGTGGGTTCTGCCTTTGGTTTTTCTTATAGAACCAAGGCGACAATTCACACGCCGGTTGTGTCCAACAATGCCCTGAGTGAAAATAAAAATTCGCGTTCGCGTCGATTTTTATATTTTTCAGTTTTGCTTTAGTTATAGCCTTGAAATGCTATTTTTGGTAAGGATTTCAAATGGTCAAATGGATATTTTATCAGTAAGGAAAAAAACCGAAAACGGAAAATTTTTCAGCGCCATCAAAAATGGATATTTTACTACAATACAAAATTTCAGCGCCATCAAAAATGGATATTTTACTACAATACAACTTGTATGATGATCGTATAGCT
>MEHQ01000455.1:0-21449 GCA_008828725.1 Saccharina japonica
GAAACCCACAAACGAGAAACATCAGCGATCTATATCAAATAAGCGCCGCAGACAACGAAACAAACAGAACGTCGTTGTCGTTGTATGCGTGCTCTCACGTACAAGCCTGCTCGATCCAGGGATATATATTTCACTAATCCTCCTATTAAAACAGGCATCTAGTCCCTCGATACACCAGGTAAAGCATCGTCTTTTAATCATACCCCAGGTCATGATAAATGGACTGCCATAACCGAGATACGTGACAATGTACAGTTGTTGATGCTGTTATTTTATGGTATTCTGACATCGTACTTCAGAGGTCGTAGTACGCAATTCAGAATGCCAAATATCAGRTACCAGTATACAGGTGCATATAACTCTACTCTGTATATCCAATGCAAGCATTATTACAATCCAAGCGTCATAAATATTTCGGTCTCGTCAATTCCTACTGAACAAAACGATCCTAAAACATTTAATCTACTGTAGGCATTGCTACTAAGACACCCCAACCCCACGCGCTCAACCCCCGTCTCCTGCTCCCTACCCCACGGACTCGACGCTGTCTTCCGCCGCGGCTCAACGTCACCCGGCATGGACTACATCTATAAATCCGCAGGAGTTAGGGTGCAGTTTGACTCGTTGAGCAAAGGGTGCATCGGGTGGTTACGTTTCAGCGCCAGGTAACCAAGTCAATCGTTAGATAACGAAACACTATCATTATGCACTATGCTGTGGGTAGAATCATGCCATCAAACCCCCCCTCGTGATTCTTCCCAGTACAACAGTAGTGACAAAAACATTCCGTGTGCAAGGGCCTGGTGAGGAAATGAGCATTGATTTTCACACATCGATATCATGTACCAGGTACTGCTGTAAACTCAAGCTTAAATCAGCAGTAATTCTTTAGCACAGCATCATGGAGCAAAATTAGCAGTAATTTTCCCCACATTGTATATAATGCGCTGAAATAATGCCAAAGTCAGAGTTTTTCCCAGCACATTATATACATGGCATTGACAGCAAAATCATCAGATTTCCAAACATGCTTCATGCATACTGCTGCTAATATGCATCACAAACTTCATCACAAGCCTTCTTATTATGCTCAAACGTGATTCCCAACAGCAATCAGACACAAAATATAGGTTGTGGTCATCATACCCATAGGGTACAATCACACAGACTATAGGCCCTCGCTCACACATACCTAGCCGATTGTTGACTTGTCCTGGATCAAACGGGAACGTTCCGCTCTCCTACCCAGTTCCCCATTCAACCACACACATAGCTGCGATCCGTCTACCAGGGTGCAAGCTACCACAACTACAGCAGTCACTTGCTCAAGTATGCCGGCCAAGACACAAGGAAGCACAAAAAACAAAACAACAGACCAAGAACAATCCAATCCACTGAACCACCAACAAGAAAGTTGGCCAGACTGGAAATATAACATGCCTGCCTCTCCCGGATCAAATGGGAAAATCGCGCCCCGCTGCGAGTGCTGCTGCTGCTGCTCCCTCACGACTACTCTGGCGTCGGTAACCCCCCACGCCCCGTTCCTCTGGTTTCCTCAGGGTCGAGCTCACTCTGACCCAAACCAATCTGCGGCACTCCGCCGCCCACACCGTCCCCACTGGCTCCACCTCAGGCAAAGCAACACCAAAGCTCCACCTCAGGCAACACACAAGCTCACCCTGCCTCAACCAGCACACTAGCCAGCACCCAAGCACACCGAGTCAGACACCACCCACACTATAGCCAAGCCACTCCAAGTTCCACCACCGCAGCCTCAAAACCGAGCTCCTCCTCCTCAGCCTCGGGCTGATGCTGTACGTCGCATCGGCCACGGCAACGAGCTCCCCACCTCGAGGCTCAAACAGGCTGCTGTTACAGACGCAGCTACCGGCTGCACGCGCACCACCGAGCTCGTGCGCCTCGGACGCAGTCACACCAAGCTCGTCGAAGCTCCGGTACGGAACACCAATTCCTCCAGCTCGTCGCTTGGCGGACTGCAACTCTCCCACCAGGCTTGCTTCTGCAGGAAGGTGCGCGGTCGAGGTCCATGATACATGTTCCACAGCTTCTCGCGCGCAGCCGCTCTACGGGCATCTCTTTCTTGTTGACGATATCCAGCTCCAACATCAGGTCCTTATCATCTGCTGCCGAAGCAGTTTCGCTCTACCCTGGCATAGCACTACCTCCTCCTAGTCGTCGACCTCGGCACTACTGCCGGCTGTACCTGCGGCTGCTGGAGCGCCGGCGTTCCAGCCTGCGGCACGTTGCTGTGGCCGGCGCGTAGACGATCAGTGGCTGCTGCCTGCCTGGCCAGTTAGACAACTGCTAAACCATGCGCCACCTGTTCGCAAGCACGCGTGCCCAATAATCCCTCGAGCACCGGCTACGTGACCATTAGTAGAACCCCATCGACACGCTGTTCGGGGGCCACAAGCAACAAGCCGGCATGTACATCCTCGAAGCACACACGGCTCGCATCATTAGCCCCGACCGATAGGCCCCCAGGCGAGGGATCGTAGCAGGTGCGCTACCACCATTTTGGTGTTGCTCTGTCACAACATAGCCCCCCATGCTGGTGCTCTGATGTCTGCGGTCTGAATGGCTTGAGTTGTGCTGCTGCTGGTAACTGTGACCTCCACCCCAATGCCGCTGCTGTTGCCGCTGATGCGGCCAGGCGCCTCCATACGGCTGCTGCTGCTGTTGCTGCTGCTGCTGCTGCTGCTGTGGCCCTGCGCCTCCATACTGCCGCTGCTGCTGCTGCTGCTGCTGCTGCTGCTGCTGCTGCCCGGCGCCCCCAAAATAAAAGACCATCTCCATAGTCAGTCCCCCCCTTATAGCACCCCCCCTCTAACACAGTATAGAACTCCAGCGGCCTCCGGGCCCGAAGCACGCCGATTATCGTGTTTGTGAACGCTGCTGTCAAACGTGCTCTGTGTAGCCACGTGCCTATACCGTGGGTCGTCAAGGAGAAGGTGGGTAGATAATGTACTCTAGTGTCACCACGTTACCAAATACACACACACAAGTAGAGCCAGTACCTGTCGTCAAAGACCCATCATGAACACCACACAGGAGTGAGCCGTACCTTTCTGTCACGCTCCACCCTCACATGTATACGGGCAGTATCTTATCATCAAAGCCCGGGTCGCATCATCGTTATCGCCGACTGCTCCCAGGAGGGAGACAGCAACCCACGCGAGGCATCATCTCAGATCATAATGCCTCGCCATACCATATAAACCCCAATCTCCGTAGACCAGTATGAAACCGCCACATATCGGGAAACCAGTATCGAGCAACCGCATACCACAAACATCCACCTAACCCTGACCCCTATACACAAACCTCTACCGCCATAACCTATGCCTCTAACGCCGAATCACGCCCTCAGCTGGCATAAAGCATAGTTGCAGAGTTCAACTTGAGAAAACAACCACTCAAGTCGGTCCGAACCGCACAGTGACGTGGTGTATTAAATCTGAGGATTATTATATTATTATGCCCTATCGTGTCCTTCAAAGGTGAAAACTAATTAATGACTTGAATTAGTATGAAGTAATTAAAAAAATGGCGTTGTATCGTAGGCTTTGGAGAATGTACGAAACGGGAGCCGGGTGTCGCAGGGAAATTAGTCACTTGTCCGGCAGGAAAATGTTGTGTTGATTTAAAGGGGTTGCGGAAAGTTTGGTCCATTATGTCATACAGCTTGCTCTGGCGACAGAGTTGCGGCAATGCCAAAAAATAATATTCTGGTGGTATGAATACAGCGAGATTATGTACATGATAGGGAGTCACACTACTGGCATCGCGACGTGTGCCCCGGAAAGTACTGCAGATAGGCACTTACCTGGAGAACTCAGACTAGTATACACAATGGACAAAACAGCCCAGCGCTCCAGTACGATACGTGCTATTAATAGTAGCACGCGGGTGTCTAGATAAACAGGATGAACACGACATCAATAGCAGGTACTATTAATAGCGTTGCGAGATAACTACCTAGAGTATTTGTCAACAATTTCGGCAAAACGGTGATGTGTCGCCATATTGATAAGCTGTCATGCTTGTGASTTCWGCCTGCGTGTTATTGTTTGCCTAGTGGCTGGTCCCCAGTGTATGGATGTGCTAATGACGACTACAGCAGATCATTCGTTGAGTTATTTGGGCATTGCATTTATTTGCCGTATTTTGCTGCGACTTGGATATATGGTTTATTATGTGGCTGGTGACTGGACACCACACAACTAATATGCGTAACAAAGTTATATTCGTGAGAGGCTACGTGACAAGTATGGGAAAGAAGAGACAGGTCACACCGCCCGAACTGTCGAATGCAGTCTTGATCAACCGGCGAATTTGGAGCACTGCGTTGTAGTATTAAGTAGAATTGTTGAGTTACTTACTTGTCGGTTGGGCATGCTAATGATACTTATTTTTCTGTAAGCTGTCTTATACCTGGTTCGCGTTTTTTTTGGCTGGACCTACAATACAGTGGAGATCACCGCTACGACTATGGGAGGCAGAGCAAGCACGATTCACAAAGGATGAGCGTATCAGTACGCAAGAGAATCGGACACATCGACTGTCGTTTGCGGTCGATCGGGATCTACCGGTATTGCTCGTTTCTTGTGATTGGCCCGATTGAGAATAAGATCTCTCCCTTGCAGTGATTGGCCATATATGGATAGTTACTTGCTAGACGATTGTGGAAGTCCCCCTCCCCCCATCTTTCACTCTGTTTTGACTTCCTCCACCACAACAAGGCTGACATCTTCACTCACACCTCCCAGCCAAATATCGCACACCACCAAACTGCCTACAACTGAAGCGAATGGTACGTCAAGGCGCCATCGCCTTCAACGTCTTGCAGGGGACCGGCATCGTTCCATCGAAAACGGCTACGGAATCCGTGAAGCGGCCAAGGCACACCACGCGAAGTGTCAGCCTGGTGGAGTGCGGGAAGTAAGTCGTGGGTGTTTTCTACCACGTACGAGGAGCACATTGGCGGAAAAATTCCAGGACGTACGTAGCCGTGCAGCCGGCGGTCGACGACTCAATTAATAAATACTTCCTGCCCCCTTTGCAGAATTATTTAATTGAATGCACCTCCATATTACTTTCCCTCTTGTCAGCCGGCTGGAGTGCGGGAAGCAATTAAGCCGAAGTCGTGGGTGATTTATACCCTGAACGAAGAGCCCGTTGGCGGAAAATTACAGGACGTACGTGACTGTGCAACCGGCGACGTCGGTCGACGACACAATTAATTAATACTTCCTGCCCCTTTTGCAGAATTAATTAATTAAATGCATCTCCATATTCTTCTCCCTCATTATGCAGCTTTCATTGTTCTGCGTTATGTTAGCTCTCCGCGACTATTGACACCTTGCCCCGCCATATGTTCTGGCGATTTTTTCACGTATTGCATTTTTTTTTATCCTTACTTTTAATAATGGTCTCTGCAACCATTGACGCCTTAGGGTCGTTCTTATCGAGCACTTTTTTTCCAAAAAATCCAATTTTTTTTTTGCGCAATTTTTAGGACTTCCAAGTTCTTCATAAATAATTTCCAAATATTGTAATAGGAATCCTTCTAAATAGTTTGCCCTCTGTTAGAATTCCAATTTTTCAAATAAATCCTGTTTTTTCTTGGTTTTCCAGTTTTTTTGGAATAAAAATAATAATTTTTGGAAACAAGTTGCTCGATAAGAACGACCCTTACCCCAGCAGGCGCTACTATTTACAGCACTTTATTCATCTGATTAATTCTCGAACACTTGGCATTACCTTGATCTGTAGCACTACGTATGTTTTTACGTAGATTTACTAACAATACAGATCTCCGTCATGAACGAGCGCCACGTCGTACGACACTGAGGTATATTTTCCTATCCGGAGCATGGGTGCCGGCGAATGCCGGCACCCATGCGGAGCCCTTGTATATGTAGATTATCTGTCCGGCGTGTGCATAGTTTACTATTACTAGCGGCTTATTAGCGGCTTGACCAAGCGACCTGAGATACTTACTTATAGGCCATCCTCTCACCTGCCTCGGCAGCGGTCGTACAGGTACCCCAGCGTGGGCTCAAGGTGAAGGGCGAATTCACTAGGTTTGTAGCGAGCCAGCTCGATCAGCAAGAGCATCGCCGTCTCGTTGACCAGCCTGTCAAGGACCCCGCACAGACAGGAAAACAGCGAGACACATCACCACTTTTAACTACCCAAGCAACACAGAGAAACAGCGAGGTGGGCCATTCTTTCAATGGCCCAGCCAAGACAGAGCAATCGCGAGTGGCATCATATTAGCAAGTGTTGTCCGTTGTTGCAGCTCTCACTGTAGGGATGACAATCGGGACGGACACTGGATGTGCGGGATGTCGATGGGTAGACAGAACGGCTTAATGTGAACAGCACACACGTTATTCTCGTTGCCATAGCCGATCATCTCCTCAAATATCCAACAAAGGCAGATGAACAGCGAGTTGCGTGTGTATATTTGAAGACATACCTGGTATATATTACAAGTACGCGTAGTGTGTTGTTGGTGATCTCACAGTTCTAGAGCAGTAGCTCATTGACATAATCTAGCCTGAGCTCACGACGAGGCACAAGGAGGCTACACTTACGGTGGCCAGGAGAACAGCAATATACAACGCATCAAGGGTGTTATTGGCTGTCTTCTTCATCTAACCGTTCTTTCTATAAACCGCATGACAATCATATGTCTTCATAACATGTATGTAGAGATACGGTACACCGAGTGCTGTGGTAACATCATGAGACAGAGAAAAAACTCGCAGCACAAGTGAAACGAGGTATGCGCCAGCCAATAATACCGGCACTGTAGCGGCAACCGGCACTACTTCGCACACTACCACACAGATGGATCCCGCTTGTGCCAAGGCATTCCACAGGCACTAAAGCCGGCAACCGGCACTAGTCGACCGACAATATGCAGGGACTACTACTATTAATACTACGTACATGCATAGTAACACACACAATAACACATCCCCGCGGGTGCTTTTCGACGCTGGTTTGAGGACAATGGGGAAAGTGCCAACTCCGAGCGATGCACCTATAAAACCCATCATTTTCGTTGTGTGTCCCCTCCAAGGCATCCTTTGGAGAAACTCCAATTAAGAAATGCATTCGCCCCAGGGTGTGTGTTATCGTATCCCTCACCAGGTAATTACTAATTACTGTATACGGTAGTTTACCTGGTATGATTTGGTACTGCCCCTGACACCTTTGATTATCATTGGAGAAGAAAACGAAACCGCAAGGAAAACGCTTACGTAGCAACAACAACAAAACGAGAAACCGCAAGCGTGACGGGCGGTGACGTGGCCACAACCACCAAATATATATACAAGGTTCCCCTCCGGGACGTACCTGGGGGAGTGGCGCAAGGGCGAATCGAAAACCTACTATTGATATCAAAACAACAGCATGCGATATCGTATCATATGCATATCATAGTGTATACCTGGTACGTATTAATAGCACATGCATATATATACATGTTACGAAATATCCTCGTATTGCGGTTCATAATTAAATGTAGACCTCTTTAGAACTACAACACCTGCATTTTTGGAGATAAAACATACTCGGAAATACGAGTATGGTGGAACCGTTACTATTGACTCGATCGTTCTCAGAGATTTGGGAATGATCCCGCCAAACGTATTTGTCAATATAATAAAATACTCGTACGACACATATTTAATTGTTGTGGCGCTCAAGATAAAAGGAAAGGTTTATCCCGCACAAAACCGAGAGAGAGGACTCCCGACAAAAAACGTTCGAAAATACTCCAAAAGCGTGACACGCTATCATGGCACGGCACACACCGCACACGCACGCACACGTGACACATGGAACACAACTACTCGTACAGCAGTACATGCATGCAAAAACACATGATTTCGTACTCGTACGTACTCGTAGCGTGGTTCTCGAGACAATATATGCAATTCTCTCACATACCGACCCACAAAACTATTGTGCGACACCATAGATGCGACACACGCCTGCGCTAAGCGTCGGTACAACGCGCTTGACCCTACGGAGAGGCTCAACCGCGGTTCTGTTCGCCAGTCTCGTGACTGCCGATTTTAGATTTTGACTCCGTTATCGGGCTGTTTCAATTTCAAAGTCAAAATTCAGAACCAAATTATTTCTTGACTTCGTCAGAAAGTGATCCCGCACTTATTCTTCATCCCGAAGTCGAAGAATTATATGTTAATAGTAGACGTATTTAATTCTAGAGATAGGTCTATATATCTGGATCTGAACCGAATAAAGCCCTATCGAGTTTTAGACGTGAAAAATATAGGCCCTTATTTTCCACCTACCGACCACGGCAGACCACCGTGAAAAGTGGATTTTCCCAAAATATGCACTTGGGCACATTTTTGACCAAGTGCATATTTGAAGCAAGTTTACGAGCATTTTCCAGCAAACAAACGACATTCCAGGTGCCGATGCGGCACGGGCTCGCGAGGCAACTCCGAGGCAGCCCTATCATAGCACAGACACAGCAGCAACACAGCACAGCACATGGGCCACCATCCTCGTCACGCCGCAACCAACCGCCCGGAATACCATGGAACCGCAGCACCATACTTACAGCAGCAGCAATCCTGGCTGTCGCGAGAGCAATGCTGCATCTCAGGGGGGCATGAATAGATACAACGCACAAGGGCTGCAGGAAATCCGAGACTACGGAGTTGCGCGTCTGCCTTGGATCGGCAGGGGTGATGGTGTTGGAGAGTGCCGGCCGCTTAGCTCGCGCCCAGACCTTACATACAACAACGCCTAGGTTACGGGTACCAGGCGCACCCATCGCGTGTTCAGTCCTGATGCGTTCTGTGGATCGGTCATCAACCGGATCAGACACGTGCCCCTGGCTGGGCATCTTCGGGTGTTGGTTTTTAGGTACCGGTATCCTGTTGCTGCTGCTGCTGCTGCTGCTGTGCTGCTGCTTGTCTTGTGTTCCTACGCATGCTCGGCACATACGACCATGGAAACCCCGCAAACCGTAAATTCCTGTGTTTTTCTGTTCGATTCGTCGAGCAAGATCTGGCTTTTCGGCCGAAGATCCGGCTTTTCGACCAAAATAGGCCTATGCCGAGTTTTAGACGTGGCGGCGATTTGCGCCCAAAAGTTGAAAATATCGAATGGCCAAGCTCTTCCATTTGGGACTACATAACACCTATCCTCGAGGATTAAATAGGTCTAGTAGGTAGACGTTAGACACACGTACGTAAATCAGTGTCTGCAGAGGCGTGTGAGACCCAACAGCAAACGCACATGAAAAAAAAAAAAAAATCCCCTCCAATATAGGAGGGGGGGTAGTGGGGTGTTTGGGATTCGGATCCGCGCACCCCCTTGATGTACCAGTAGTACCGGAAAATGTATCAGAAAATGTATCATCTCTGAAAATATAGGCAAACGGTCACCATGCACGATTTTATGCTTGAAGGCTTGAGTTCGATCCTTGGCGATGACTACGCATATGGTACCTTTTTTTCGTATTGTACGTAACCCAGACCCCCATAATATAAAACAGGAGACATGTGGGAGCCATGCCTCGTCCAACCTGCATATATCCGGAGATCACCGTAAGGATCTCCCAAGCAGGTATCACCAATTCCCACGTCATGAGATCTCCGTCTCTCATCGTACAAACTGTGACGTCAGATCTCCTCTGATCTCATCAGTAAGATCTCGGTACAATCCTTCGTCTACGGACGAACTATGATTGGTAATATTGACCCGAGACATCTGGTGTATGATGGGATGCGTCGCCCGCATCCCTCACAACTCTCACGGACCAGACTTGTCGTCAAGTCTGGAACCCGACACCTGGCGTGTATTCCACGCTACGCATACAAAGAAGAAACTGTTGCAAGCTTCGAGTCGAACCTTGAGTACTTGTACTCACATTGGCGTCGACGGCAGGACCAATCCGTCTCTTATCGTACAAACTGTGACGTCAGATCTCCTATGATCTCATCAGTAAGATCTCGGTACATCAGTAAGATCTCGGTACAATCCTTCGTCTACGGACGAACTATGATTGGTAATATTGACCCGAGACATCTGATGTATGATGGGATGCGTCGCCCGCATCCCTCACAACTCTCGCGGACCAGACTTGTCGTCAAGTCTGGAACCCGACACCTGGCGTGTATTCCACGCTACGCATACAAAGAAGAAACTGTTGCAAGCTTCGAGTCGAACCTTGAGTACTTGTACTCACAGACAGACAAAAACCAAGTGGATTTTTTAGGCAGGTGTGGTCGACAGTAGTTCCAGCCCCTTCTTCGGTGCATCCTTTTCTACTTCTTCTGCAAATATGTACACTATCTCACCACTACTTATACTGCTTGGCTTGGGGTGTACACTGTGTACAAAATGGTTTATACAAACATACTGTACAAGGAGATGTGTTGTACTGTCGGGAGGGRTCGGAGTTGGGGAACGCGCTACCACACTCGCCTACACCAGCCACTCGTATCAAGATTGAAAAACAGACACTGCACTGGGTGGTGTTGTATTGTCGAGAAGGTCTCGCCTACCATTGGGAATATGGAGACGATTCACCAACATCCCCTGCTATTGGTTTAAATAGGGTTTTAGTATGGAGTTGTTTTATAGAGGAAATAGTATCGTACTGCGGTTGTATGGATGGTCTGATTTCGTTTATAACCCTGTAAGCAGAAACGCTGGGTGGTGTTGTATTGTCTTGAAGGCCTCTAGCCTACCCTTGGGAATAGCGGGGACGATTCCCCAACATCCCCCTGCTATTGCCTATATAGTTTAGTATGGAGTTAGTTTATATAGAAATAGTATGGTACTGCAGTTTATGGATAGGTCTGATTTGGTTCATAGCACTCTAAAGCAGAAACGCTGGGTGGTAGTTGTTCGTCTAGAAGGCCTTGCCTACCCTTGGGAATGCGGGGACGACTACACCAACATCCCCTGATATTGTKTATATAGGTTTTAGTATGGATTGGTTTATATAGGAAAAAGTATGGTACTGCGGTTTATGGATGGTCTGATTTGATTCATAACCCTAACTAGCAGAAACGCTGGGTGGTGTTGTATCGTCTAGAAGGCCTTGCCTACCCTTGGGAATGCGGGGACGATTCACCAACATCCCCTGTATTGGTCTATATAGGTTTGTAGTGTGAAATTGGCTTTATATAGGAAATGTATGGTACTCCAGTTAATGGATGGTCTGATTCGTTTATAACCTCAAGCAGAAASAGCTGGGTGGTGTTGTATCGTTCTAGAAGGCCTTGCCTACCCTTGGGAATGCGGGGACGACTCACCAACATCCCCTGATATTTTTATATAGGTTTTAGTATGGAATTGGTTTATATAGGAAATTGTATGGTACTGCGGTTTATGGATGGTCTGATTCGATTTATAACCCTGAGCAAAAACGCTGGGTGGTGTTGTATGCGTCTTAGAAGGCCTTGCCTACCCTTGGGAATGCGGGGACGATTCACCAACATCCCCTGATATTGGTTTATATAGTTTTAGTATGGATTTGGTTTATATAGGAAATAGTATGGTACTGCGGTTTATGGATGGTCTGATTTGGTTCATAACCCTAAGCAAAAACGCTGGGTGGTGTTGTATCGTCTAGAAGGCCTTGCCTACCCTTGGGAATGCGGGGACGATTCACCAACATCCCCTGCTATTAGTTTGTATAGGGTTTTGTATGGAGTTGAGGTTTATATAGGAAGTAGTATGGCGCTGCAGCTTATGGATGGTTGATTTCGTTTAAAACCTTAGCAGAAACGCTGGGTGGTGTTGTATTGTCTTGAAGGCCTTGCCCATCCTTGGGAATGCGGGGACGATTCAACAACATCCCCTACTATTGGTTTATTAGGTTTTAGTATGGATTGGTTTATATAGGAAATAGTATGGTACTGCGGTTTATGATGGTCTGATTTGTTTATATAGGATTTAGTATGTATGTACCCCCCTATACGCCGGAGGGTGCCTAAATAAACTTTTGACACCCCCCCCCCTATATTTGGTATCCCAAAAAATAAATTGTAGTGTGGTGTCGTTTTTTTTTTTTCCGGAGACCCTCGGCTACGTACGCGATTATTTGTCGCGGCCTGCGTCAGACTCACGACAGGCCGCACATAATGATGCAAGCACAGCAGCAGGCACAACAGCAGAAGAAGAGAGAGAGGTGGTGGTGCCTGATGACGGATACGAGCCTGCGATGAAGCAACCACTAATTAATAGCCACAGCAGTATACGGTGGATTCGCCACAGGCACGTCTGCTGCTTGTGCTTCTAGCCGGGGCTGTGGCGTTGCTTTGTTCGTTGCATGTGTTTGATGTATCGTGGTATTCACAAGCGGTCGTTCATTTCCGGTCAGAGTGGGCGTGGCTCTGTCAAACATACAGCAGCAGAACAGAAAAGGGTAGACAGATGGTGTGGATTATGGACGGTAGGCTCCGATAGACACAGCTAGTTACAGCACTACAGCGCAGATGGGCGTTATTCTGGCACGTACGCATGACACATGGAGCCCATCAACAGCAGCAGCGGGCAGAAGAGTGGTGGTGGTGTGCCGTTTGGTGACGGATTGCTGGCTCCTATGAAAGCAACTACTCGTACGAGCAACACCAGAGCACATCAAGATCTCCCTTCGAGGCGCACAGTGTGTATCCTCTGTCCGGAAAAGTAACGACAGTTTATATATATTTTTAATAACAAAATTTCTTACATTTCGGGACAGCGGAAAGATTCGTACATGAGCATCGATCTGCAGGTTACTGGTATCATATGACACCATGACTCGGAAAATCGCAGGCTTCGACAAAAGCAACTCGTCACGGTACAGCACGAATCTGAGGCACGCGCATGCATGGTGTAATGCCTGCTGCTGCTGCTGCTGGGCGACAGGGTTGTAACATTGAGGTTGTACTGTTTGTAACACGCTCTCTGCGGTGCTGCTGCTGTTCGTGTGTGCTCCTCGTGCTCTCGGCAGGAAACGCACAAAAAAACGCACGACTGAGCAAAAACAGGGCCTTACGCAGGGAAACCCGGGAAATCGTCTTATCCACTCCCGCCGAGAACAAAATTGAGCGTCAGCCACGCGAGCCACAGAGCTCGGATCGAGCTAAACCTCGATCAATGTGTCCGGCCGGGCCTCCCGTGTCGGGGTACTTGGTGTACTGCCGAAAAGCGCTCGCGCGGAGAGAAAAATTGTGAAAAATGCGAAAATTTCACAAAAACAACTATACATATATATATAAATACAAGTACATACATATTATACTATACAGCAAAAGAGCGAAATAGCAAGACAGCATGTGTACGTACGAAAAGGACGCGGTGCGTTTCATAAAGGGTGAGTGCTGTTAAGCAGTACGGAAACCGTGGGTAACACAGTACCATACGACCGCGGGAAAAAGCAATGAAATATCGTGGGTACCAAAGGGGGCACCGCCTCAGCGACAGCGTGGACAACTCAGCGCCGCACGACACGGTCATGGGGAACCCAGGACGACATCGTTGCAAGACATCCGTGATACTCACGTGCTACTAGCGTGGCCCTTCAACTCTATGACCCTCCCGAAGACGGAGTTTCGCCTCGCCAGCGTGAGGCTCTCCGTGCACTCCAAGAGCACTAAAAGCACCAACAATGCTCCGTGGGCCTCGGCCTCCGTGGCCGTGCCCGAGTCTCCATCCGTGAATCTTTTCAAGACATCGCAGGCCTTGCGATAGTCCTCAACGTGGCTAGCGGGGTGGGGGTGAGGGCAACAAGCGTCCGAACGAGCACTATTAGTGTTTTAGTGTTGCTGTACACCGCAAAACGCTGGTGACGACACAATCGTACGTGAGAGTCTGTAGCGGGAGCATTTCAAGTCCACCACTTCAAATGTGTCCGTTCATTACCCAACCTGGACAGGTGATGATTGATCTATATACAGACCATTTATAGATATATAATCTAAATCATCTAGATCTCGTAGTTCCTCGCCTGGCGCGGTTGTACAGGATCCACATACGTAGTACAGATCCAACCCAGGGGGCATGTGCCAGATTATGCAGACTATACGGGCGCTACCCCCGGCAACATGATGAGCTACTGTAGATCATACGGATCATATAAAAAAAATTACAAGATCGGGACTATATCTGCATTGAAAGGTCTACTGCTTATATATCATTAATTGGGAATGGTCTATATGATTTGCCTCATCTCTGAGAGGTGCGGTACAATACCACTAGAAATACCAAAGTATCTCCTGTTTGCTGTTCGTGTGTAAAACACGAAGCTTGCAAGATATGAGTTTCGGGGAAATCCTTCTCTTTCTCACCCACAGCTAAGGTGCCCTGTACGCACGCCTTATCAAATACATAAATACGGCTGCAGTCAAGTATGCAATGACAGTACCCGAGACACCTGTCAGGTATAACGCTCTTATCGAATCTCGGCTTTTGGTTTCACTACTCCATGCGGTTAGATGTTGCCTCACGCGAATCTTATATCAAGCATAGGGTTCGCCATTTCCACTGCTCGTCCATTTCCAGCGAATGTAATCTGCCGCACATAAAGCAAGGATTTTACTTGGTAAAAGCAAGAAATTATCGGCTGTTACACACAGGGAATACAATTCAATTCCAAAAAGAAACAACAACAACAACACGGGAAGACGGCGTCAGACTAGCCACCGTGAACAGCGTTGAGTTCGTTCGTTCGCACAGCGGTATGTGTGTGTGCTTTCACATTATACCTTATTTTCAACCCGTCGACATCCAGCACACCCAGTGCGTGCCGATTCTTCATCATTAAGGGGCCCCTTCGGTCATAATGAAACAAGAAGAGTACTTGAGAGATTGAAAAAATTACATTTTTCGTTTTTTTTACAGCAGCAACATGGCAGCAATACTATTTTTGGTATACTAACACCATATCAGTACTCCTTACAGAAAACGGCATAGCTCCGGTTCTAATGCTCAGACCTTCGCCCGTCAAATGTATCACTTGTTCGTTATAGTCTCTAGGAAGTATTGGAACCCTTGTATCTGCAAGGGAGGGCAAGGATTGCTGTGTTTGCATCACGAAACGAAAGTGATCCGCAGCAAGATTTTGATCGTTTCGGAGCTCCTGTTTGGTATCTACACTCTGCTGTGGCCATGTAGGACGCTACGGGCGGTCGAACTAGAGGTCCAGGTACGTTCCCCTACTGGTGCTCGGCGTCCTCGTCGACAATCTGAGTTAAAACAGTATCAGCAGCCGGAGAAACTGACGTTTTTCAAATTCGTCTTGGGTACCAAGGGTATGGCGAGTCGTTTTAGAGTAAGAGGCACTTTTCGTGAAGAACAAGGCGTCTGATCGATATGCCTACCGAGACACGAATTTTGGCCATGATCTAGGTTCTCGAGCACTTATCGACGGGCGAAGATCTTAGCGTTAGATCCGGAGCTATGCCGTTTTCCGTAGGGAGTACTGATATGGTGTCAATATACCAGAAATAGTATTGCTGCAAAAAACAAATAAAGAATATATATTTTTCAACACTCAAGTACTCTTGTTTCATCATACCGGGGACCGAAGGGACCAGTTCTGTGGTCACAAAACTACATCAAAGAGATACTACGCTCAGTGCAGTAAGCAGAGAAGACAATGCAATGCCATATACGACAGGCAAGACCTACCCTGCTAGCAATCCAGGTGCATGCAAGAGAAAAAAAGAGAAAAAAAAAAAAAGCGAAAAGGAAAAATAATAAAAAGTAAACATACTGAAGCAAATCAACAATCAAACAACGAAACGAAAGCATGAAAAATAAAAGAAAGTGTCGTGCTACTCCCAGAGGAGGTGCGACACCAATAAAAAAGAAAAAATGACATGAAACGAAATGAAATGGACTGAAAAACAGCGCAAACAGGGCAAGACTAAGAACGACAGGAAAGGACAGGCAGCCGGAACACACCAAAAGCACCTTCCAGGCAGCCGGGGCAGGTTTGTGCCCGTAGTACAAACAGGTTCTACCAACTAGTCGGTCTGGTACCTACTCTGTCTGCCGTCTCTTTCCTGCCTTCATCCGCCGCGGTTTCCATACGACCCCCCCCTCCCCTCTCCATCTCCATTCCCTTGGGCGCCACCCATACAACGGATACGTGCCACTTCCTACTCGGTTCTGTTTCGTTGTCGTGCCACACACCACGAGTCCAGGAAAGAGAAAAGGAAATACTAAAAACAAAATGAGTACGTACATGGCTAAGCAGTCAAAGAAAATCCGAAAAATACGGGGGGGCAGAGGGACGTGGGTGCTACTCATATCGTGTTTCAGCTTTCAGCGCTCGATTTTTCCAGAACGGAAAGGTGGCCAATACCGAACAAGGGGGTTTTTCGGAGAATATCTGGTCGAGAGCCTTCCGAAAATATAACCTGTTCGGTGAAAAATCCCCCTTACCGTTGTCGATAAAAACGAGCGCTGGAAAACAATACGTAGCACCCACCCCGCAACGAACTCGAAGCTCTTTACGTTACGGAGTCCGGGTTGTTTTCTCACAATGCTGAGAGGTTTGTTGCGGGCCACGTGTAGAAATTCTTGAGGCAGATCTTCAGGGTCTCCGCCGCTCTCGTCCTGGTCTCCAGCCTGCTGTCGAGCATGACGTGAAATAGCTTTGGAATTAAGTGCTCTATGTGGAGTTGCACCAAGAACGGGGCGTTCAGCGCCAGCTCCCGCGTCACCAAGCAAGCGGCCAGCCTACCACGAGACCACTTCTCCCCGAGCTTCTGTTGTTGTTTTGTTCCGTATGTAATATTCCGTACAAACGAGGGAGGGGCATACGCACGTACAAAAAACGACGGAGCGATCAAAACGAACGACGAACACGATGTTTTTAATTTTCGTGTTGGATGTACAGTAGTATCGAACCTTTCGATATAATCAAAATATCGAACTTCCGATATATCGTACGATATGATATCGAACGCTTTTAAAATCATTTTAGATTAGGTTTGAAGGGATTTCGTACACCAACCTCCCCACGTCCATGCCATCGGGAGGAGCTCAAGGAGTATTTAACGCGCGGAACCCGTTGAGTGGTTCATCGCACCAAGAGAAACACCGAAAATCGCCAAAAGGGCAATACGTACGTAGCCGTGGGAGGCGCGAATCTAAACAGAGCGACAGAGCTCAACAGCAGGTATTGACGGGTGAACTGATAACGGGCAATGGCCACAAATGGTACATTGTAGCATTGTACCAGGTCAAGCTGTTGCGCGGGTTGAGGTGACTTTCGGGCCCTGCCTGACCTTCGTAGTCTGTGCGATCAGGTCCTCGTTGTACCGGGTAGCATCCGACTCCGAGCCTTTCGCCATGAGGCCCAAGACCTTGGCAACCTGTGAAGAGGCAAGGTTTCCGACGATGCATGAAATACAAGCGCGGTACATATCTAGAGATATCAGACTGGGAATACAGCAGTAAAACCGGTACAGCACTTGTGTATGCTACGAGGGTATACGAAATGTATAAAATAACTCTTCCTTCCTCAGTGCCGTATGACACCATACCAGTACATATCAGCTACCTGGCATTATGTATTAATGAAGCATCGTTTACTCGTATGATTACCTGGCGTGTCAACCATTATGAACGAATGAATGAAAAAAAAGCCAAAAGACGGCACCAAGGGTGTTTTAGATATACAGAGGTAACAGCTCGTAACCGGCGCACTTTTAAAAAACTAAAGAGAAAATGTCCTGATAGGGGTTTTAACACGATACAAGTACAAGTGCGATATCGAGCACTACAGTGTACCGCAGTTGCCGTTCTGCAGCTAACTACATGCTCAACAGCCCATGTCTACTGTAAGTACTTCAATCCATTGGGGACCTCTTTGAAGGGGTATCGAGCGAAACAACGACAACTCTCGTGTTATCAAAAATATCAGTGTACGACCAGCGTGAGCGCCTATGATAGCAGTACGGGCAAGATTTTTGTTTTTTGCCCCTGCCGTACGACTCCTTGCATTGCAACCATGGTAACTCGAACATCACTATTGTACCTATTGTGTCATAGCATCCCCCAATCACCAATCACCCGGTGGCCGAGGCCGTAATGGTCAATGGTATCGAGATTTTATAGTCATTTTTTCCTCTCTGAAGTCCCCAAGAGGACTACAGAGGGCTACACCGCTTCACACCTGCACCCACGTACTTTGGGGCAAAAGGCTTGCAACTACAGCAGTAGAGGAGGAGGCCAATCTCCTAGTGGTAAAAGGGGCAAGCTTTACCATACCAGTGTACCTAATAATACATTGCAGAGGAAAAGGGATGATCCGACACGTCATTTTGCCCTGCTGCTGCTGCTGCTGCTACCGCTGTCAGTACGACTTATTGTAAATAACAGTACCTTCTCCAGCAAGATGTAGCTGTCACTGCTACACATCATGCCGCCAAAAAGTTTGCGGACTCAAGGCATTACTTGACCGCCTGCCGGCATGGCCCTCGGAGTCGCACGATAAAGGGAATAGGCGACCCACCGTCCACCACGCCCGAGCTGGGCCGACAGAGTCTGGACAATAAACAATACATAACAAGGTCCAAACACAAGAAAAATTGGCACTATATGAAAATCGAGATACCAGGCACACTTGTTTTTCCGAAATTATTCAAAAAGGTACCTTCAGCTGCGAGGTCAAGACTTTTGTCGAAACTCCTATTTATTTGCAAGCTGCGTGTGTTTACTCTGATGTGTACTCACGTTGGTAAAATCATATCTCTTCCACAAACCTTGAAAAAATCAAGGTTTCGCAGAGGTGTCGATTTTTTTTTTTTTCGACACTTCACGTCAAATTGTTCAACTTTTACGTTTTGAAAGGGGGGGGGGTACCTGAGACCATCCCCTCCCTCTACGCCTACACAAAACCTATAAAACTCTGCACACAGGGGACGGTAGAGGGCCGTCCCCCCCCCTGCTTGATACAAGGCCTTCCATACTACTACAATACCAGGGGCGGCCGCAGGCCTATGAGCTGCAGCTGCGTAGAGAGGCAGCGACTGCAGCAGGAGAGTCGAGGGAGAGTAGTGAGCGGTACAAAGGAGCTATGAGCTCGATCGAAGGTGGACCAGAAGGTCCCGAAGAGCCGTGGGATCCACAGGCTTGGATGGATAAGCACTGCCTGAGGAAGGTCGCGACGGACGGGGCCTCTTTATCATTCCAGTCAAGTCTAGGTATAGTAGTCGACGCCTTGATGCCCTATACTCGCCCTGCCCTATATCGTATACTTCGAGTATACTAGTACCTGGTATCTGGTATCACAATAAATACTCGTATATGTATATACCGGTACGTACCTGTGGTACCTCATATAACCATGTTGCCTTGCCTTACCACCGAGGTGCAGCAGCATGCTTGCTCGCACAGGTGAATCTTGGTACTACAGCAGCAAGCAGTACTCGTAGCGCTTCCCGCAGCTACAGCAGTCGAACGATGCAAGCCGTTGTTTCTTGTGTTTCTGGGTGGGGACTTGGATGCCGTATTTAGACGAGCCACGTATGTATTCATACTGGTGTGGGTAGACCCTTTTACTCACAATCTCGATACTACTATATCTCGGTAGCACTACTTGTACGAGTAATTGCCCCGGTCTGCCCTACGTAGCGGTACTACAGTAGTATTAATAGTACCTCCTTAATACTGCACTGCTGCTGTACGTGCGGAGAATATTTATTTTTGACCGGCGCTACAGCAGTATAACCTGGTAGAACACTGCGAATCGTTGCTCGGGTTGTTTTATGTTGGTTCTGTGTGGGGACGTGAGCGCCGTGTTGCACGAACCACCTGGTACGAGTAGACAATCTTACTGCTTCTGTAAATATCCTGTACCTATCTGTCGGAGATGCGATGTTACTCGTACGTTATTAGACTTGCTGCGAGGGTTTGCATCTGTCCGGTACTAGCTGTTACACCAAACATACACCGATACTGACCGACACACCCTGCTGGATACACCGGATACACCACCGGTATACACAAGGTATATTCGTACACGAAAAAAAAAAAAAAGTGGTCATTTTTTTTTTTTTTTTCCGGCCTCTGGGGGGGGGGGGGGGGGGGGGGGGTTAGGTGTATGATATCCAAATCCTCGGCCGCCCCTGTTTCGCATGATATTTACTCGTACAAATATTTATTAATAGTAAGTTTAATAGTAAGGTTTGGTCAGTCGTAGAAGACGTATATACAGTACGCGCGATACTACAGTACTACAGCAGTATTGCAATATAGCAGCCCAACGTGCCTCCAAAAGTTGGTGGAGAGAGCCGAAGGTCTGGAACGTCCCGGCGGCGCAAGGTTGCCCATGTCGGACAGATGAGCTAGACTTTTCAAGACAGATGTATTCCCGATCTTGTACTGGTATGATTTAGTTCATGTTGCCAGGTAGGACCCGTCTAATCCCCATGACTCTACTGTAGCACACGCTTCCTGGGTTGGATCTGTAGTATTATTAACAGTAGGCAGATTCAATGTGTGCTTCGTACGCAGATTTTGCACAACCTCGCGCAACGGTGCGCGAGGAACTGGATTATCTACTGTAGATACAACCAACTAACTACTGACCAGGCCTACAGCAGTGTCATTGACTCGTAGCCTGCCTACGAGTACATGCTTCTGTATATGCTTATCTTAGTACGCCCCCGTCGGGGAAATCGCGAAAAGCATCCCAGACACTCCCGACTCTCCGGACACTCCAGCTCGGACACTCACACAAGACAATTTCATGATGGAAAGCCAGGTAGGCCGAAGAACGGCAAAAGGATGCTGACTCGCTGAATTTCGAGTGCATATCAGGAATGCATGCATGCATGCATGCCAGCTTACTACCGGACAGTACAGCACCCAACAAAGTAGCTATTCAGAACACCAACCCGCACCACCAGGTATGTTATATAAACGGGAAACAATGCTTTAACACGCCTCCTTAGCACTGTAGACCAAACCACAAAAAAACAAGGTTAAAACAAATATTTGCAAGGGTTTTAGATGGGGGAGGTGTATGGCATCCAAATCCTCGCACGCCCCTGTTCAACATGCAAAGTGCTTGTGGGCCGGTCTGCTCTGCTGTACCTTCGTGTGTGTTTGACATCACACAAGTTCCCTGGGTTCAGCACTGGTACTGCTGCAACGCTGTACCTTCCTTCTCCGAGCACACATATGATATCCCTCTTCGTGAGGCCCTCTGGGTCGTCTTTGTCATATTTTGGGTCAGGAGCACTCTGTGCTGTACCTTAATAACGCTGTATGTCCTCAGCAGGGCCTTTACTGCCTTGTTGGGATATAACCAAAAGCCCCATAGGGTGGTCAACCGCCCTAATTCCAATAAGGCGGTCTCTCGACATAGAGCGGTCAAAATCTCGGTGCACTACACTGCCTTGTTTAGGCCTCCCTGC
>MEHQ01004063.1:0-16585 GCA_008828725.1 Saccharina japonica
AGGCCGGGGTTGCTGTGATACACCGGTGTTCGGTAAAGCTACGAAGCTCTTCGGGTGGTGATGGGAGTGGGAAAAATAACCATGTGCCATAGCCGCTTATCGGGAGGGGGGTGGGCCGAAGCCCCTGTATAATGAGCTTGTTGGCGTGCACGGCAAGCTTGTCTCGGCACTGTTTGCGTGGCGGCATGATAGGCGACCGACCGAACCTTGCGAAAGCTGCGACGCGCGATTCGGGGTTTTCTCCCATTTTGTTGTGCTGCATCATACCGGCCAGCATTCGCCACCCCGTCTCTTTGCTCTGTGTGAACCTCGCTCGGTTCCTACAGCATTCCATCCGTGGGGTCCGTGTGTGCAGCTCGATGAGTGCTTGATGCGCCGTCCGATTAATGTCTTATGTAAACAGGTCTCACGAATGAGGCGTCTATTTTAGAAGCAGACGTACATATCCCTGACCCTAACACGAACCCTGAGCCTAAACCCCCTTTTGTTTTGGGGGCGACGCGGCTCTTTGGCTTGTATTGTACAGCATGCCCCCGCGAACTAGAAACGCCTGCTGTAATCTGAGCAAACCTTAGAACCTTATCGTGACACCATTCTTGAACAACCTTGAGCATATCATAGCCTATTATATAGGATTTAGTGTTGTGCTCGCCACTGAGCACAATTTTTTCATCCATTTTGTTTAGCGTCTCCAAACTGTAAGCCTCTAAAAAAAATATTCTTATTATGTTATTCATTATTCGTGGGCCTGTACTGTACGCTTGCTTGACTCTTGGAACAACAGATATTTCAGGCGGAGCAAGCTGTTGTACACGGACTACTACTGGAAAACAACGCACCGGATGACCACCAGGTTTATCATGCAATGTGAGAGGTTCCTTGTAGCGCCTAACGTGTATCATTCAATGTGATAACACGTGTAAGGGATCAAAATCGTTAAAACAGGTAGTGGTACATTTGTTACCCTTAATGTGGCCATAATATCCCTACTCTGACTCCAAGTGATTCGGGGCGTACTCCTTAAGATAACGGCGCACGCGATAGTTTTTGCTACCTCAAGTAGCCTAGTTCCCGCCAAGGTTGTTTTTTGTTGTAAAGGGACCGCTGGGCGTCGCGACTTCTGATTCCATTTTTGCCATGGTTGACAGTTGGTGGCTTCGACTGATTCATGTTTGACGGCAATTATTTGACAACTATGATAGTTGGGCGGTCGGTGGTTTGGCGAATCAGTTACCGCCAGTGGTTTCGCGCGTTTGACGAGGGGTGGTGATGGGTGATGATTGATGAAATGACGGTTTCATGCCCCCTAAAATTACCACAGACGGTTTTACGACCCCCAAAGCTTGGAGGTGCTTTGGGATGCGCTGGGCGGCGTCAATGCTTACTCTGGTTATTTCTTAATTTGGGAGCGATCCCACTAACCGTTTGGAAAGGCATCAGGCGTCGCTCGCCGCGGCCTGCGACGCTCGCCGTACTGCATGAGTCCCCCATGCCCTTGTCGCGATATGATTGCCGTCAGTAACACCAAGAGATGAAACGCGGCGGAACCTGAAGCCTATCGTAACTTTGTATTGTGACACAAGCCTTGAGCCCGGTGAACCTCAAGCCTCTTGTAAACGCGTGTAGTAATACAAGCCTTGAGCCCGGTAAACCCCACGCCTATTGTAAAATCATATGGTAACACAACGTTTGAGCTTGATGAACCTGGAGCCTATCGCAACATCGTACGAATTGAGTCAGGAGTACGAAGCAAGTTTACTTGAGGCAGCACAGCGCCCGGTAGGTGGCTAAGAACGAACTAAATAACAAAAAGAAGTTTGGGTAGGATCACCAACCGGGGCAGAAGGCCTCATCTAATCCAATACGTACATTGGACGATCGATGGCAGCGTGAAAAAATACTGAAGAAAAGATCGCAAACCAATCAAATCGACCCATCTTTGGCACAAATATTGTGAAGCCAGCATTTGGTCCGAATTACTCTGAATGTACACTCGAAGCGATCAGTCTGTCGAAGCCTAGCTACCCTGCGAGAACAGTATAATAGGCACAGGAAAAACAAAGACCTCCCCACCCACCCTACAGGCGTAGTAGTATTTTTCTGCCCGACCGTTTCAATCCCAGGGATGGGCGCCGCGCTGAGAGCGCACTCAGCGCGGAAGTTGTCCCCCTGCTCCAGAGCAGGAGGCCTCATCCAATTCAATACGTACATTGAATGATCGTTGGCAGCGTGAAAGTAATGCTGTAGTATCACAACGCTTGAGCTTGATGAACCTGGAGCCTATCGTAACATGGTGCCACTTCTAACAAAGCATGTTTCCCGCCCACGGTAACCGCTGTGCACTTTTTTGCACCAATCAGCGGACAGCTACAGCCGACACGTTAACGACCCGGAGAGTCTAGCGCAAACGTACGAGGGTGTGGCCACGAGGGTAGTCTGGGTGAGCCACGACGTAGTCTATCGGAGCTCCACCTGACGTACTGCTTTAACCTAGTGTGACAATAGGGTGATATTACTGTACAGTAGCACTGGATACTATTGCCTACTGTATACCCTGGCACAGTGTTGGCGTAGCACTGGCTAGGATGTTGCTTTAGCCATGGGGTACTTTACTGTACTACTAGGTATGGCCTCCTCGTAGCCTATTATTGTGGCTCTGGGTATGACCTACCTGGTACTACTGTAGATTGTTGTAGCCATGACGTAACATACTGTAACCCTTGAAAAAAAAATGCTCTAGCCTGCTATAGCCATGGCGCGACTTCCGTAGTGTTGTTGCGTTGGCGTGGCTTGTCGTTGTGCCAGCCTGATGCCGTTACTGCACACGGGTGATACCGCACACGTCTATTCAGAGGAGCGGGTGCTATCGTTTTAAGTCTATAGAGCATGATGACAGCGTCGTCGTACTCGTCTATTCTTGGAAGATGATGCTATCGTGACGTCATTGCACCCTTGGTTGATATAAGAAGAGGCGTATGTTTCCGCCTCCTACCGTTGTACGAAGTGTTGCTGTAGCTCCATTGCTACCATTGCTCTTCATTGTGATTGTGGTTGTTGTTGCTGATGATGTTGGTGATGCTGTTGTTGTCGTGGCTGTTGCCGTTGCTGTTGTTGTTTTTGCTTTCTGCTGTTGTCATTGTCGTTGTTGCTATTGTTAGTAGTAGTAGTAGCAGTAGTAGTAGTAGTAGCAGCAGCAGTAGTAGTAGTAGTAGCAGCAGCAGTAGTAACAGTAGTAGTAGTAGTACTCGTAGTCGTATCGGTAGCAGTAGCAGTAGGTGTAGTCTTAATAGTACTGTATTGGTGATAGTAGTAGTATAGTCGTGGTAGTACTTGCAGTCATTGTCGTAGTAGGGAGTAGTAGGAGTAAAGTAGTAGTAACAACAGATGAGTAGCAATAGTAGCAGAAGTAGAAGAGCAGTAGCGGTAGAGTCGTAGTAGAAGCAGTAGCAGTAGCAGTACCAGCATTGCGGTGTTGCTGCACGCTCTCTCCGGCACCCTTGAACGCTGCAATGAATTGTGTCCTTTTCCGCGTTGTTTTGTCCTGCAGGCGACCCTCTTGCACCCATTTGATCTCCTGGCCACGAGAATGATCACGGAGTCACGCGCAGAGGTGAGTAGCGGCTATCAACCGACGAAGCGTCCTTCCCACTATACATGGACTAACGGGATTTGATCGCACAGTCGTTTGTGTATTTTTAGTAACGGGGACGGGACGGGTACACTTTCCTGCCACCTATGTTTACACTCAGAACTGTCCCTGGGGCTTGCCAAAAACATAAGCCTGTCACATACCGGTATGCCAGGTACATATATTCATACGCACAATACGCACATATCATACGCTAACACACATAAAACAATGTAAACATACACATACACGGGTACCAATGTTTTTTTTTCTTTTCGTCATTTTGTCCTTTCGTCGAGTTTGGTATTTTTCTTCCTCTTGTCTTTTCGTCTTGCTGGCTCTTCGTCATATCGTTTGTGAGTGTTGCTGCTGCTCGTAGATTAATCATACAGAAACGTAACATGTGTGCTCGATGAAAACGGTCGATTCTGCAGCACTCAAGTGTTGAAAACTGGCGGAGGGATTCGCAGATAGCTCACGTTTCACTTCTTCGTTCACAACGCCGAAAGTGGTGCAGTGTTACAGTACAAAGTACATGGAACGATTACAGTTATACCAGTACGAGTAGATGTTATGTTTTGTTGTATAACATATTATTAATGTGTCGGCTGTGATTTGACAAAGTTTTTTCGATACCCAGCCAGCGCTTTGCAAGCTGCGGGGTTGTTTTATGGGGCTCGCGCTCGGCTCATTGTCAATTATGTGCGCGGAAACGTCAATTCGTTCAGATATGCATATATTGTGCAAAAAAAAACCTTGCTGCAAACCGTCTTGACTCGTTTGCAACTAACTGCGCCCAGCATTCAGGACAGAGTACCTAAAACCTGTGTTGGGGGAATTTTGTGCAGTGTCACATATTCAAATGATACAAGCGAAAAAGTCTTTTACGTAGTGTTCCTGTATTTAATTATTCTCGTCGTTCCATCTTCTCGCCGTTCTATATGTATGACTTCGCGTTTTCGACTTATTTTCGACCTTTTTTTTGTTGCTGGTCTTTTTCTGTTTTGTCTGTTCGTTTTGTCACGTGAATGCATCCAGTATTCGACGGTGAGGTCATCTATTCGACACGTGCTCAAGAACAGAGGCGTGGCTGGATTGTTTCTCGGCGTGAGGTCCTCCATATTTAATGTGCTCCTTCCTTTCGGTGAGTCTGTAAGCCACCAGTACCAGCATTATGCCATCAATTCCAGTACCAGTATCATACCATCAGTACCAGAACCAGTACCAGTCTCATACAACCGGTACCAGCACAGATGTGATGCCACCAGTACCGGTGCTTGTCATACCATCAGTACCAGTACCAGTGCTGTCATGCCGTCAGTACCAGTACCAGCATAATGCAATCGGTACTATTAATAGTATCACCACAGATACCATGCAACCGGTGCCAATGACTACCAGTATCACAAAGGGATTTCGTGCCCGCAGTTTTCTGCCACCAGGACACTGCTATTACTACATGCATCGTATTCTATAGTACTGTACAATCTATGTGCTTTTGTGTACTTCTGTACCTGCTATTAATATATTGTTTTGATAATAGTACTGATACTGGAGCGTAACGGTCGAGTACGTAAATGCCATACCTGGTATATACCTGGCAAGACTGCAAACATTAGTCTTGAAAATATATTTTTGCTGTATTGCTGTACAATATTATTATTGTAAAAACACTGTGCTGGAGCGTACTGCCAGTTAGCCCGATATATTTGACGGCGGTGAATAAGAAGCATAATATTTACAGGTGTATATTTTTTTCAGGTCTGGTATATAGGTCGCCGGCCTGGGGTAGGAAGGCACGCAAGACCTCTTCGGAGGCGTTTTCGTTCCGATTTTTCCCTATACGTTTGTTGATGTTGTTGTTGTTGATATTGTTGGTGTTGTTGATGTTGTTGGTGTTGGTGATGTTGTTGGGGGTGGTCTTGGTTGATGTGCGTTGCTGCTAATTGTTGCTGGTGTAGAACATCGCCCACAGCAGTCACCTGCTTACTCTCTCTTTTCACGCTGGTTTGGTAATTCGTGTCTATATTTCCACCACGTATTGTTGTTGCTATTGATGGTGGTGGTGAGGCTGTCGTCGTCGGTGGTATTGTTATTTTCACATGAGCTCATTTTCGGCATAGTCTACCCCGTAGTCACGAGACGGACTCCAACCTATTATGGAGGAAACTAATACTTACGAAGGAGACAAACCAAGCAAACTACACTGTGAAGTTTCGCGTTTTAGTTGGTGAGGGGATAGATGAGCGTGTTGGCCTTTTCACACGGACAGCTTTGGAAACTTACGCCTGTTTTCGTTTAGGGGGCACGCACGTAAGCTCTTGGGGCCCACGTGTACATAACTGAAACATGGCACCTACGTTACGAGGACCTGTATCACCAGCCATCTACCATGAACGGCCAGCCGTTCCGACAGTGTCATGCAGCGTTCGTGTCGTCTGACGGAGGTGGGACATCAAAATCGTCTTCCCTGAATGCAGCGGCTCCGACTGAATCGTGTTACCTACTAAGAAACAGGAAATATGGTCCAGACTGGACTTCTTATTCGAGAGAGCGTGCTTTCTACACTGATGCCAAGATAACGACTCCCGATTTTTTTTTTTCTAAATCTCGACCTGGCTTTCTTATTAGCCTGTTTCGTATCACGTAGGTGTCCTGTACTGCATTCGTAGTTGTCGTATGTTTTTGTCCTGTTTTTTTCTGTGAAGGGCCGTAAAGGTCAACCTCTTGGGAATTGTCACCACACCTCCGACACAATCGGCCTGGGATTCGTGTGGGGTATTTGTACTGGTAGAGGGCGCAGGCTAGCAAACTTCGAGAGTCAAATTATTGAGCAGTGGGGGTGCTGAACGCTACCTAAAAATGAAGCCATGCCTTATACCGAAGGGGAGAAAGGAAGACACCCGTGACCACGGCTTGTCCAGAAGGGCGAAGAGGGTAAACACTCCTCCGACTTGAGCTGGAAAGTAAAAGTGACGACAAAAAACAAAACAAAAAAAAGAGGAAAGGGGTTAATTAAGGTCAGGACATAACGTGAGGGTAGTAGTACTTATGTATGGTATACGAAGGAGAGGAGGCGTTTGAGCATCTCAAAAACAGGGTGTCACACTCTGGGCAGGCATCCGACCCGCCGTCTACGTCTTTCAATAGGGCTACAAAGTTTAATGAGCTATCTGGACTAGAGCTATATAGCCCATGTTGTTAATGCTGCTGTTGGATTCGCCGTTGGTGTTGTTGTTTCGTTGCTATTTTTACTCACATTTACCCGTCGCTGTACGTAGTATCTTTTGCGTTTTGTCCATGGCCGCGAGACAAGCCGAGACTTTCAGAGGCGAAAGGTATGCACAAAAAGCATGCATACACAAAACGGGAAACGAAAACGCAAAACAACGTAAAATGGTGTGTGTTACTGAAAATGGGAGACAGAAAAGCGTACAAAACAAAGAAGAATTGGAAATTGTGCGCGTTATTGAAAGTGGAAAACGAAAACATTGCCACGCTGGCCGGAAATATAAGGTACGTTTTGTATTCAAAACAGAGTGCAAACGGGGACTATATTCAAGGACATAATGCTACTGGTATGTGTTGCGGGCGCTTGGTACGAACGGCGGACACAGGATGACAGCAGGAGTGAGTACTGGAGGTTAGGGACCAGACCATGCAAATACAAGGCCAGACAGTCCAAGAGCTGGAAGAGAGTAGAGGGTGCCCAGGGCTGGTAGGCGGGACGAGATCGCCTCCAATTCTAGGAGGGTACAAGACGGGATCCACACCGGTGGGGGTTTTTCCGAGCCCAAGCGAAGCAGAGGCAGACGGAGCGTTCGTACAGTCTACGTAGCCAGAGCGTGAACAGTGGCCCCCGTTTCGATAGTTCAGTGCGTCGCATCAAAAAGCAGGCTGCCTGTCCGACTTCTTTTTTTTCGGTACACTTTGGCACGGGCTGCCTGATGCCACTGAATTCTCGAGGGCCCAATAACACAGCACGCGGCCCCACGTACGTAAGACGCTCTTTGTTTTGTGGGCCAGGAGCTCAGTGTCTTGAAAAAAAGTGCTGTAGCGTGCTGCAAATGTTCACACCCCTGACTTCTCTGTGAACGCCCCGTCTGCCCCTACCTCCCCGAGAGGCGGCAAAACCCCAACCGGTATTGACCCCGTCCTGCACCCTCCCAGAATTGAAGACGGTCTCGTCCTGCCCACCAGCCGTGGCCAACCTCTCTTTCAGCTCTTGGAATGTCTGGTATTGTGTTCGCGCGAGGTGGCCCGTAAAACTCCCATTACTTCACTCCTGCGGCCATGTCTGTGGCATACCGGAGTACCGGTTTGGAGTTGGGGCTGGGGCCCAGCCCCACGGTTGACGACACAAACGCCCGATAAAGTCGCGCTCGAAAAGCTGAACACAGCAGGAAGCAACACCACTTGGCCCTTTCATTACCGAAAAAATGATCCCGAAACATCTCCCAAGTATCAATAGTCTGTCCCAAAAAACGTACCTGGTAGGTGCATTTCGTAAAGGTTATTTTTTTTCATCAGTTTGCGCCAGACTCGAAGTATTACTCGTTTTATGCGAGGACGGGTGTGCCCTACACTAAATTCAGTATATATATAATGGTTTTGTATTATTTCGTCCAAACGTTAAGACGCACGTTCTTGACTCCCAGTTTTTTTTTTCATGTGCTGTGGCTTTGTCTGGGTAGTGAGTTCGTTGCGTACAAAAAAGGCCAGACTTTTGGAGACCACTATAAAGGCTACACCCCCCCCCCCGCCCGTATTATATCACGTGCGATCAAAGTATTACACACGCAGCTTGCGAATATTAGTTTCGAGGAAAAGCATCGATGTCGCCACAGAGGTCTCTTTTGAACTTTAATAAATACTGCATGTATGCATGCCGTGCACGCGCATTCAAACGGCGCAGGCTTTGGTTTTGTTTCTCCATAAGTTGTCAGTCGAGCAGCTTGCAGGGTCTTTAAAGTTAGCGGTAGATGTCGAACGAGCATCGAGTTTGATAAGGTACCTAACAGCAAAGCATCGCATACACATTATACCAGTCCCACAGCCGATACCAGTAAACGTCAAAACTGCTAGTTCAGTATCCGCACAAGAAATACGGCGACACCAGGAGATGGCGGGTAGAACGCGTGGTATATTACCCGATGTGTCGAAAGTTCGATATTCGGTACAGTACTTTGATTCGACACTTTCAATACGGTATCTAACAGGCCGTGGTTGGTCACAGGCCGTCCACTCATAGAGTTCCCCTTCCCCACCCTCCAGGTACTTGCCTTGTTTTTTTTTCTGCGCACGGTGTTTGGCGTTCCCACACACAGCTCGTCGACATACATCTATCGAATGCTGAGTGTTTATACGTGAAAAATCTCGTATGAGCTCACCGAACCACCCCCATCTGACTGTGAGCTTGGCACTGTAGCGCACAGCAGCACTGTGAAAAAGAGGGGATTGGAGAGGCTGTAGAAATGTAGAAATAAGCCTCCGGGATACACAGTGGTGTCGAGGCGATAGGACAGAAGATGCCTTATACGAAGAAGAAAAAAAAGGCCCTGGGTGGATTAAATTGGGTCCAGCAGACGAATGGAGGGGGGGGGGGAGTGAGTGTGTGCGCCGCGGCCAACCAATTGTTCAGCAGCCGCAGGCTTCCACACCACCAGCTGCACCCGGTGGAACCGTCCGAGGAACGGTCCCCAACCTACAGCAAAATATTTGTAACTTTCTATGTCTACAAGTTTTAAGACCCGGTAATATCCCGGCTGTAACTGCCGTTGTGGATTGATTGCTACACTATTAATAGTTGCTGTTCGGTGAGTCGGTGGAAGAATTCGCGTTCACGGGAATTTGCTGCCGATTTTAACGAGTACTCGTTTTGTTTTAAGGGTCGGCAAAATGTGGAAAGTAACGAAGTCTCATTCCCGCTCTCGCACCACTATTTTATGGGACACGTGATGGGCAGTGGGTATTTGAGAATCGGCCAGCGTGTGGCTCCAGCGCTATGAGAAGAGTTATGTCGAAAAATCCCAAGGCCCCACGTACCTTAACTCGTTTGCCACTGCAAAAGTAATCCGGCTGTACTAACTCCAAGTAAGTTGTCCCCCAATCGCAGTTGGCGTTCTAAACAAGTTCACCGTTAACCCTAT
Source organism: Saccharina japonica (assembly GCA_008828725.1). Classification (NCBI taxonomy): domain Eukaryota; class Phaeophyceae; order Laminariales; family Laminariaceae; genus Saccharina; species Saccharina japonica. Next base: position 9,778 of record MEHQ01004063.1, read on the forward strand.
GCGTAAAAACGTACCACGTCAGCATAATGTGTAAAGAAGTGCGTGTAGGCTCGTAATACGTGCGTATCCATTTTCGTTCTGATTCGCCTCATTCTCGACTAGATACGCCGATTTTGATCGATTTTGGCATTGTGAACACGGATTTGTATCTCTGTGAGTTAATATTAAGAGTTACCAGTTCAGACCGTCGATGTGCTTGGTTTCGTTGAGTGGGAAGTATCGGCGTGAAGTGAAGATAGCAGCCACAGCAGTAGCACCAGAAACAGCACCACCAATGACAACCACATATGTAACAACAATGACAACAACACCATCACCACCATCAACAGCAGCAGCGATAACAACAGCATCGCCACCACTAACATCAGCAGCGACAACAACAACAGCACCATGTCAGGCCTTATCTCCAAAACAACTCACCGCTTGCCGTTTTCCGTTTGCATGCCGGGTGTGATAGGCAACTGGTACCTCCTGGGGGTACCCTTTCTGATAAAGACTCGCCGGATGCTGGACGGGATGGACACCGGTAAGAAAAATGGCTTAAAAACGCCTTGACCTTGGCGGCATAAATGGTTGAATGATGCATGACTTTACACCCTAACCCCAACCGCCTGGAAAATTTGCTGAAAGGGAAAGAAATCGCGGCCAGATAAACAAATCGCGGGTCGGATTTGGGTCGTGGCTGCGCGGTCGGGTCGGGTCGGGAGGTCGGGTCGCGGTCGACGGCTCGCGGTTGGGCGGCGGGTCGGGTCGGTCGGGTCGGGTCGGGTCTGGGGTCGGTCGGGCGTGTGCGTCGGGGTCGGGTCGGGTCGGGTCGGGTCGGGTCGGTCGGGGCGGCGGTGCGGCGGGGCGGGCGGGCGGGGCGGCGGCGGGGCGGGGCGGGGCGGGGGGCGGGGCGAGGTAGGGTTTGGGTTGAGTTAACTCGACCCGACCCGGCCCGACTCGACTCGACCCGTGATATTTCGAAAAAACCCTGTCCTGACGCGACCCATTAGGTGTTTGATACCTCGTGACCCGACACGCGGGGTGAGTCACGACCCTTGAAGAGCCCTGGATGTAATGAGGAGTTGCTGTTGTCGACTGTCAACCTTTTGTCGTAGCTGGGCCAAGTCGGAGAACACTGCTGAAGATCACGGACTCGTTCGCTCGGCTTCTCGCTTGTCCTTTGCCAAACGTCTCCTCTCTTCATGTTTTTGTGTTTCTCGCGCTCGGCTTCTCGCTCGTCCTTCGAGGCGTGCAGTATTAATAACATGCACGAATGCAACCTCGGGACACTGCGCTTGTTACTCCGAAGCCTGAGCCGAGGCTGTCATCGTCGATGTGTATGTACTTTCTTCCCTCTGAAGTATCTCAAGCGATGCAAGTACCCTTGCTATGTGGTGTACCTGGTAGTACTATCACGAGGGGCTATAGTAATACGTAGCATCTAATCAGAGCCCACGTTGGACCCGAAAAACAGATATTCCTGTACGATGATACATCATATGTGGTTATGATTACTATTACTACTGCAGTATGTCCCCCCCCTAACAGCTCCTTTTGGGTCTTGAGATGGCAAATAAGGATCGAAAAAAAGTGAGTTGATTGCTGCATGCATCGGCCGCCCGAAGCAGCCTAGTCATAACCTGCTGGCAACGTAGTGGGATGCGTTTCATACGACGCGCGCAGCATGATGATGGAATGCCTGTACTGTTGCACGCTTTTCCGAGACGGGGGAATTTCGCCTCACTTTTATGGGCTTGGGGCCGGTATTCACGGGTCCGAGAACGGGTTTTACGGGGTATGTACACTGGTTTATACGGGACGGTGATGGGTGTTGCTATTAACGGCCGGCGGTTTTGTTTACGGGGTGGGGGTGCGGGGACGGGCAGGGGGCATTGCGAACGTTTGTTGGCCTCTAGGTGACCAGGGGGTACGGCTATCCGGCTCATTTCCGCGCAGTAGAAGTGGAAAAGTACAGCAGAACATGACCTCAATATGGTAAGGAGGCGTGCATAGTGTTGACCAGGTAGGTAACCTAACCAGAGGCACGCAGGCCATATATACACCACACGGGTGATACTGTTAGTAAGACTGTTAGTAACATAGCACCCCCCCCAGATGCAGCTCGCCCTTCATGCGACTCGCCCAACACCTCACGGCGCTTCACGCTTGGTGCTAGCAATGTCTGCCTGGTCGGTGAAAACCCGACATGCTCCGTCCCGGCATTGTATATAGGGATGCGAGGGTCTATGGTCATACGACAACGGCCATGCATGAAAATGAAGTACACCCCCCCCCTCGGACGAAGGAATGCCTTGGTATACTGTTGGCAAGACTGTTAGGAAGATAGCACCCCCCTCCCCCCGCTGAGTCTTACACTGTAGTTCTTGAGCTGATTTTGTCCGACAACAGGGAAAGCGAAACCGCCCAACGATGCGTCTACGTCATTGTCTCGACTGTCGTATGATCTTCACAAAGCCATCATTTTTCGTTGTGTGTGTCCTTCTCTCGTTTAGAAGACCTTGTTTCCGAGAAAACCTGCTCAGAAATTCAGCCGAGGGGGTGTGTTGTCTTAAGTGTTAACACGGTAGGATTGGAGAGATGGGCGACCATAACCGGAGCACGGCGTTAGTACTAAAACGTGGGTAGTATCGAAGAGAGATTTTACGACGAAACCATAACATGACCTCACTAAGGAGTCATGCGTAGAACCACTCTGTTTTACGGACCGTTCGGGTTAATCATTGATGTACAGACTGTCCTTACATATCTGGGCATACTTGTATGGGAGAGAGCGGTGACCAAGCAAGCACACGGCTTTTGACTAAATGAGGCATGCATAGGATTGAGACCTCGCTAAGGGGCATGCATTGGATTGAGACCTCGCTAAGGAGGCATGCATAGGATTGAGACCCCACTTTAAGGGGCATGCACAGGATTCAGACCCCACTATAAGAGGTGTGCATAGGATTGAGACCTCACCAAGGAGGCATGTACAGGATTGAAGAGATGCATAACGAAACTGACCCCCGCTCGTCGTGGACCTTTTTTCTGTTTGTGCTTGTGGGTGTCAGTGTTTCGGGCTGGCATGGGTGGCAGCCTGGACATGGTGAGGACCATCTTGAAAGAGGAAGGGCTGGTGGGCCTGTTTGCAGGTGTGTGAGCGATGCGGTCGATGAGGGATCCGAAGTATGTCTTGAGGTCTGGTGTTAGTTAGTGGTGGTGGTGTTGCTGTTGATGTTGGTGTTGGTGGTGGTGGTACCGGCTACGCTGTAGATACTACTCGTATGCAGCAGTGAAGCTACTGCTGTCTTGTATTCCCTCACCCCTGGTGTTTTCTTTTTGTGGGTTCGAGCGACTCATTCGTTACTTTGTTTTACGTCAACATCTGAGTCACTACTGGCTGTATTCGAGATTAAATATTTCAAGCGTTTCTCGAACTCGCTCGCGCATCCAACACGCAAGAAATTTGCTCATGCGGCCTCATACATTCATAGAATCGAGTCCGTGAAGTGCTCATTCGTCCGCGTCTTCATTCGAGCTTTGTGAATCTTGGGGCATGCTTTTGAGACATCGAGAAACCAGACCCCATTTCACGATCTGTGTATTTCGGGGCAAACAAATCGCTCGTTTATATCGTCTGCGCGATCTAAAGTGATGTTTGCCGGGACAGATCTGTATGGCACAGCTGCTACGCTGCGTAAGATTCCGGGTGATATCTGTATTGATATGGCTCTTGCGAAACATCTCATATCGGAAAATGTTAGGTCTATATGATCTAGATGGTCTAGATCTAAAATATCCGATGGGGTACGGTTTGGTGTTTTTGGTGTTGACTCGGCACTTCTGTGTCGCCGCGGAGATTTATCTCGATTTCAAGCATGGATTTCCTCTTTGAAAATTATAGATATGTTGATTAATTCCAGAACTTGTTGGGCGGGTCGACTTCATGCTGTTATGTACGAATTTTTCTCTCCCAAAGCGTCGAGCATCGTGCGATGCCCCCCTCATTTTCCGAAGTGCACGTACACCCAAAACGTCTGGGATCCAAGCCGTTTACTCGTGGCCCCCCTCTTGCTTATTTTATCCATTTTATCCATTGCCTATTTCAATGCACCCCGCGGCCGATTTGATCAGAATTCTACTTGACCACGAATTCTACTTGACCGCGAATCCCACTTGGCCGCGAATCTTACTTGACCGCCAGGGTACCGTGCAACGCTATGGGGGATTGGACCCGCCTTCCTCACTCTCTGCGGGGCGCGGCTGGTGGTCTACATGGTCATGGGCTCATCCATCAGAACGTACGTCATCTTTGCCAAATTTGATCTGCACATAGCGTAATACAAGTATGTACCAGGTACCCTAACTGTCTCTACGAGTGAACGTTCGGTTCCGCCTTGCTTTTATAAATGTGTTGAACTACGTCAGGTTTGGCTTTGTTTTGTTCCGCCGCCGCAAGGTTTTTGTTGCACCGACGGATAGTAACACGCCAGTGTGGCCGGCCGTTTCATCCACCGACGGCCGTTGCGCTTGCCCGCTATAGCGCAAGTTTTACAGCATGAACGCAGGCAGTGTGATACTGGAACGTTTTCGTGTTTGTATCTGTTTGTTTGTTTTACCGACTAATAGTGCTCAGTGCAGCTCTCGTGTCTTATTGTTATGAGCACCGGAATAAAGGTGCATTTTTTGCGTGGGGGAATTGTAGTCGATTTTTCTTGTTGCTCTAACTGGCCCGCTAGGCGGCGAAGGGGGAGGGAGGAGAGGGCAGGGTTTCTTGTACCCCCAGAGCTCGTCTCGCGGCTTGCGGTTCAAAACTACGCCTTTTATTTGTTGCAGCCATCTTTGCCCGGTGTACTGAGCTGCGTGCTTCGTTTTGTATAGTTTTTCCCGTTGTTGTAATTGTTGTTGTTGTTGCTGTTGCTGTTTTTGCTGATGTTGCTGTTGTTGTGATCAACGTCACCCTGTCCCTACATACGGCCACCATCGCCGTTTGAACTCGTCTTTGTTAAAAAAACAAAACCCCGTTGTTGTCTTCTTTTCCCCTGTTGCTGTTGCTGTTTGCTGTTCCTGTCTTGTTGTCGCCATTTGTTTGTTTTTATGGCGGTACACCGTGCAGCACTGCCCACAGAAGAAGGCGGAATGCCCACCTGCGCCATCTCATCATCCAGTCGCAGCGGGAGCAGCAGCTTCGAAGGGCAAGGGTGGCCAGCAGCATCACCGAGGGTGGCGGTAGTGCTGAAGGCGAGGGCGGTGGCGATGTTGATGGCGGTGTTGGCGGTGATTCTACTGGTGGTGACGATGGTGATAAAGGTGGTGGTGGCGGTGGCGATGGTGGGGGGGGCGGCGGTGATGGTGGTGGTGGTGATGATGGCGGTGGTGGTGGCGGTGGTGGTGGCAATGTGGTGGAGGCCGCCGAAGTGGGACACCAGCTGGAGGAGAAGGAGGAGAGGGGACGCAGGGGGTCAATCCTCAAGAACACCTGAAGTGCTGATTGATTGTTGACGCAGGAGTTTCCAAGCGTCGTGGACTGCTGCTGCTGCTGCTGCTGTGCGCGAGTTATGAATACGCTGGTGGTAGTGTTGTACGGCTGTACAGTTGGGTTTCTGGGACGGTGGTACGACCACACGTTGGTTTTGCTCGGCTGGTCTTCGCTGCATGGTTGATGGTAAGGCTATTTCGGGGGACCATGCGTAGTACTCAGGACACACGATGAACCCAAACAACATGTAGCCCCCTACGTTTAAGACACTATATTTTTTTTCTGGTTACTACAGTATTACTATGTTATGTTCCCCCGTATTTGTGTCATCTTCTTGGCGTGTTGGATGGTTGGCGTGACCGTTGATTGGGGTGCTGTAACCGCCCAATATGCCACTGTTGTGGCCGCCCCAGGATGCTACTGTCGTGACCACTGGTGTGCTACGTTGTTGCCATCTGCAGCTACTTGTTGCACGAGATAATCATGTACTGGTAGCATGTTGGAAAAAAAAACGTCGGAGGGGGGTGCGTTTTCTTGTTTGGATGTCCAACAAATTGACGTTGTCCAGCTACTACTTGTTGTAGAAGCTACTGCAGTGTGGTTGTTTCGTCTTCGATTGAAGCTGCTTGGTTAAGCCCCACGCACCTATGTTGCCACAGCGCCTGTTTTTTTGTTTCTTCGTAAAAATGCGCCGCAGGGAGTAGTTTTGTTTTTGCCAAACGCAAAAAGGCTCGGTGCTGCCGACTCCATCGTAGTTGCCAGGGCACTGCCCTGCTTTTGTTTTGCACAGAGCGAAACCACCGCCACAACGCGTGCTGTCACTGGAGTCCATCACAGTGCCACTAACATAGGGTAGAAAACACCACAGCAATGCCACTACAGTACGGTACAATGCCATTACTGTACGTACACAAATACAGCAGCACTTTAGAGTGGTAACGCTGTAGAAAGAACGGTAGCAGTGTACAGTACTCGCGCTACTATGCAGAAGCAAAGGTACGAGTAGTCGAGAGCTCTATACCCGAAGCGGGGGAGGGGGAGTATCAATGGTTGGTTGCAGTGGGCGATTTCGATTGGACCTTGGTTGGAAGGTTGCGATACATGACGTACGTACGTACGCGTTTGTGCTACTGCGGTGTCTATTAATAGGCCGCTTCATTCCTTTCGGACGAAGGCCCCTCGCTGTGACCCCTCTACTCTGAAGGCGAGGAGGGGGCTTGGGTCGGGGTCCAGCTCGAATCGGAGAAGCAAGCGAACACAATAAAAAGGTCCTTACAAAGGCTGGCGATAGTTTTGTTTGATATTTTTGACGTTTTTGATAGGTGGCTTATAGGGGTTGGGGGG
>MEHQ01003384.1:0-132211 GCA_008828725.1 Saccharina japonica
GCGTCTGCCCCCCCCAGCTCCTCCACCACCAACGCTCCCACCACCGCCCAAGGATACTGCTGCTGCTGCTGCTGAGCAGTGTTGTTTCTTCCCTGCTATGTCTTGATCGACGGTCCTGCTCCGAGAAGGCCGACTAAGACTTCGATTTGAGTCGATTTTCGGCTGGTTTCCACCGGCCCCGGCAGCTGCCTCTGCTACCTTTGCAACCGCGCAGAGCGCAGCAACCGCGATGATGTTCACCCCACGCATCGTGTGGTTGCGGAAGTGGCAGGCAGCAGCATGCACGTGTCTGCCGATCAGATGTCCTACATCAACCCCGTTAGACATCGGCAAACAAAAACACTATAAACTCCCTGTTTTTCATTTTTAAAAACAGCATCATCGCATCCTGTTGTGTTGTCGCCTCCGCGTACCCGCTGCCATCTCGGGATGTGGGGACGATGTCCGACCCGTTAGAAGAGGAAGTGACGGACGTGATCGACCGCAGCCGTGGATATGGAGATTCCCCCTCGAAAATCGCGCCCGACCATCTGGAAGTGCCTGAGCAGACCATAGATTTCGGGCTAGGGCGAGGAGTGGAGGAGTGGGATCACTACGAGTATCGTCCACCTCCACCACCATCGCCTTCGACCGAATCGAGCGACGAAGATGACAGCAGCGACTCTGGAAGCAGCAGCAGCAGCAGCAGCAGCAGCAGCAGCTCTAGTAGGTCTAGCAGGCGCAACGGCAGAAACAGGAGTACTTCAGCAGCATCAGAGAAAATCGGCGGTGAAGATGACGACGAAGCGCCTATGCTACTGCTGTCGCTGTCTGCTGCAGATCGACGGCCACCGCCGGGATTGGGAGCGCGACGAACGCCTGCGCCGCTGGCTGACCCGGTGACGGCATCAGTGCCTGAATCGGCACCAGCAGACCCCATCGGGGCGGAAGTTAGCAGAGCATCGCCGTCGCCTCCATCGCCTCCATCAAGGCCGACACCGCTATCGACGCCGGCACGTGCACAGGAGGTCTACTCTCCGAGCCGTAAGCGCGGTCGACTGTTGCTTTTGGAGCCCGAAACGTCGGCACCGCTGGTTCAATCTGCACCAGCATCACCACGGTCACTAACACCAGCATTAGCATCCGCATCACCAGCATCAAGCCCGCAAGAGCCTTCGCCAACACGCAGGCGGGATCGTTCGAGGAAGCACCCGTTAGCCCCCGGCACGCCAAGCCCGAGTGAGGCGCAGCCAGAGCAGCACGCGCCGTTGTGTTCGGAGCCAGAAACCTCGGCACCTGTGGTCCAACCCACGTCACGATCATCATCACCGTCACCGACATCAACAACCGCAACATCCGTAGCTAGTCCGCACAAACCTTCGCCGGCTCGCAAGCGGGGTCGAGCCTCCGGCCCACCAGCCTCGATTGTGTGTTTGCCAGCGCAAACGCCGTTGCGTCAGGAGCCCGAAACCTGGGCACCAGCGATTCAACCCGCGTCACCGTCACCACCACCCTCACCGTCACCGACTCCAGCAACCGCATCACCAGCAGCAGGCCCTCAAGAATCTTCGCCGGCTCGCAAGCGGGGTCGTCTGAGGAAGCTCCCCCTAGCTTCCGACACTCCACCCTCGAGTGCTGGTCAGCTAGCCCAAACGCCGTTGCATCCGGAGCCCTCCTCTGCACCAGCGGCTCAACCCGCGGCACCATCACCACCACCATCACCGTCAGCGACTCCAGCAACCGCATCACCAGCAGCGGGTACTCAAGAATCTTCGCCGGCTCGCAAGCGGGGTCGCCCGAGGAAGCTCCCCCTAGCTTCCGACACACCACCCTCGAGTGCTGGTCAGCTAGCCCAAACGCCGTTGCATCCGGAGCTCTCAACCTCTGCACCAGCGGTTCAACCCGCGGCACCATCACCACCACCATCACCGCAACCGACTCCAGCAAGCGCATCACCAATCGCGAGCCCTCAAGAACCTTCGCCCGCTCGCAAGCGGGGTCGTCTGAGGAACCTCCCCCTAGTTTCGTACACGCCAACCTCGAGTGCTGGTCAGCTAGCCCAGACGCCGTTGCATCCGGAACCCTCAACCTCGGCACCAGTGATTCAACCCGCTGCACCATCACCACCACCATCACCGTCACCAACTCCAGCAAGCGCGTCACCAGCAGCGAGCCCGCAGCAGCCTTCGCCAGCCCGCGAGCGGGGTCGCCTGAGGAAGCGCTCCCTAGCTTCCGGCACGCCAAGCTCGAGCGCGGGCCAGCCAGCGCAAACGCCGTTGCGTCCGGAGTCCGACACCTCGGCACCAGCGGTTCAACCCGCGTCACCATCGCCGTCACCGACTTCAGCAACCGCATCACCATCAGCGAGCCCTCGAAAAACTTCGCCGGTTCGCAAGCGGGATCGTCAGAGGAAACCCACCCTAGCTTCCGACACGCCAAGCTCGAGTGCTGGTCAGCCAGTACAAACGCCATTGCATCCGGAACCCTCAACCTCGGCACCAGCGGTTCAACCCGCGTCTCCGTCACCACCACCATCCCCGTCACCGACTCCAGCAAGCGCATCGCCATCAGCAAGCCCGCAAGAGCCTTCGCCGGTTCGCAAGCGGGGTCGCACGAGAAATCCCCCGTCTTCTCCCAGTGCGCCAACCTCGAGCGCGGGCCAGCCAGCGCGAACAACGCCGCCAAGTTCTGCGCAAGAGCTTAGGGGCGAGTGTCCCCGCACCGCGGTGCCCCGAACCCGCGCCGCGGCGCCCCGAATCCCTCAAGGAGGCGGTAGCCCCAAGGTAGGCAGGGGTGCTGTACGCGGAATGGGTGGCGATCGGTCCTGTGTAGTAGGGTCGTCGAGTCCTCCTCCGTCGGGTGGGAGGAGAGCGCGCGGCAAGAAAGCAAGCGCCACCGTCGAATCAAGCACGCGCTCTCTGCGATCGGCGACTCTGCGATCGGTGACTCCAGCTCTTGCTGCCGCCCCGCCGAGCCCGGTTGCCAACCCTCCTCCGCCTGCTGCTGCTGCTGAGGCCGAGAGCACCACTCGCAAGAGTACTACTCGGGCGCAACCCACCCTCACCCGCGCCGCGGGTACAAGTTCTAGCCCTTCGCAGGCTCCGCCGCCTCCACCGCCGTCTGCACCGCCGTCTGGACAGCAAGGTTCTCCCTCGGTGAGCCGTGATGTGATTGTTCGTGTTGTTATTGTTGTTGTTTCTCTGCGGGAAACTCGACCGCGTAGATTGTCAAGGGCAGAATAACAAGGCTGAGCTACAGTGGTTTTGTACACAGAGTGGTGTACCGTTCAGCTTGGGTCCTTCTTTCACTCCGCCTCATCCGTGCCCGGTGACTATCGCCAGAAATTAATCTTGAAGTTTCGCCGCACATGTACATATACGTATGACCCTCTTTAAATGTTAGGTCCCACCGCTCTCCCTCTTTTTTTCTTCTTTATTTTTCGGTTTTGGCCCCCTCTTGCAGCCCGGAGACGGGGTAGCTCTGACACACCGAAGAGAAGCCTACGTGGGGAGCCCAGGCGCAAGCAGCAGCCTGGGAAGGACGCGAGCCTCGGACAAGACGACGCAGGGCAAGAGAAGGCTTGCCGTTGACGAGGAAGCTGGGGACAGTCTAGACGGTGGCGGTGGCGGTGGCTCAGGGTTTGGCGGCGGTGACAGTGCGGACGATGATTGGGATTTTGGCAGTGGTGGCGGTAGCGATGACGGCGGTGGTGGTGGTGGTGGTGGTGGTGGTGGCAGCGGCAACGGCATGGACCAGGAAGACCCTGATTCAACGAGGAAAGAAGACTCCGCCGCTCTGGTACGATCCACGATGTGTTTTTCGTCGTGAGCCGGTCGTGTAGACAGTAAAGCGGACAGCTCTCCGTATCGTCCGGGCTCGCTGGCCGTTTAGCCCCGAGCGGGTGTGTCCGCTTTAGTTTGCTAGGAATTCCCGCGTGGTGCTCGTTACCCCTGTATACCTTCACATTAAAGAGGCGACGCAATGCATTATATCACGCGATAGTTTTGCCATGAAGTAACGCACTGCTTGTATAGGTTCCTCTGTATGTTAAGGGTTTAAATTGTGCCACAATTTGTCAGGAAAGGGCGAGGGGGGGGAGTGCCGAGGCAGTAAAAGATTAAACGTAAAATCGAAACTACAGTCCAACGTTAGAGAACATCGTCACGCCTCAAACCACAAAGTGACACCCCGACATATTTCTACGGACAACAAACACCTATTTTTTTGTATCGGCACCATTCTCCAATAGCCCACTTCACGGTCTCGCAAAAAATGGTCCCACGTAGTTTGGTCATGCCAGGAGCGAGATGACTCTTCCGTCCATAACCACGGTACCAGGGTCAGAGGTCCCGGCGTCGATAAACGCTGCCTCTCAGAACAACCGAACTCATCGAAGGCGATTCTCATCCGATAGCCATCACCAAGTAAGATAGACTACACACGACGTGGCTGGGATTCGTGTTGTTCGAGGCGTTTACTCTCTCGCCATGCTTCATTCAGCATTAGTGGAGTGTCGGGTAAGTTGGTCGTAGTCCCCGCGGTGGACCAGTTTGACCTTCACGCCAGTCTCTTATACTCGTACCGTTTACTCTTCTGCTGCCACCCGGTAATGTCAATATTGGTGTAAGCAGAAAGACAACGCACGAGCACGAGCGCGCGGCCAAGACCACGGCGGCTCATCGAAAACAGCAGCCGGCAGCGCGAGGCAGACCGCAGCGGGAGGCCCGGGGTCGAAGCAGGCGGTGGCCCCTTCTACCGACGCGCTGATTGATGGCGGTGGCTTCGGGAGCAACAACGCTGTCAAGTTTGGAGGCGCTGGCTCCGGTGCTGGCGCTAGTACCGGTGCTGGCGCTGATGCCGTGGGCGGGGACGGACCGTCGACCACAATGGACGAAGACCTCGCCCTGGTGAGCTTTATAGTATTTATGTCGTATGATATGGTCGTCGAGATAATACGAATACGAATAGCAATCGCTCATTTCTTGTTTTTTCTAATCAGGCTCCCTATATATATGTTTTCATGCGATCGTTGAATCAGCTTCCTGTCGGTTTTGGATGGTGTTCAGTGGCGGTCGTCAGTTCGGGAGGACGGCCGCAAGAATCGCTGAGTGATGGCGCAAAATTACGTGTTTTTTAATGAAGTATCCCTGCCTTGGGTACGTAGCTCCTCCTACGAACCTTGGTGGTAGTTTGGGGCAAACATGAAAAATGGGGCATTAGTTTCGTAGTCCGTACGCGTGTGCCGTAAAACATCTCCTACCCTTCAGGCTATACCTTCGGTCGTTTGCCTTTGTCATCAGATAATCCGCCGAACAGCCTAACTCTTGCTGGCTTCGTGCCAGTAAATGCCTCCACGCGACCTTTCCCTCATCCATAGACGCTGGAGTCATGCATATATTACGATAGGGGGGATACCTACATATGATCAGTTTCCACGAGACATGAGGAGCTCTGCATGCCTCACTGCTATAAAGAAACGACGCTTTAGAGAAACGTTTTCCCCGCGCACAACCTGATGATGGATGACAATCCCACCGGCTGCATACGTAAGCATACATCGAATAAAATAGTACCTGGTACCACTCTGGCTGGAAATATTTGTATCCAGTTTGGGGGTCTGAATGTGAATATGAGATAGGCATTATACTTTCCGGCCAAAGTGGTACGTACGTACCCACGGCTAGGTTTGCAAATGTGTTGGCTTGTTCCCCTCAGTCGAGGCGCCCCGTTGAGGAGCCCCATCAAGATCCCACTTTTTTTGGGGGTCAACAGCCCCCCCCCCCCCCCGTATCCGTGTCGTGGCGCGCTGCATTGGTATTACAGTAGATGGCCCCTTTTAAGGGACCCTACGAGTGCGTATATAGGGGCGGAGAGGCCCCTTACATACACCAACGTCCCTTGCCTGATGCGGCCTCACGTAAGGGGCGTACACGGATGTTCAGAAGTTTGAGGTGCTTTACATATGCCATTTTTCCCTTAGCGCGATTTTCCTCAAAACGGGCTATTAATACCTACCAGTACGTACTGTATTTTGAAATATTTATCATATGCTCCGCCGTTTTTCTGTCGTGAGCAGGTGCTTGAGCTCCACCGGGAAAATGAGGGCCTGCTGGCCGTGCGCGCGAGGTTGCGCCGCGAGGTGGTGGCCTTGGAGGACGAGGAGGACGAGCTGCGAAGGTCGCTGGGGATGCCCGCGGCCCGCGTGGGGCCGACAACGCCGGTGCCCTCGGCATCGCCGGATTTTGTGCCGCCTGTTCGGACGTCTGGAGTCCAACACCGGCCTCTGACTGAGCGCAATCGACCCGGTGCTGCCGCCACTTCGACACCCACGCCCACGCGGGAAGCCCCATCGCCCACTGCTGCTCCTGCGGCGGCGGCGGCGGCGGCGGCGGCGACGACGGCGGCGGCTCCCGCTCGTTCACAGCTGTCTCCAGCTCGGCAGCGCGTCGTTGACGACGAAGACGCGAAAGCGAGCGGGGTGGTCGACGATTCTTCTCCGCCCTCGCCGCCGCGAACGAACCCGCCTGTTCGAACACCCAGGAAAAGAGCGCAGGAACCGGCCGTACCTTCCATACAGCAACCCGGTGTCCCAGCAGCTCGAACGCCGGTGCGCAAAGGCTCCTCGCCTGCTGCTGCTGCTGGTGCTGCTCCTGTGCGTTCGCCTTCGTCTCCGGCTCGGCAGCGCAGCGGCGATGACGAGGAATCGAGCACGAGCGGGGTCGTCGACGATTCTTCTTCGCCCCCACCGCCGCGACTGGCTGCGCTTGTTCGCGCAGCTCGAAAAGGAACGCAGGAAAAACCCGCGCCTACTACACAGCAGCCCGGCGTCTCCGCCGCTCAAACGCCGGCGCACGAAGCCCCCTCGCCAGCTGCTGCTGCCGCTGCTGCTGCTCCCGCGCATTTACCTGGCGACGACGCCGAGGACACGAGCGGGGACGAAAACGTCGGCGGCGAGTCTTCTTCGCCTCCACCAGTTTCTTCGAGGGGAGAAGATGTGCCAGAGTTTGTGCCCCTGACCTTGCCGGGGTCGCCGGTCGGATCGGTGGGCGCTGCAGGCGGCTCGGTGGGCGCTGCAGACGGCTCGGTGGGCGCTGCAAGCGACGGCGGCGACATGTCCGACCTTGCGAATATGCTGATGAGCGATGGCGACGACGCTGTCTCCGCAGAGGGAAGCATCGTCGACATAGAAAACATTGGCGGGATGAGGGCCCCGCCGGCGGCGGTGGTGACGGTGTCGGCGTCAGTGCCGGCGGCCCCGGCTCCGGCCCAGGCTTCGGCAGCGGCGGCGCGTGGACGTGGCGTTGTTACGGGCCGAGTCAACGGCGCGAGAGGGAGGGGAGGGGGCGGGACTGACGAACATATCGCCAACCTGAGCAGGATGAGGGCTCAGCTGGTGGCGCGCGGGCGGGGTGGGTTCGTTAACGGAAGGGGGGGCAGAGAGCAGAAATGCAGGGGTGCCAAGCGGACCACTTACACCAACCTTAGTCCGGATGCGGTGGTCAAGCGACGCGATTCTGGTAGGGGGAGCGCCTCGCGTGGGAGGATGGGGGCGCGCGGCGGGGGCAGAGGCGTTTTGCTGAATGCTCGCGGGCGCGGCCGTGGGCGGGGTCCTCCGAGCTCGGGCTAAGGCTGATCTCCGGGGTGGTCGAGAACGCCGACCCTAGGGCATGGTGTGGTTTGCGATTCGTCGGAGGGTATGCTGTTGGGTGGTATATAGTAGTGGTCGGTGTTACTGTCGCCCGGTGGTGACGTTTGCCGTTGAAAGCGTTTAGTAGTAGCTCTAGCGAATAAAAATGACAACAACGAAAATGCCGGGAGAGGTTGTCCGAATGCGACGATCAAGCGCCGCGATTCTGGTAAGAGGGAGCTCCTCGCGTGGGGGGGGCAGAGGATCGCGGGACCGGGGGCGTTTTTTGTTAAACATGCTCACGGGTCCGGCGGGCTCGGGCTGAGCTGACCGCCCTATTTAGGGCATGGTGTGGTTTACGATTCGCGGGAGGGCATGCAGTTGGTGGTATATATATAGTAGTGGTCGGTGGTGCTGTCGCCCGGTGGCGACGTTTTCCGTTGGAAGCGTTTAGCAGTAGCTTTAACAGAGATGAATAGTAGCACCACGAAACACGTTAAAAACACATGCTGCAGTGTATCAATAGCAGAGGCTCGATGATGCTTTTTGCGACGGGTATGGCCTGCTTGCCTCTCTCTGCTGGCGGCTTGCCCGTTCGTTCGCGGATTTGTTCGCTTGTAGTGAACTGCGCAGACAAGTGGTGGCCGTCCGCGTATAATCCGACCAATGTATTTCAACCGATTTTAAGAACCAACAAATGCGGGCAACATGATTGGCCGTTCTCATTGACGTTATGTGTCGCGGCAAACGGCTGTTCCTGGTATTGTTACTTTTTTTGACTTTGCTTTTTCCCCTTTGCCGCTCCCTTTTTGGCGGGACTCGGGGAACGCTGTGCCTTCGCGGCCGCCCCCTGCCGATCCGCCCCACGTTTTCCTTCGGTTGTGCCGCCGCTGTTTATCGGCGATGGGCCCTTTTCTGCTTGCGTAGGGGTTTTCTTCCCCTTCCCCTTCCCCTTCCCGGCGGTCGCCTTGCCCTTGCTCCCCCGGTCGTCGTCCTTTTCGCCCTTATCGGCTGCTTTGCCCGCCTTACCGCCAGGTGTTTTGCTCCTCGATTTCCCGCTTTTGCTCTTGTCGGCCGCGCCACCCTTCGCCTTGTTGCCTCTCGACTTGGGGCGCCCCCGCTCTTTCTTTCTGCTGGTGGCGGCGGTGGCTTCGTCGTGTTCGACCGACCACTCCCCGACAGCCGCGCTCTTCTGCTCCTCGTCTAGTATCTCGAACGCGCGGGATTCCAGATCGGCCTGCAGCCAGCGGGAAAAGCGGCGGGGATCGCGAGTGGAGGGGTGTTTGTTTGTGTTTTTGTTTCTTGCCGCGGGAGAACGATGTGGCTTTTCCGAGCACGAATACAATATCCACACGCACACTGTAAGCGCGAACACATGCCTGGTATACCGTATCATTGCGCACACTGCAAACGCAATGGCAAGGTGTACCCTGTACCGTCAATATTGTAGCATTTTTTGTCATGAAAGGTCGAAAGCCCTTCAGACGTTGACGGCTTTTTAATGCCGTTATCATTTTTACGCGCATTAGCTGCAGAGCTTTGTAGCTGCAGAGGCCGAAGAAGGGCCTGAGCTGTAGTGTATTGAACAACCACTCAGAAGTGTGACAGGCCACAAAAAACAACCACAAATGTTGAAGCAAGGGGATATCTTACGGGACTATAACGTACATCCTACATATATCTCAACTTTTCACTTCATGAGCACAATCGAAACACATATCGTACCTCGAACATCCGTTTCGTCGCGAGGTGGTGCGCATAGAGGTCCCGCTCCACTCCCAGCTTGAGGAACAGGTCCAACGCCAGCTCTTCCGTATCCCTCGGCGCAAACGCGTCTACCATGTCAAGCAACGTTGGCGTGGCTCGTTCAAGTGCCCCCTCGAAGAGAAGGTTTGCTTCCCGGGCACGTGCACCGGCCTCGCTGTTGCTTTGCTGAGCCAGAGAGAGCTCCGCCCTCGAGCGGCTCTCGACGTCGGCAATCCGCTGCTCCAGCAAGATGTGCTTCTCCTCCCACGCACGCGCCCGCATTGACTCTTCCTCCTGCAGCGTGCGTGCGGCAGAGGCTTCCGCGGCCAGAGCTGCATTCTGGGCCTCCAGCTCTGCGACGCGGTTGGCGTAGCTCGCGCAAGCTTTTCGATGCGTGTCCCACACCCGACGCAAGCAGGACCCCAGGGACGATTCCCCGGGTCGGCACTCTTCGGTTACAGGTGGCGTCACCTTCACTGCCGCCACGGGCGCGGTCTCCCTTTCTCCTGACGAACAACTCTGGGTATCATCATCATCATCGTCATCACCATCATCATCATTGCAACTACCCCGGCGTTTAGACCTCGGGGCCGCCCACGTTTGTTCATCAGCGTTCGACATATTTTCGCTTCCCTTTGGGCCACCCTCTTGCTCCCGGGGTGCTGTTGAAGAAGTAGCAGCAGCAGCGGCAGCAGAAACTGCCGCAGCAGTTGCTTCGTCTGTTAATAACGCAACCCTCCCTGGCATGTTTGACGTGTTTTCGTTGACCTCTTTTTTTTCGGGTTCAGCACCTTCTGCTGGCGTTGGAAGGCCGACGTCCATGTCGGCAAGGAGCGCCGCCGCCATTCGTTCCGCGGCCTTGATGCTCACGTTGCCCTCGTTAATGATGCCGTACAGAGCCCCCTCGACCGTCAGCTGGAATGCCTCGCGGTGGACCAGACCTCCCACCACTCTATCGTACTTCGTCTGCAGTGGGGGCGCGGCGGGCGGGGAGGGGGGGTGATTCAGCGTTTATTACGGACTTTGGGGAGGTATGGATGGAATGCGCTGTATGCGTGCCGACACAGGCGCACCGCGTGCCTTGTGAAGCAAACTGCATGGGACAGAGTCTCCCCAAGCCCCGCTATATATCAACCTACCATGACCTCGCATGGGCATGTGTGAAGTGCCACGCGCAGGTTGTGCGTACTAAGCTTGTTCTCTCCGAGCGACCCATCGTGCGTGTGCACAGAACGAAAACAAAAGGTCACTACGTACGTCATACTATAGAGCCGAATCACAGCGCCGCATCAGCATCGTTACGATCACTTCTGAACAAGTGACGAAAAACTTGGACAACAGGGTCGCGCTCTCATTGGAGTTGAGTTTGTTTTCTTTTCTGAGAACATACCGAAAACACTTCCCAATACGGACAGAGTTGCGCTCTTATGCGCACTGCAAGGGTAAGGGGGATGTTTTAGTCCCAATCCTTGAGAAGAACACCCCACCTCGAGCTCCACAAACTGCTGCTCCATGATGGAGATGCTCTCGCTGCTGTGGTCGACGTTTGCCCGCAACTGTTCTACCTCGTTGGCCAGGAAAGTCACGTTGCCGACCAGGGTGCGGTGCAGGTCTCGCGAGGCGCTGAAATACTGCAGCACGAAGCGGTAGTCGTGTTGCCCCCTGACGCCCGTCTCGGCGTGTTTGACGCGCTCTTCTCGAATGGCGAGACCGGCTCGAATGTCTCGGATGTCTCTATCCTCCTGAATTATGCTGCTTCGCTTCTTTGCCTGCGTGATACCACAGGTTATGTTTTTGGCGAGAGTCAGACGGTTAGACTTCGTGCGTACGAGCCATACCTTCGAAAAATAAGCATGCGTGGTCCGAAGTATCGTCGCAGGTCACCAAGTGCTTGCACACACACATATATATATATATATATGCGCATAGCAATAGGTTGTTCGTGGTATGGGGGGGGTACAATTAATTAATTTAGCGAAAGAGGGAGAAGAATATGGAGGTGCTTTTAATTAATTAGTTCTGCAAAAGGGGCAGGAAGTATTTATTGATTGAGTCGTCGACCGACGTCGCCGGCTTGCACGGTTACGTACGTCCTGTAATTTTCCGCCAACGTACTCTTCGTTCGTGGTAGAAATCACCCATGACTTCGGCTAAATTACTTCCCCCACTCCACCCAACTGACGCTTCGCCCCGTGTGCCTTGGCCGCTTCACGGATTCCGTAGCTGTTTTCGATGGCAACGATGCCGGTCCCCTTTTTTTCTGATCCCATTTATTATCTTCGCACTTCCGTCTTTCTCCCTCCCTAGTCGTAACTCAGATCCGGGGTCACAAAGTAGGCTCCTCTCCCTCCTCCCCCACTACGGTTCTTGCCTTGGTTTTTATCGCGCAGAGGGTTCAGCATTCCCAACGCTCGTCGACTTTCATCGAATTTTGCCAACTCACGCTCTCGCGCTTTCGGCTAGTCAAGATTTGTTTTTTTGTGAGAAAAAGTCCCTACGAGCATGCACTCGGGGGGGCTCGAACTCACGATCTCGACTTCCACAGGCTTCGTGGTTACCTGCTAGCCTACCGGGGCGACCGGCTACCCTGCAAGACGTTGAAGGCGATGGCGCCTTGACGTACCATTCGCTTTAGGTGTAGGCAGTCGGTGGTGGGCGAGCTTTGGCTGGGAGGTGTGGATGAAGGCGTCACGCTTGTTGTGGTGGAGGAAGTCAAAACAGAGTGACAGATGGGAGGGGGGGGTGGGTGGTGCCTTCCACAATCGTCCAGCAAGTAAACATCCATACATGGCCAATCACTGCTAGGGACAGATATTATCCTCAATCGGGCCAATCACAAGAAGCGAGCAATACCGCTAGATCCCGATCGACCGCAAACAACAGTTGGGAATGTGTCACCGTGTCTTCTCTTGCGTACATGTCACCTTTGTGAATCGTATGCTTGCTCTGCCTCTCCCATAGTCGTAGTGGTGATCTCCACTGTTTTCGCTGACTGACGCATTGTTGTAATAAGTACGTAGTGGTCTCCAGTCATCAGCCGCATAATAAAATGACACCAAATCCAGGTCGCAGCAAAATACGGCAAATAAATGCGAGGCCCAAATAACTCAACGAATTACCTGCTGTAGTAGTCGTCATTAGCACATCACATTACACTGGGGAACAGCCACTAGGCAACAATAACACCAGGCTGAACTCACAACGCATGACAGCATGTATGAATATGTCGACACATCGATTGTTGCCGAAATAGCGGGTAGGATGTTTTCTTGCCTCTTCCCTAGAACACCGTTCGTTCGCTCTTCTTGTTGTCGACAACAGGAAACTAATTGCACTAGCCATGTCCCCTTCGCAGTTAAATATGTATGGGCATGGTCTATCACAGGTGAGCAATCATGCCAGACCTGTCGGAACGCCAAATAATGCAACGAAAAATGCCCGACAAAGACTCTGCGTAAGACATCATGAATAATAATGCCGTCTCACAATTGAACCATATTACTGCT
Source organism: Saccharina japonica (assembly GCA_008828725.1). Taxonomy (NCBI): domain Eukaryota; class Phaeophyceae; order Laminariales; family Laminariaceae; genus Saccharina; species Saccharina japonica. The sequence goes on from MEHQ01003384.1 coordinate 12,859, forward strand.
GTCGACCTCGACCCAGCGAGAGCAAATCATAACATGACATCCATGACGCAACACAACACAAGGTATGAGTTCATCAATATAACCCACAATACGAGTACATAATTGTTGACAAGTACTCTACCAGGTACGTAGTTATCTCGCAACGCTAATACCTGCTATTATTATCGTGTTCATCCTGTTTATCTAGACACCCGCGTGCTACTATTAACAGCACGTACTGGAGCGCTAGGCCGTTTTGTCCATTGTGTATACTAGTCTGAGCTCTCCAGGTAAGTGCCTATTTGTAGTACTTGCGGAGGCACGCGTCGCGATGCCAGCAGTGTGACTCCCTATCATGTACATAATTTCGGTGTATTCATACCTCCAGAATATTATTTTTTGGCATTCACGCAACTCTGCCGCCAGGGCAAGCAGTATAGCATACTGGACCAAACTTTCCGCGACCCCTTCAGATCAACATTTTCCTGCGGGAACAAATCATTGAATTTCCTGCGACACCCGGCCCCCGTTTCGTACATTCTCTAAAGTCTACGATACAACGCCATTTTTTTAGTTAATTAATACTATTTCAAGTCATTAATTAGTTTTCACCTTCGAAGGACACGATATATAGACGTACTCGGAGTTTTAGAGCGTAAATGTTATGTTCGCCGGGTGCAGTTATTAATAGCTGTAGTTTCTCTTGCTCGACAAGGATTTAGGCATCTATCCACAAAAGACATACAGCACTCGAACGCACTGGTAGTTTCGGCTTCACCTCGGCTATATATGTACGCACGGCGGCATTGGTAGAAAGACTAGATGCCGACACACTCATGATGCTATTACTACTGCTGTTACGGGGGGGGGGCATAGTATTCATAACCCTCGATGGACCCCAACACCACACCTCCCCACTATGTTTTACGCTGTTCTGATTACTACAATGCTGTACAGTATATTCCCCCCAACAATACAGCACTTCTGGTCGTTGACGCGGGGAAACGATGCATTATTGGCGTCACCTCCCGCTTTAGGTAGAAAGGGACGAACCCGGGGCTAACGCTCGGGTCCAGCAGGCTCCTCCGCCAGTATTGCATGATAAAGTGTCGGGGGTCGCGCTCCCCATCACGAAGCGGACACCCCTCGGAGCGAAGGTACTCGAACAGCAGGCCCTCCCAAAACAATTTCAGCACATCCGCGAATCTCTTCCCGACTTGACGACCCCCGTCTCGGATGAAGGCCATGATCTGCAGTCATAGCAACGGAGATTCAGCGTGGGAAGCGTTTCGTTGTACGTATAGCTCTTTGACCTCTGAGGCGACTACATTAGTTTAGGACACAACGTTATGCATCTGCTTCGAAGTACTTATTGGTATGATATCTACTGTATAAAACCCCGTACCGTACTGGTATCTACTAAGAAAATGCTGCAACCATCGGGGGGGGGCACGAGGCACACGTCCGGTCGATGCTGTCAGTCTGGGAATATATTCGCTCAGGAACGAGCGCAAACATATGCACATTTACGTGAAATATACATACATACCCTGTGCAGCCTGCCCGGAATCAACTTGCGCCGCTAGCAAGCGCGATGCGCAAGTCAACGCCATTCGAACACGGGTTTGGTTGAGTGTATCGGCATCGACTCTATCTTACTATTCACAGCTCGCAGCACGCGGACAGACAGATTCCCAAGTGAAAGGGTGCGTAAGGAGATTCAATTTTGTACAACGCAGCTTGCACATGCAAGTACTGGTACTTACTGTAGTATGAGTTTTGACGAAAGTCTCGATAATATCGTGGTCGCAAGCTGAGAGGTGTATTTTTCGTGTTATTGTTTTTTTCACCCGACAATGTGCACCGCCGTGTGTCAATCGCAAAACTAATGACGAAGAAACAACAGCAGTACAAAATGAAGACGCGTAAAATAACGACATCTCAAACCCATTGACGAACAAAACTCCGCCTAAACCAAAACGCTTCGTACGTAGATTGCCCCTGCATATCATCCGTAAAAACAGCGACTGAGCCCCCCCCCCCGCTAGCATCTCCAACAAAGAATCAACCAAAAACCTGTACTCGTACTATAAATAGTACGAATATAAGAAGTAAAAACTTACTGTACGGAACACCTACAGTAGTACGTACGTATCAACTTTTTGGTGTACGTAATAAGAAATAGGATTGCAGATCTAGGCTAGATTTCTTATTCGAGAATTACTGTGTACATAGTTGCTAACGGCTCCGGAATTTCTTATTTTACGGTAAATATCAAGCCTACTTTTCTTCGTATTGCTCGTTTTTTCGTATAGGTGTCCTGTACTGCACGCCATTCTCAGCAGTGCAGTAGTAAACGTTCAAAGCTGCGTGACACTATTTAATAGTGGCTCGCGCGAGTTGTCGTCGCTCTCGTACAGCAGTGAAGTCCTGTTCTCGTGTCTTATTTCTGTTTTGGTGTACGTACGTACCAGGTATTCCTTGTTTAAAGGAAATAACTACGACAGTACTAAAGTTTCAAGGACAACGATGTTCTGGTGACCATGTGACCACATGACCACGTGACCACCCACCCACCCACCCACCCACCCACCTGTTGCTCTTTGGCTTTGCGCGGGCACGGCACGACGAACCCCAGGGCACCGAAGAGGCTGTTTATTTCAACCGCGTTGCACATCGAGAGCAGCGTCTCCATCCCCTCCTTGCTGTCCTGGATCACCGGATCGGTGTCCAAGAAAGGGTCGTACTTACGGTCGCTGTCGAACTTGTCGAACAGCTTCGAGGCCAAACCTCCGGCCGGCTTACTTCGTTTCTTCGGCGTCGTTGGCGTTGCAGGCGCCATCGCTGTGCCGCTCGTCGTACCCGCACCGGTGTTGACCGGCCCGCCAGCCATGCGATGTGTCCAACCTAAACACGCCAGATGCCCAACTCTCTTCACACCTATATACGAGTGAAAGTATACTTTTGGCGGTACGTGTACGCACGTAGCTCTTTTTTGTGCTGTATACCGGCGCGAACGTAGCGATATCCCAGTACCGTGACAGCAGTCAGCTCGAGCCTCTGCTCTCGGAAATGTTTCAAATGTATGATGATGGCAACCACAACAGCAATTAATCGTCAGTAGAGTTACTCCGTACTGCCGTACTCCTCTGTAGTTGACTTACGTCGCGGCGTCGCGGCTGATGTTACAAAAGTACGCTTATTCCAATACCTGTTCCAAGGTAACCTGTATGGCTTCCACTCTGCCACACTCGCTGGGGTCCGAGGGTAGCCCACGGCCCACCCAGCACGTAGCCGACATAAATTTACGTGCGTGCGGTCGACAATTCGACCAATATTGGACGGCGACGGGGCGACGGCGCGACGGCGGCACTGTCGAGCGGCGCAATAACTACCGGTTCATAATGTTTAACGTTCCCAAATTCTCGATTCCCGATCCCCCCCGAAAAACGCGAAATATTTGCCTCAAGAATCAAGAATAGAGTGCATGACCGCATCAGCAGCAGAGAGAAAGAAGGGCCTTGCTTCGCACGCTATTCCACGGGCTCTCGTCACGTACATGGCCTCCCAAAGCGAGAGCAGCGATAACCGAGATGGAACAGATGAACGGGCCGAGCCCGGGCTCCAGGTGGTGACTCCCGCCGAGGCCAAGGGACCTACTCCTGATGCTGGCAAGGGGGGTCAAGGGCAACAAGAACGGGACAGGCGAGCTCGTTCGGACGAGTTGACCCTGACTTCCGCCGACTCATACCGGACCGCGGGTGGTGCTCGGGACGGCGGAGCCTACGACTCTGCCGCCAACAGGTTTCGATCGAACGTGGAGATCGTCGAGAAGCCCCGGCAGATGATCGTCCTGCTGGCAACAATCGCCGGGGCGAGCTACCTGGTGAGCACGCTGTCTGCGTTTTTTTCAAATTCTTATCATATCGGGCTAAAATAGACGTACGTACTGGTTTTTCATGTTGTTTTTAGTATGCTTCTGTGCTGCTGTATGCCTGCGCGTATCATACAGGTATGACGTACTGCTGCCGCCGCCGCCCCTGCTGCTTGCTGCTGCTGCTTGTACACGTACTCGAGCTGCAGCACGTATCATGGGGTCGTGTGATATGTTATGTGCTGCTTCTGATGTACTAGCCGTGCTGCTGTACGTAATATATGTCCGTGTTGATCCTGGTAGGCTATGATATGATATTTCATCATACACTTCATGTATGTATGATACTTGTTGCACGAGTACATGGGAGTACCATCCATGCGCCCAGGTACCCAGGGTTCTCCAAGGTTCGAACCTGGGACAAGCAGTACGTGCATACCTGGCATGTACCTACGTACGTACCGTACCCGCCGTTTAGAGTTTAGAGTGTGCATGTCTACGTTAAGTTCCGACCACGAATACCGAATACCGAACACCGAATCTTGAATGTTTCAATAGCATTACATGACAAGCAGACTTTGATAGTTGCTGCAGTTCGTGCCCTCGAATTGGTCGGCATCATACATGCACTGCAAAGCGGCGCGGCAGGTACACGTAGTAAAGGGTCCAGCAGTATGTACAGGGTACTCGTACTCGAACAGTTATTACAGCAGTAATACGAGTCAGTTACCTAAATATACGAGCACAAGGTAAGACAGCCAAGCCAGGCTGGGATCGACAGAGGAAACAAGAAATCCAGGCTGAGCTTTTTGCAGGAAAGCAGAAAATCTACACTGCTGTGAAGTTAATGTAGAACGCACCCTTTACCCGAATTAAGAAATCCGACGACAGTATTTATGATTTATCGTACGTCGTATTCCCAAAGTTTCACGCATCGGACCTACCTGTGGACACGGACAGATTGTTGCTTATTACTCAACTTTAACTTCGGCGCCCTGTATCCCTCTATTATGCATATCATATAATATATACGTGGCAGAGAAAATGAGCGCCGAAAAGCGATCGCACCTTCAACTGAATGTACGCCGTAGACCGCTTTACGGTGTATCATGCCTGGTCCTACTGTACGGCGCCCGAAAATACCAGACGGGCGGTCGTGCGGTTTTATGTACCCCCTAACCAAACATGCCTTCCATGTATGCAATCCCGCTCCACGAACCCCAGATTTCCTACGTTCAATGTTACACTGTCAGTGTGTGAGCGCGCAACAGCACGGCTTGTTTACCGTGCAGTACAGGACACCTATCTGTACTGTCTGTGCTAAGAAAACGAGCAATAAGAAAGTTAGGCTGAGATTTTGGGAAATCATAAGTTGTGGAGTTGTGCTTAAAGTTAGTGTAGAACGCACCCATTCTCAAAACAAGAAATCCAGCCTGGACTGGAATTCCTGTCTTGTCATGTGACAGGATGTCGTGATGTCGTGTACTTTGTGACTCTGTGCTCGTGTCGTTACGACCCCTTTCTTTGTTTGTTGGGTGGGACACTACGCACACTAATCATCCACTCAAAGGGTCGTTCTTGACTTTTTTTTTTCCTTTCGGGAAAAAAAGAACGTTTTTTTTTCCTTCAGTTGTCGAGGACGATCCAAGGACGATATTTTTATGTGTTAAGCCGAAAATTGAAACCGCTGGAAACGCACGCGTTTAGGGTTTTCGGGAAACACAAAAGAAGTTTCGGGAAAAACTGAAAAGGGGGTGGACGATGGGGCAACCGCACCGCAGGCTCACTGCTTGAGCCGTGGCACTACTTTCGAACGAACACGATTGCCCAGGGTCGTCCCCAAGGCCACTAACAGGCCATGGCCAATCGCCGAAAGCGCAGTGGGTTTCTGGGCTCTCTTCGTCGAGTCAACAGAGACGACGCACCGACGTAGCCGAGCGACCCAACTCGCTGAGCAGCGCTGAGGGCAATAATAACCGATACTCAAAAGTGTTTTCGCTTTGGGCGTTCTTACGCGAAAAATTGCTGACAGATTCACAATCCGAGGCACGGGCGCTTGCCTCCTATAACCAGGCCGACCCCAGTTGAACCACCATGCGCATGATTTCCTTGAGCACGGCTGCTGTAGTGCTGTAGTGACGGTTCTGTGTCGGGTGGACGACGATTACTTCAACGAGCTAGGCAGGCAGTCCTGTCTGTCAAGAAACTCCTCGTTCCGCTTTGAAGTAAAACCCGAAAAATTCAGGAAAAGCTGAAATAAAATATGGACCGTTAGGAACGACACTATCCCAGCAGCCGAATCTGCTCTCGTGCGGCCGATGCCGATGCCGCAATCGCCATGTATGTTCGTTTTTTTGTCCACCTGAAGTCCCGAGAGGGGATCGATGCCGTCGCATTTCATAAAACCATACCTGATGCCTGATACGTACGCTGGTTATTTTCGGTTTGCAGGGAGGGATCGAGGAGTTCCTTGCCATATATTGGCTGGTACACGATATCATACTACACGTAAATCAGCATCTGGCGCCTTTTTTTTTTGTTCATGTTATTGCCATTGCGGGCGAGACCCTTGAGTTGTTGTCTTTTGGAACCATGTGTTACGGCTTGACCCAGTTTCCCCCAATCCCGAAACCCTACCCCTAGACCCTAACCCTAATGATGCCAGTCCTAACCCCGACCGCTTGGGAAAATTCTGGGAAAAGGAGCTACAACGAATAGATTGTGTGCACTGTGGGCTTTCTTACAGATGTCATTCTTCCTGAGCGCGCTCGGTTGGCACATCCCTGGCCTCTCAGAGCTCCCACTTAAACACCGCCTCCTCCTTCTATTGCTTGCGGAACCTTCCTGCTTTTTTTTTTGCTTTCTTCCCTGTTTTCGTTTTTTTTTTCCTTCGTTTTTTTCGAAAATCGCACCCACGTCAGCTCAGCCCTTACTAAATCCAAGACAAAAAATCCCACAAAAATCCCACGCTAATTTCGAGATTTTTTTTAATGAAGAGCCGAAAAAACCCAAGAAACAGATGTTCAAAATTAGAGTCAGAATCGAAAAGCAGTCACAAGTGAGCGAGATAGCCGCCCCCACACTGAATTCAAGACAAAACAATGTGAAAAACAAATTGAAAAAATAAAATAAATGTTCTTCGTAGCTCGAATCTGAATCGAACAGCAGTCAAAACTGAACGAGATACCCACTTCACTAACTTCAAGATACCAGGCATCATACTTACAACTATAAAGGCACAGATCACATCCACCTAGTTACAACAACAAAAAGGCACAAATCACATCGAGCTCAGCTCAGTAGTGCTAGCTTTTTCCGTACATAACAGGTATCATACGATGTACCACATGAAGTGCCAGCGCAGCTCATCTCACGCAGCAGCGCAGCGCAGTGCAGCGCCATGCGGTGCTGTGCCGTGCGTCCTCTTTCGTACTTACCAAAATTAGAACCTGGTATGCACGTATTTTATCAATATTCTACATGCGGAGTCCGGGTTGCTTTCCTGGGGCATCGAGCTCTTGGCCTTTCCAAGTCGCCTGTTTGCACCTAAACTTTTGGACCATCTGTTGCGTTCCATTCTTCCTTGTGAGCGAGCGTAGCGGGCGGCACCGCCCGCTACGCACGCGAAGCGGAGCCGTTGTACATCAAACGAGTACGAGGTATCAACTTTTTTTTTGTCGAAGCTGGGCCAAGCGGTAGACTGTCTGGTATGTACAGGTACACTTTTCTTGTGTGTCTAATGTAACGTTTCGATGATATTACAGGGGAACATGGTAATTAGAAATAATCACATGATACGTTTAAACATAGGGGGATACATGTCTTTTGGGTTCGTTGTGGGTTCTGACTGCTACATCATATATGACCCCTATTTATAGTAATACCTATACTCGTACTCGTACCTCGTACGTACTGTAGTAATTCCTGACGAATTATTAATAGTTGACTTTGTCGTCTTCCGCGGGTGATGTTTTTTTTTCTTCGATAACAAACCAGGGTTTTTCGCAGAACGACACGGACCCGGATGGGAACACCAGGGCCGCGACCATGGGCGCTGCTTTCCTCTTCCTGGTTCACTGCTTCCTGCAGTGCCGCGACTCGCTCTTCGTGCGCCCCCATCCCGGCGTCTGGCGGGTCGTGCACGGGATAGGCATGATCTACCTTTTTGGGGCGGCGGTGTTGCTCATCCATCCGTGAGTACTGCTGTTTATTGCTTGCTGTTGTTGTACTGCTGTTGTTGTGCTGCTGGTGCTGTTGTACTACTACTTTAGTACTGCGACGACTACTGCTGCTGCTGCTACTGCTGCTACTGCTACTGCTACTATTACTGCCTGTTTCACGCCGAGCCGGGCAAGTCTATAACTACACGGGACAGAAAACGCCAGCCATCTACCAATCAAATCGCTTTATTAACGGGAGCCACGCCAGCCAGATGGCGAAATCACGCCGCACACCAACAAGCCCACAGCACGAAAACACCGCATCACTCACGCGACAGCCATGCGACGATTGGCCTTCGATCTCGACAAATACTCAACCCACGATTAACCCACTTCGTACCGGGCAAGGCCAGTGAGTATACATAACGATCTCGAAGGTATCATTGCGATCCGTAGTCTAGGAGGAGAGAGGTTGCCTGCCACGTCATATGATCTTCGTCTAAACCTTCAAAAAGTGCTGTTTTTGGCCATCGGAGACGAATCGAGAGTTTTTTCGTCTGTTTCCAACACATTGGCTGCCAAATACATTTTTATCAGACGCCTGGCCGGCGCCCGCCACATACCATCCACCGAGAGGGGAGCACTGTAACACTAGGGTGGGTCGGAGCGTCTAACCAGTGCGATCCGTTCAGATTTCATGACGCAGTCGCTGGATTTGTCGATCGATGTCAAACATGAAAAACGGTATATTTCTTGCGATCAGCGAGATATCAAGATTTGGTGTCGTCTGTTTTCTACACACCAGCGGTCGAATGTTTTTTTACCAGATGCCTGACCGGCCCGCGCCACGTATCACCGATCGAGGCATGAGCACTGTAACACTAGGGTGGGTCGGAGCCATTAACCAGCGTGATCCGTTCAGAGTTCATGACAGGGTCGTTGGGTTTGTCGATCGATGTCTACCGAGGATTCTCATAAAAAAGCTGTCTCCAGAACCTGCCAGAACAGGAGTTTCATGAGTATTGCGCGGGCTTCGCCCGCGTAATTAAAGTCCCCGCGAGCTGTCCCGTGACGTTAAAAATTTGCCCCGAGCCGCTGGGGGTGGGATTTAGCTTTATTTTCCGTGGCTCGTTCGTGTACTCGTACGAGTATTGCAGTTGTTTTCCAAGTACAGGCAGCAATTTGCAGGTACTCGTATATAGGTGCTGACTCGGACCTACACCTTACCTGCAGACAGCCATGCAGGTACACATGTGCTGACTCGGATGTACGCCTTGCCTGCCTGCTTGCCTACCATCGCTTGCACCCCTGCCGGAACGTCGCGTCAACGTGCAGCAAGGACGAGGCGCGACGGCTGCTGGCCATCTTCATCCCTGACGTGGAGAGCCACAAGCTGTCCAACTTCGAAGCCGCCGGGCCGCTGGACTGCAAGCTGACGGCGAGCGCGGTCCTGCACCAGCTGCGGGAAGTGTGGTTTCTGGCGCACCTCATCGGCTGGTGAGACTCGGTTTTCTTTTTTCTTGTTTCGTACCAGTACAAAGTCCAAAGTCGTTGAGTATTACCACATGGAATTGTGCATACCGGGTATTAAGCACACAGCATACCTGGTACAGCATATCATACGTAGTTGTATGTTTTGGAGTGTTTTGAGGCAGCAACCGGTGTCCGAGCCGGATCAAGACCCCAATGAAGGAACACAGCAGTATGTACATGCTATGTACCAGGTGTCGCGCACCTGTTCTTTTCTGCTAGTACTATTTTTCTTCAAGGTTTCTCGTGTTTGCTGCTTCGCACCGCATGGAGTTCTGCCATATAGAAGGCTGCTGTTTGGAGGGGGGTGGTGTTGCTCAGTCCAGCCCTTGCCTCTGTGGGAGCGTTGGGAGTTTTGTTTTTTTGTGCGTCTCTTATTGTCTCACATTCGTTTCGACGGATTATCGGCAATTCTGCATAATACACGGCTGCAGCTACAACAACAGTGCAACAATAGAATTAGTCGTAGGCGTAGTAGTAGCAGTAGTAGTAGCAGTAGTAGTAGTGGGAAGGAGCACTACGTTTGTGGACATGAAACCCCCCCCGTGCACTTCGCGCGCTGTTCTTGACGGAGGCTTGCGTTTTTGTTTCGATTCATCGGTTGCGGTATTGACTGGATTGCCTTCACCGGTGTCTGGTCCGTTCCGGTCCCGTTTGCTGTGAGAGTGGTTTGCTTCTGCCCCTCCTTAACCGCCACGCTCATCATGCGGTACCACGCGGTGCGACGACCGTTCTCGCCCGCCACCCCACCCCAGGTGGTGCAAGATGTGCCTCTTCCGCGACTGGGGGGTATGCTGGGTCCTGTCGATCGGCTTCGAGCTGCTAGAGCTGTCCATGGGTTGGCTGGTACCGCAGGTAAGCTACCTCGGTGGGGGGAGAGGGGGAGGGGGGGAGGGGTCCACTCATTTATTGCATGGCCGTAGTCGTATGACCATAGACCCTCGCACCCCTACAATGCCTCGACGGAGCACGTTGAGTTTTCACCAACCAGGCAGACATTGCATGCGCCAAGCGCGAAGCGCCGCGAGGCGTTAGGCGAGTCGCATGAAGGGTGAGCTGCATCCTACTAAGAACCTCTTGTAAGGCGGACTTGCATGCGGACGACAGGCTCCAATGGATTGATTTGATTTCTGGTGTGGCCACTCCCAGAGACAGCAATGTGTATACTATGTATCTGCCTCGTTGGTACCTTACGATATATACACTGCGTGATATGATCGTTCCTCTTGTGCGGGGTTAAGGTTCTCCACCCCGCACGAGTATCCAATTCGACCGCCAGCCGTGGTGACCCCCCCCCAAAAAAAAATGGTACCTGGTTGTCTCGCTCACGGAGTGAGAGGCGTGTTTTACGGCGTCGTCGCCAACCGACGCCAACCCAACCTATATCTACATTGGGGGAGGGTTAATTAATGAACCACGCCGCTGTTTATTTTACCGTTTTAGCGTCTATTTCGTGCCGCGAACGCTGTACTCCATTCCAACTAAAGTGCTGCTGTATAAATATGTGTTTACTGTCGCTGCGGAGAAGGCGTGTTTTCGTCGACTTTGCTCGAAAAAGAGTTGTTGCCGCCGCCGTGTTTGTTGGAGCATCTGCTTGCCCTGCGCCTGAAATCGGCTGGCTGAGCTTTTGCTCTGCCCTATCTATTTGTAGAACTACTGTACGTCTCACGTGGTTGCCCAGTTTTCGTCCGCCGTCGATCCGTCGGCTGGTCGGTTTGTCCATCCATTCGTCGCTCATGGGGCTCATGTGGCTCATTTGGCTGATTTTGGCTCCGTTTGGCTCATTTTGCTCGTTTTGGCTCGTTTGGCCTTTTTTTTTCAGTTCCATGAATGTTGGTGGGACTCGCTCATCATCGACTTGCTTGGGGCCAACCTCATCGGCATGACCCTCGGGCTCTACACCCTAAGATTCCTCGAGACGAGGACCTTCGACTGGAACAGCAAAGATAAATCGACTAAGTTCGCCAAATCTCTGGTGAGGCATCAGCCTCGGGGCGACACGCAAGCGCCACGGGGCGGCCTTGCCCTCGGAGCTTGCGGGTGTCCTGGGCCTGGCACGCATCCCATCGATGTCGCGCCCGGCATGCACCCGCCGGCGTCACTTGTGCGAGGGCGTGTCGTCCGGCCGTTTTTGTGGGGATTACCCCTTGCATGCTTTCGCCATAATCTTGATTGCGTACATAAGTCGCTCCCTGTCTTATTGATCCTTGAGCGTGTGCAAATACGACAGACACATTAGCATGTTGTATTGTATAGTAGTAGTTGGTGCGGCGAGGTGCCTTGACGACATATATTACATAGGGCCCCGACAAGTAATAATATAGTTTAGCGCACGCTACGAGTACCAGCTGTATCATATGGAGAGATTGCTTCCCGCCATCTCAGCCCACTCTGGCGACCACTTGCCCCGCTTGTCCCGCCAACCGAGGCCGCAAAGCGTATGACTCGCGAAAATTACCCCCCCCCCCCCCCCCCCTCCCACTTGCCGCCGCCCCTCTCGCCTGGACCATGATCGCGCGCAGCGTTTGCTGTCGAAGTTCTCCCCCTTCCGGTGGAGCAAGTGGCGGTGGCAGGCCTTCAGCAGCTTCAAGAGGACGGCGCAGGTATTCGCCATGGTCGCGGTTACCATGCTGCTGGAGCTGAACGCCTTCATGGTGATGAACGCCTTTGAGGTGAGAAGGATCTTTCTGTTTTTTTTTGCTCTAGAGGCGACAACGGACGCGAGTGTGGATGAGGGCGGGCGGGCGGGCGCGCGCGCGCGGGCGGGGGGGGGGGGACTTGCGGCCTATTCTCGAGTGCCTGGCGGGCCTGTTGTCCACAGTGACATTGTTTGGGAAACTTGCTTGCAGCTCGCCGGGTTGGCTACGAAGTACCGTACCTGCTCAAGAGCGGCAAAGGAGGCACCGCAGCCGCACGCGTGGCATACGTCCAACACCCCTCACCCCCCCGCTCCCTCCCCAAAAAACAAAGCACAGCTATAAAACGTCCGCTTCTGTGTCTGCTGCCCTGCTCTCTGCCCCCCCTCCCTCCCGTTGCCAACGATCAACCAATGCCTCCGTCCTTAGATCCCCAAGACTTCCAACTTCAACTACGTGCGAATTTCGGTGCTGTTCTTGGTGGCGCTGCTGGCGTCCAGCGAGTACTACGAGTACTGCTCCAATCCTTCTTGCGACCGTTTAGGGCAGAACGCATGGCTCATCCTCGCCATCATGCAGGTGACCAGGTTCTTCACTTCGTGCAGGATGGCCGGGGTGGGAGAGTTGTGCCCGAGTGCTCGAGAGTGACGTGTCGGCGAAACAAAATGCGAAAAAATTGCGAAATGTATGCGTTGTGTTGTTCACCGCGTGGGTTTTCACGTTGCCGTTGGCTGTACCGCAGGGTAGGCCGGTGGAGCCAACAAACGTCGCGGGAATTGGGGGGGGGCGGGCAGCCGGTCTGTGTCCGCCGACGTGCACAACACGCGCTTGCGGCGACATTCGTGGGGTGTACCGAGTCAACTCATTATCTTGTCTCTCGTCATCCTTATTTCCTCTTTGCCGCAATGTCTACCAGTACTGGCGGCGAGTATCCCCAGCGCTTGCGCGACTTTGTCTGCCCACCCCCACCCCCATCCCCACCCCCGAATACCGCTGGCTTCACCGACCGCGCCTCCGCCCCCGAGCTGTTCCGTGGGTGTTATCCTCAGCGCTTGCGCGACTTGATGGTCATAGGACTACGGCCATGCATGAAAATGAAGAAGTACCCCCCCACCCCCGAATACCGCTGGTTTCACCGTCCGCCCTTCCGCCCCCGAGCTGTTCCGTGCGTGCGCCAGTCGAAGTACAGAAGTAGTGAAATCTCCGCTCGTTTCATTTTGCCTGTATAAACACACCGGCACGTCTCTCTTTCCCTACCCCCGTTCCACTGCAACCCCGTGTTTTCCATCGGGGCGGAGAGCAGGTGGAGATACTGCTGTGGGTCAAGTTTTTCCCGCAGCCCCTGATGAACGCGACCTCCCCCCCAGAGGTCAGGATTCCCTGGGTGGTGACCCTTAGCCTTTTCTGCCTGTGGGGACTGCTCTTCGTCGCCGTCAGCGAGGAGCCCGCGGCCTCGGCGGGAGGCACGGCGAGCGCGTCGGAGTCGTGCAACTCTTTGGGATCGCTGCTCGACTGCGGCAGTCTTGGTGGTCTTGCTAGTGGCGGTGGTGGTGGTGGCGGTGGGGGCGGTAGCGGTGTTGATGGAGGGGGTGGAGATAGTGGTGGTGGTGGTGGTGGCGGCAGCGGTAGCGGCGATGGCGGAGGGCACGAGAAGGAAGGCACGAACACCGTTTCCGGAAAGAACGGTAGCGGTGGTGGTGGTGCTTCGGACAACGCGAAGCTGCCGCGAAGAGACAGGCGAGATTATTTGCCACAAGAGCGTTTACAGTTTTGTTTGTTGATCTAATTTAAATATATATATATATTCGATGGAATAACCTCGTCTGTAGATGGACACCTACTTGTACCTGAGGTCTTTTGCGACCTATGAAGATGCTCCGCGCCCTGGGCGGGTGGCGAGGCGGTAGGACAGGGGTGCGTGCGTGCCCACACGTTCATCGGTGGTTGGTGAAACGCTCGCTCAAGGGTTGGTGTGGGGCGTGGAGAGATCCTTCGTCCATTTTCCTCCCCTACGTAATTCAAGCGGTCAAGCCCTTTCCACTAGGACTGACGTTTCGGGAACAGGCTGCTTGGGTTCAGAGTTGGGGGTCAATTTCGCGGTAGTGACAAGAATAAGGAGCCCTGCGAATCGCGTATACCTCGAAGGTACACGTTCTTGAGGTCCCGCTTTCCCGGTCGGGTACCGTTGGGTGGTAGCGGGAACGGGTGGGGGATGGCGGGGGTGCGATGCGGCCGCTAAACGGCCGATGTGTGTGTCAGCCTGGCCGTCTTGTAATGTCGTTTTTCGAGTAGTCCTGTGCCGGGCCTCTCCACATTTTTGAAGGTCATCTCAATCAGCGATGTGACTGACCACACCCTTGTGTCTTCCTTCTTATCCGGTCGACATGTTCTTTGTGTTCACCTTATTTTTTTCACCCCGAGCGTTTTTTAGCTCGTCTGATATCTTCGCATTTTTCGCACCCCGCCCTCTCTTTCTCTCTCTATCTCTCTCCCCCTCGTGCAGCGTGACGTCCGTCCGCAGCAAGCGTAGCACGGCCCTGCTGGTCGCGAAGTGGGGTCTGGTCGATGCGGTGTTCATCCTGTCCTTTCTTCCTCTCCTCTACCTAGTCAAGCAGTGGTCGTACTGATGCGCCGGGGGGCGCGCGCGACAGGCGCTGGTTTTGACGAGGCAACCTCCCACTTTTTCGCCCACTGGGGCGTGAACCTCGTCAAACAAGAGGTCGTACTGATGCGACGAGGGGACACGCGATGCGACGTGCGCAGTTTTCTTTTTGCGAGGGGGGCGAGTTTTTCTCCCGTGTTTTCGCCCTCTGGGTCGCGAAAAAGTACGATTTTTTTGTTTGTTTTCTTCGTATTATCGGCATTCATTACTCACTGCCTTCAAACAGCTGTGTTGCGTTGTTTCAACACGGATCTGCTTGCGAAGGACGGCAGACTAGAACGTCGCTGTTGCCATCATCAGGAGATACGAAGTAGACTCTGGACTCCCAGCATGTTGTCTTGTCGCGCGCGTGTACGCACCGGTATGCGTCCCCCTGCGGTATGGGGACGCGGGCGTGCAAGCTGGTTGGCATGGTTTTGGGAGGGCAGCTCTTCTGCAATATCGTAGTAATTATACCAGGTGCATACAGCGGAGTAGCTCGCAGCCTTGTCAGCGGTTCAGTTGATGTAGAGGTTGTTTCAATTGCGAGGTCTTGATGGCGAAATAATTAGTTGTGCACTGACTGGATAAATCGTGCCGCCCAAGTCAAGTTAAGTCCAGTTTGTTTTCGGTAGTTAGGTGTGGTGTATTTGATTTGTGTGTCTCAAGTGTATGTTCGTGTATCGTATAAGAGCCTGCCAGCAGACTAGCAGCAGTAACTCTTTGTTTTTGTCTCTCTGGGCGTTCCTTTGATCCCCGGATGAAATAGATATAGTCTACCTGGTACCAGACGTTAATATCAGTGATGGTTTTCCAAACAGTAAGCAAGCGTCGTTTGAGTACCGCGCACTCTTGAGAAAAAGCGCCGCCGGCGTCCTTTTTTAAGCTCCTTGTAACCCTAGACTAATTCCAGTACTATGATTGGGTGGCAGTATAGAGTTGGGACTATGGGGATGAGTCATCAGTCTTCATGTCTGCAGTTATCTGGCATATGGCGGCGCAGTTGGTGGTGCGCTAAGGGCCGTTTTTAACGACACAAGCAAATAACAAAATCGTGCTGTTCTGGCAACACAAAAGTGGCAAGTCTTGCCAAAATTGTGCGAATGCTTTCCATCGCACACCATGAAATAGCAAAAAACTGGCTGTTTTAGCCACGTACGCCCTCAGGTTTCAATCACACCCCGTACAACAGCAGAGATCAAACTAAAGTAGACAACACCGAATAATTTAATTGGTGGTCTGGAGGAGGATCCAGGCACATCTCGTAGACGGCACATCTCGTAGACCCCAGAGGTCGACAGTCCTCCGGGGCGGCCATAGTCACGTGCACATTGTCTTGGGGAAGCTGGGGCGGCTGTTTGGTTAGGATTGACTTGAGCATCACAGCCCCAGACGGCACCCGTTACACGCCGACATGGGGTTCGTCGCCCGCGCAACAGGAACCCCTTCAGCCGTATACCGCCAGTATCCCCTTCTTCAGCGGCATCGGCGGATAAATCAACGGCTCGGCAAGCGCGCACACTGAACACTGAATGCAACAGTGCAACAGAACTGACTGTCTTCCTGTCGTTCGATAGAAACAAAAAACACTCTTAGGAAGCAGCCACCCCCCTCCTCCCCCCCCGCCGTGGCCATCTATCATACAGAACATACAATTTAAAACGTCCTTCATTATTCAAACCAATGGGAATGAACGAATGAACAAAGGGTGAAAGGGAAATCCTCATTGATTCAAACAAAAAATATCAAGTTGATACTCGCTTATTTTACGAGTACTAGCTACGTCGTATCTCTGTTCTGGTGGGGTGACATACGCGATGTACACCATACAAAGCAGATCAGCGAAGGCAGGGTTGCGAGGAGTCTCATGTGATGTATGATACGAGTACCGTCCGTTGCGTAGATTTTCTCTACGTACCAAAAACAAAACGCGGGGATACGACTTGACAAAATCCCAATGCGTGCACGCCTCAATATTTTGTGGAAACCTAAAATCTCCTGTTTCTGTGCTTCATGCCGGTATCTCCCTCACACCGCTGGCCAACTAGTGGGGCCTGCGCGCGATAAATATGCCCCTCGAGCGCTGGGAAGAAGGTGCGGGTGCTGTTTTTTACTCGGTGGCATCGTGGTGTCGCAGGAGCCACGCCCTGTGATCTGTGACGGCTCGCACCCAAACGGTTTTTTATTGAATTTGCTCCCGAGGCCGAGGTCCGATATTCAAAAATGTCGTTCACATGCCACCATCCCACCACTGCAACCAGCCAGCCGCTGTTTGTTCTCAAACGTGAAAGATGTATATACCTCGAAGCAAAGATCGCCGAGACTCTCCAGAATAATTTTTGAGGTATGCCTCGCACACGTGTACGTCGCGTCTCTCGGAGGTCACGACGGTATACACGGACTGTTTGCACGCGCCGTTGTCGACTTCTTGCGTGGTGATTTTTTTCAGAGGAGCTGTTTGCTCCTCGCAACCGGAACCCTCCTGGCGCTGGTGGAGGAGGTGGAGGAAGCTTCGACGACTTCGCTCCCCCAAGCTCGACGAGCAGGCGAAGCAGCAACGGCAGCAGCGGCAGCGCTTCGAGAGGTAGGGGGGGGGGAGGGGGGGGGGGGGGGGGGGGGGGGGGGGGGGGGGGGGGGGGGGGGGGGGGGGGGGGGGGGGGGGTGGCATGGGAGGAGTGTGAACATGTTTTTGTTCGAGTGTGTATGATCCGTAAGGGAGCGGAATGTCCAGACTGTACGGCTTTAGGTACACTGCTGTACCCTGCTGTACCTTTGTCCTTTGTACTCGCTGCTCTTCGTATACCTGGTACTGCTGTACAGAGTACAGAGTACGTAGTGATGCAGAGATTGGAGTCAGCTACTCTGTCATGGGCCGTTGTTCCGGGCCCGGCTGGACTTATCTGGAAATTGTGATGGGCCGGGCCGAGCCGGACCGACAATTTTGAAAATTTGATGGACCGGGCCGGGCCGAGCCGTGGAAAATTGAAAACGTGATGGGCCGGGCCGGACCGCGGCCCGTGAGATGTGATGCCTCGACTAGAGGTGGGCACCTAGAGTTGTTGTTGTTGTTGTTGTTGTTGTTATTGTCTTCACACTAAAAACCGTGCCGGTCTCTCTATCCAGTACCTCCATCTGTCCGTACTGATCCAACACTTGACACGGTCGATTCCCGTGGTCACAGGCTAACTTACCCAAAAAAGGTATACTGAAATAAAAGTGGAACCGGAAGGGTCCGCAAAGCGATCAAAGTCAGTCAAAAACAGATAGTCTGGAGCCCTCCGCTCCCCTTTACACGCTACGCGTATGTGAAGGTAAAAATAAAACTGTGAAAGGTCAACATCACCAATCGGGGGTATACGCCCCCTGATTCTATCTTGTTGCCCCCCCCTATAATGCCGGGGTGTTCCGTGCCGGGTTCACGCCGGTCAGGCAAACAAATCGAGTCCTCCACCCCGATTATAAACGCAGACATGATACGGGGGAAGGGAACTATGGTCCCGTGCTGCTGATGTACCCCCGGCCTGCGAGCAGTGTAACTGCAAAAGGTCAAAAACAGCGAAGGGAAAAAAAAGACAAAGACAAAGACAAAGAGACAAGTCAAAAGTACAAGAGTGAAAATTAAAAAAACCGAAAACCGGCCAAGGAGGCGTTATTATCAAAACTAAAAACCGGTTTGAACCGGTTTTTTTCAGCTGGTTTAAACCGGTTAACCGAAAACCGGTTTAAACCGGATGGCAACATGAAACGCCTCCAAACCATTGAACATAACGGTGTGTACGCGTCCAGTACATGCTGTGTACTTTTTTTTTTTTTTTTTTTTTTAATCCTCCGGCGGATGGGTCAAAATAAAGCTTACGCCCTCCACACTTCCACGTCTCACTTCGTGCACTTCGTGTCGTGTGTCAATTCATTCCATGCTCCCTCGGAAGTATCAGCCCTTGCTGTCTACGACCTTCGGTAACTTGAGCATGTTGACCCGACCTGACCCCCGAAGGGGCCCGGTGCGGTGGGGATAGCCACCCGAAGAGTAAACTCTCCGGGTAGTGTGGAACTTGCCGCAGCTCATCCACTAACAAAAACCCAGGCCAAGAAGCCTTCCCGCCAGACTCGGATCATTTACGATCCACCCTACCCGTTTGGGCGTTGGTCCTCGGATACGTGGATTCCGAGCCACTGTTAGCGTACTAATAGAACACGTGGTGGTATGGTACAACAACAGCACATCATATTTTACGGGGTGACGTGAATTTCAGGTACAAGTCATTATATATACGACATTGCTGCCACAGGTATATACAACAACACTGATTGCTGCTGCTGCAGTGCGATTTTCGTGGGCAGTCGAGAGCGCAGCAGATCTACGATCGACAAAAGTAAGGCTCTGCATATACATACGACACACCAAAACCAAAGTATTTTCGGCCCGCACACAAAGAGCAAGTGAACTTCGATCTCCCCACTGAAATTATTTAATTTTCGGCCCGCACACAAAAAACCAAGTCAAGTTAGACCCCCCGAACAAAAACCAAGTCAATTTCGATGACACAAAATCAAGTTAGTTTTGACCTTAACACTAAAATCAAGTCAATGTCGATCCCAATTGAAAAACCCAAGGCAATTTCGATGCCCCGACACTAAAACCAAGTATTTTTCGGCCCTGACACAAAACACAGTCAATTTCCATCCATACACTAAAACCAAGTCATTTTCGGCCCTGACACTAAAAAACAAATCAATTTCGACCCCCCGCACACAACTCAAGCCAATTACTATATAATTATATTTCAATCCCCCACACAAAAAACAAGCTAAATTTTCAACCCCAACACTAAAACCAAGTCAATTTCGATCTCTATTCTAACTTAAGACAATTTCGATGCCCCCACACTAAAACCAAGTACCCGCCCACAAAAACCAAGTCAAATCGGATACTGTAATGGTATGGGCTTGGAAGGCCGGTAATTACCTCATATAGGTAATTGGTCCGTTTTCGTATAACTTGGATGGCATTCGTATTCGGGGTATTTATAATATTGGAGGTCGGAGGGCCATACCAGGTACTTAAGGCCCGTCCCGGGTCAGATATCATGTGGCTCGGAGATTAATAAAAGCTGATTCTCTTCTACGCTTGATTCTACGGAAAGTGAGTAACACCGAGGACAAACCTGCAAGGGAATACTCTGTGTTTCACCCAGTCATACAACACGTGACAATACCTACACTGAAGTCAAGTCAATTTATATACCCCGCACATAAAATAATCGTCCTCGGCCCACACGCAATTACCAAGTCATTCAGACACTAGAACCAAGTCATTTTCGACCCGTACTATATTACTACTGCTGTACGTAGCAGTGTAATCAGTCAAGAGTCGGTCCGATTCTGCCGGTTTAAACCGGTTAACCGGTTAACCGCGGTTTTTTTCCGGTTTAAACCGGTTTTCGGTTAACCGGTTTAAACCGGCCGAAAAAATCGCGTTTTGTTTTGCCAAAAACCGTTTACTTGGGCACGCCTGCTGGGTTTCCAAAAACCGGTTTAAAGTTTAAACCGCTTTTTTTCTTAAAGGTGCCCACCTCTATAGCCTCGACGAGCCCTTCTGCGCCGAATCTTCGCCTATGCTGATCTTCTGCTCTCGGGCGAGAACCCGTTTCCGCTCCGCTTCGTTGTCTTTATGCAAACGTCTGATCAAAGCCTTGGTGCCGTTGTGTACTGATATGTCAAGAGAGCACTCCTTGCCGTCTCCGCGACGCAGGCAGGAAGTGTTGAAAGTATCATGGGTCGGGTCGGGCCGGGTCAAAATATTTCCAAATCTCGCGGGTCGGGTCAGGTCGGGTCAAGAGCTTGTCGAATCTCACGGGTCGAGTCGGGTCGGGTCGGGTCAAGAGTTTTCCAAATCTCAAGGGTCGGGTCGGGTCGGATCGGGTCAAGAGGCGATTAAAAGCTCACGGGTCGGGTGAAGTCACGACCCACGAGAAACGGGTTACTCGCGGGGCGGGCCAGCATGACCCGCGAGATGCGTTCTGCTGACCCGCGGGTCGAACCCGCGCATCCGGCCCGCGTATCCGAGACTCCCCAAACTTTCCGCTTTCTCTGCAAAGGCTTCTCACGTACCAACACTAACCAAACACTCCCATGAGTAGAGTGTCTGCGCAAAGTATTTTTTCTTACCGAGGATTTCCGTCGGAAAGATAGTCATAATATTACGACTTCCGCTATGCGCGTAATCGGCAACGAAAAAATGCGAAAATATTGGATTATTTCACTTGAAAAAAAAAACACTTGCGGGAAGAGCAGCAGTCAGTCGTCGACGACGTGCTGGCAGCAGGGCCTCGTACCCGCAGCAGCAGCAGCAGCAGAAGCAGAAGCAAAAGCATGCAGCAGAAGCAGCCGAAGCATGCAGACGCAGTAAGCTGAAGACGCAGCAAGCACCAAGCAGAAGCGTGGTCCATCCTGTGCTCCGCGGCACTCGCTGCAACCGACTCCGCCACAACGAGACGATCACCCACATCTTCATCGTTGTCCTCTTCGTCCGATACAAGGCATCGGGCGAAGATGACGAGCGTGCCGGCAAGGCTGTACGCGCTTGCAGCAGCAGCAGCAGCCGCAAGCTGCTAGCAACAGCGCTTGCTTGCTTGCTTGCTTGCAGCAGCAGCTCTTGCTTGAAGCGGCTCTCGCTTGCAGCAGCGCTTGCTTGCAACAAGCAGCAGCGCGCTTGCTTGTAGCAGCGCTTTTTTGTCTGTAGCAGCAGCAGCGCTTGCTCGTTCTACCGCAGCGCTTGCTTGCCATGGCGCTTGCAGCAACAACGCTGCAGATGCACACTACTTACTTGTAGCACCAGTATCCGCTGCAGCAGCAGGCAGCAGAGCAGAGGCATGCAACAGCAGCATCATCAACAACAACAGCAAACTCTGTTCGTGTGTCATACCGGTCATACTCGTAATTCTTCTTGCAACCTTGCCAGGCGGTCCGAGACCCTCCCGGGGCAAGCTTGGCCAATCCCAAGCATCCGGAGAGTTTGTCGAATCTCGTACCACCCATATATGGTTCTACCATAATATACTATCCAAATATGCATAGGTTCGTCATATTTGTGCTTATTTAATTAGGCTTTGTGATTAGTCGTCGGTAACGGGAGAATACATAAGCTTAATTCCTCGTAAATTTTATTTTGCGCAGACACTCTAGTGTCATATTCAAACATTAAAACACCGCCAAATCTATCTACGCATGTCCGCATCCACCCATACCCACTAAAACCAGAGTGGGGTACCACAATGACGATTCTTTTTTTTCTTTCAAGTATTGACCCATGGGGCGGATCCGCGGATCGAGATAAATGGTATGGTCGGCTGAGGTGATTCGACCCGTGACATGACCCGTATCTCACGGGTCAATCGGAATCTGGCTGGTCGGGTTGAGTCGGGTCAGGAGGTGTTCAAGCTCTCACGGATCAGGTTGGGTCGGGTCAAGAGGTTTTCGAATCTCGCGGGTCGGGTCGGGTCGGGTCGGGTCGGGTCAGGAGGTTTTCGAATCTCACGGGCCGGGTCGGGTCAGGAGGCTTCCAAAATCTCGCGACCCGACCTGACCCGTGAGGTTTGACCTGACCCGCGAACGGCCCTGGAAAATCTGATGGGCTGGGCCGGGTCGCGGCGCATCCTCTGATAATTCCATGGACCGGGCTGGGACGCGGCCCATCAGATAAAAATTTGATAGGCCAGATCAGCCGGGCCGCCGCCTATCATATGAAAAAATGATGGGCCGGGTCGGTCCACCAGCACCGGCCCATGGCAAGCCCTGGATTCAACACAATACACATCTCATGGTACACCATGCACCCGTACACACAGAGACAGCAGCAGCAGCAGCAGCAGCACCAGCTCAGCATGGTAGACATAGACTGCCCTATATACGAGTACGTAAAGGGCACTGCTACGCGCATACCCTACACCAACACGCGTACCTATTAATAGGGCTAATTTGAATACCAGTGTACGAATGCTTTAGTAGTTTTGTCTTTATTCTTAATCGGGCTCCAGTGACTTTTCTATGGCCTCTCAGAGCTCCCCCTATTATTAATACTTGCCGGCGAGCATTTCCCTCTTTCACTCTTTTTTAGAAGAAAAGCTTTATTTTCCCATTTTTTTTTTCATGGACCTTTTTTTATTTACGGCCGAGCATGTTGTCGTCGAGCATTTACCGCAAGCGCAACGCAGCAGTATATATATACCAGATACAGCACAGAACAATCACCCCTCCTGCACAAAGCAGCAAAGCAAGTACGTGCTGATCAGAGGGCGACAACGCAAGCAAGCAGACAGAGTTGGCGAGAGCCAGCGTGTCGTCCAGCGTTTATACAGCGCGCTTGTGTTGCCAAAACGAACGAAGAGATCGAAATCTGCCCGGCCTGCAAACTTTTTTGGTAGCGTGGAGATCTTGACATTTGCAACTTCGTCAGTTTGCACCTAAAATTCGTGGACCTCTCATATCCGCTTCACTCGCATTTTGTCATTTCTTCCTTGTGAGCGGGAGCGGACCGAAGCGTCTTGTATAGGCTAGCTACTGGTACAGCAGTAGACCTATTGCTGTATTGCACAACGCAGTATTCATAGTACAGATTTATACCAGGTACGAAAATCACGCTGATCGTGCTATAATATAGATGCGACACATGCCGCCATGCCATGAAATATCAGATGGGCTGGCTCGTTGGCAGCGCTTACGACACTCATTGCAAGATTGTGGGGCAATTCACGCGCGTACATCTATTATACGTATGATACATAAGCAAACCAGAGTGCCCGTATTTATTTGTACTCGTACGCTGCACCAGATACTGCAGAAGGATATTCACCGACGCGGTTCGTTTTTTTGTTTGTGCTTGTTTTATGCAGCACTCACTCTCGCCGAGGTTTCTCTTACCTGGTGTATGTGTCTTTTTTTTTGTCTTGCCAGGGTCACGCGGTAGTCGCGGCGGTCGTGGTAGAGGCGGGGGTCGCCGGGGACGGGGGGCACGCGGGGGGCGCGGGGCGTGGGGGGGGTGGGGGCAACCTCTTTCTCCACAACTTGGGTCTGACGGCGATGACGACTTCGCGCTCCCACAGCCGGTTGAGCCGCAACGCAAAAGGACCGCGAACAGAAAGGAGTACTACCCCAGAATAATGTCCGGTGAGATTGCCGAGCAATGTGAGTGAACGATCCCTGGCGTTTTTGGCTCGCCGGTCCAGTCTACGAGCCGTTTTTTTTTTTTCGATCGGTCGGTCGGTCGGTCGGTCTGTCTGTCTTGCCTGTGGTCGGCCGATCTGTCTGTCTGTCTTATCTGTCTGTCTGTCTGTCTGTCTGTCTGTCTGTCTGTCTGTCTGTCTGTCTGTCTGTCTGTCTGTCTGTCTGTCTGTCTGTCTATCTTGTCTGTGGTCGGTCGATCAGTATGTCCGTCTTGTCTGTTTTGTCCATCTATCCTTCTGTCTTTAGTTACATCTGCATGATTTGGAGATCGATAACTTAACTGACGGAAGTATCGATTGATTCATTCATTCACCGGTTGACCTGTCGATTAATTGCTCGTACCTGTACCTACCTACCTAACGTTGTTGTTGTTGTTTCGCGCGGGCTCGGCGATGCGCCCCCCCCCCCCCCCCCCCAGGGGCTTTCGCTATCCTGGGGCAGCTGTGGCTGTTCGAGCAAGAGGGAACCGCCTCTGCCGATAAAGCTACCCTCACGTCCGCGGCGCAGCGGTTCAGCAAGGACCCGATGGCCACGGTGGGTGCCGCGGCGCGATTCTGCTATGTGTCTCGCGGCGCCGGATAGAGCGTGCAGTCACCCCGGTCGTGACGAAAACTCGTCGAAATAGCTTATCTCGCTGGTGCCGACGTCTTATTACATTATCACAGCGGCAGCACAGCAGTGGGGTCAAGTTTATCGCTCGAGCTACCGCGAGAAGCGAGAGCGCGGGGGGGGGGGGGGGTCCTCATTTTTTGTTTGCTTTAGTCATTTGCCCATTGACCGGGGGGGGGGGGGGGGGGGGGACCCCGGGGCAAACGGGCCCGCCCCCCCCCCCCCCCGCCTGGATCCTCCTGATGCGCGAACAGCGGGTTGGTCTATGGTCATACGACTACGGCCGTGCCCGATATAAGTCCCCCCCCCCCCCTCCCCGTGTGTGTGTAAATGCTTTGCTCAAATACGTGTTGAGGGTCTGTACAGCTGTTGCTAGGACCTCTCGCCGCAAGGTACTTGTAACTGTCAAATTGTTTGCGTTGATGGATCCCGGTCGGTCTATCGGTCGATCGATCGGTCGATCGATCGGTCAGTCGGTCGGTCGGTCGGTCGGTCGCTTCAGCCATCTCGAAAGGGGTTCCTACTTTTTGGCGCCAAATACGTAAACATTGCTGCTGCTGGCGCTCGCTCATGCAGGTGAGGGGGCCGCACGTGACGGCTGCATCGAGCTACAACGCGTGGTCGGCCATGACGAAGACGCTGGAAGCGAAGGCGCTCGTGGAGAGGAACACGAAAGGAGGGAAACGTCACACGTTCCGCCTCAGCGCCGAAGGGAGGGAGCTCGCGGCTCGCATCGTTGAGGTGTGTGGTAGTGCTGGTGGATTGCGGTGTTGATGGTGTTGGTAGTAATGGCGGTGTTGGTTTTGGTGGTGTTGGTGGTGTTGGTGGTTTTGGTGTAGGTGTTGGTGGTGGTTTTGGTGTAGGTGGTGTTGGTGGTTTTAGTGTTGGTGGTGTTGGTGGTGTTGGTGCTGGTGTTGGTTGTATTGATGTTGTACGTGGTGTTGGCGGTGTTGGTTTCGGTGGTGGTGGTGATGGTGGTAGTGCTGCTGCTGGTGTTGGTGTTGGTGTTCGGGGAGTCTGGCCTTCGTCCCGCCATTTTTTTCAAAACTCTTTTTTTGCGTGTTGTGAAATAATCCTCTGCTGTCCGCTGGCGGTTCCGTTTTGGAGAGAATCGCAATGTTTACTGTACGTAAGCAGGTCCGCCTTTTTGTCCTCTTTTTTTCTATTTTTTTTCTGTACAGCAGTAGTTCTGCTTCCTTGTGGGGAGGGGCTTTATTCTTTTTTGTTTTCCGGTTGCTGGAAAACGCTCCTGCAGGAGGGGGGGGAGAGCACCCCGCGACAAAAGTGCGGCCAGTCCGGGCTACGTACGTATTGAAAGGGTCGCGTGGCGGCTCGGCGCAGCTCGGCGCAGCTCGGCGCTGCCACCTGGTCGTGCGCGGTGTTTTATCATTCGCTCGCGTGTGGTACACCCCGTCTTGCTTCTTCGCTCGAGCCCCCTTTGCGCGTTTTGTGACACTGCGGCGCCCTCGGCCTGCTAGCGATTACGAGACCGAGACCCCCTCGCCCCCTCGCGAGTACCAGCGGAAGTAGGTTCAAGAACGCTCAGTCGTAGGCGGGGTAGTTTAAGCGACGATGCTATTGCATGGGGTGGGAGTGGAATGCGAATTCAACGCTGGCCATTTTTGTTATCAAAGGAGTTTTTCACCTATTGCTGTACGTAGTCTTCCCTTCTTTTTTTGTTTCTATTTCCTAGTAAACGCCGTGGAACCTTCGAAGGGCTTTTTCCCCCCTACTGTACGTAGTCTTGCTTCTTTTTTTTTGTTTAGAATTCCTAGAAAAACTCCGTGGAATAATCGGGAAAATTTGGAATTCCATTCATACTACGAGTACGAGTATTGATAGGTATCTAAGCTTTGAGCTTTCCATTTTTTTTAAGCTAGTAATTTTCCCTTCTGTTTTTTTTTCTCGTACGAGTATTAATTTGTTGACAAAGTTCTATTCAAGAAACCTTGGGGAAAAAAACTCGATAATAACATAATACCGGCCCTAGCTGCAAGAACTTAGTGTCAGCGGCCCGCAAAAAAAACAAAGCAAGGTTTGTGGCTGTTGGCTGGCAATGATAATCGCTTGTGTCTTGTGGTGCTCGATTCCACTCAAGCGATGGAGTTTTTGTTTTCGTCCGGTTCCACTCAACAATGCGCGGATTCGCGATTTTTGTTTTTGTTTTTAGAGGCGCCATCAACCTGACCACCCGTTGCCTCGTGTCCTCTCTCGGAGCCCTTCCCACACTCCCCTCCCCCCTTACCGCCTCCCCCCTGCGTGTTACTGGGAACTGCATGAAAACGTACAGCAGTATGCTACCGTATCAATAGCCTCCTGCCTGTTGTTGGGAAATATAGAAAAAATGCACACGGACGCTATCCTGTCAATGGCCTCCTGCTTATTGTTGGGGAATATGTAAATATGCGCAGTACGCCACCCTATACATACATATGCGTACAGTACGCTACCCTTTAGTCTATTGTATCAATAGCCTCCTACCCGCTTTTGGGCAATATGTAAATACGTGCAGTACGCTAGTACCCTGCTACCTTGTAGTCTACACCAATAGCCTACTGCCTGTTGTTGGGAAAATAAGAAGAAAAAAAAAACTACCGTACGCTACGTATATACCCTAGAAGCAGTCTGTTTCGGGGAAGCAAACCACAAAAAAACGCGGCACTGCTGTAGGCTAATGGTGTATCACAACCTCTCCGCTCTCCGCCGTCAGGACCATCCCGACATATTTCGCGATTTCCACGACGCCTCCGGCGAGCCAAACGCGGACGACCTCCAGCCGCCCCCTCCCCCGCCCCCGCCCCCGCCGAGCCTTCCATCGGGCTCTCCCCCCGGGCCGCGCGCCAGCAGTAGCGTGCCGGGTGGCACCGCGTGCACGCGTAAGGCTCACGTGTCGGTGGCCAACCCCTATTTGCGCACGGCTCCCTCCATAGCGGCGGCGGGCGTTCCCGCCCGAAAGAGCATTACGTCTGCCTGGACGGGTAGGGTCAGCGGCGGGAGCGGCAACAGCATCGCCATCGGCAGCGGTAGAGGCAGCGCGGGGGGCGGCAAGACGAAGACGGCTCTCGCAGCGGAGGCTAGGAGGGCTAGGGAGATTGCTTCTTCGGAGTTGGCGGCGGCGGCGGCGGGGACGATGGCGGTGCCCAAGAACATGGGGTCAGCCCACGACGGCGGCGGGGCCGCGAGGAAGAAGGCTGCTGGCGCCGCGGGGGAGGGGGTCCGCGCGATGGGAAGTGCGACTAAGCGGGCGAGGCTGTTGCAGGAGAGGTGCGTGCGCGTGCGTGAGTGCGTCCGGGGGGGGGGCGTTGCTTCTGCCGTCGTGTTTTGAAAAGCGTTCTTAGGGGGAGGGGGGAGTGGGCGGGGCTGTGGAGAGCAAGCTGGGGAGGGAGGAGGGGGATTGCTGCAGTCGGGCGGGCACGGGTTTGGTTGATCGAGTGGAGGTCCGTGTGTACCATGGGGCGAAAGTACGAAGCGACTATTAATATTAGTGTATACTGATAGGTGCGATATCGAGGGTCGAGGGGTTTTCGTTTTTTTTTTTCGTTCTCTGAGGAGGTTGGACGGGCCAGTCATCCGACGTTTTTGTTGGACGCGATTGGACGTGCTCGGACGCGATTGGACACGGATTTGTTTTTAAAGGCGCGTCGCGCATGGCTGGCGTGCACGCGTAAGTGAGTTACGCGGCAACGATTACTTCTCATGTCGTGTCGCCCCGATGGAATGCGCTCACGGCGACGTTGACCCTACGTAACGCTGCCGTGTGTTGCTGCCTGCCTATCTTGCTGCCTGCCTGCCTGCCTGCCTTCCTTCCTGCCTGTCTGTCTGTATTTTCCCGCCTGCCTGCCTGCCTGTCTGCCTGCCTGCCTGCCTGCCTGCCTGCCTGCCTGCCTGCCTGCCTGCCTGCCTGCCTGCCTGCCTGTGCCTGCCTGCCTTCCTGCCTTCGTGCCTGCCGGCCTGCCGGCCTGCCGGCCTGCCCGCCCTTTCGCCTCCGCGTTGTTTCCGACAGCGGCGAAGTAAACTACGAGAAGAGGACGCGGCTTTACCAGCAGCTCGGTTCCACCGGCCCTCCTTCCAGCGGGGCAAACATCGCTGGCGTAGGCAAAGGCAAAGACGGAGGCAAAAAAGGTGCAGTCGGCAGCCCGCTTTTGGTCGCGCTGCAGCGGTGCGGCAGCAGGGGAGAATCGGGGAAGAAGGCGGGCGGGGCCGAGGAGAAGGAGAAGGAGGGGGACGGTCTCGATGCGCTCGGCCCGATGGACGAAGCCTGGTTGACGCTGACGCGCGGGGCGAGCGACGGGATCGCAGCGACGTCATCGCGGGGTGGTGGTGGTGGTGGTGGTAGTGGTGCAGGCCTTGCGTCTCCCCGCACAGAAGTCGGCGCCTCGCCCCGGAAGAGGTGTAGCGGCAGCAGCAGCAGCAGCAGCAGCAGAACCCTCGGCAGCGCAGAGAAGAAACGTTTCTTTCACCAGCAAAAAATCGGCTCCGTGGGCTCGATCGCGCTGCAACGAGGCGACAGGGGAAAACCAGGCGGTGGCGGTACGGGTACGGGGGCGGGGGCGGGAGCTGGTGGCATGGTAGTGGACATCTCCCTCAGCGACGACGAAGACGACGCCCACGTAGTAGGTGTTGGGGCGTCTCAGGGGCGCGCGCCGCCGCCAAGCGCGAGGGCTCCGGTGTCTGCGGGGGACGTGTTGGATGTGGATGGAGGCGCGGCAGGGGCGGAGGCAGGGGTAGGGGAAAGCGGAGGGGAAGAGGAAAAGGAAGGCGAAGAGGAAGGGGAAGGGGGAGAGGAAGAGGAAGAGGAAGAGGAAGGACTCGCCTACCGGGCTGTATTCCCGTGGCGGTCGGAGACGTGTTACAGGTCGCTGACGCGCGCCGGCGCCGACGGCTCCGTCTGCGGCGCGCTGGACTGGAGGGGCCGTCCTTGCCCGGCCTGGCTGCGGCAAGAGCTGAGCGCGGGCACCGTTGGGAAGAAAGGTGGGGGCATTTTTATCGTGGCAACGTTATGGTGGCACCGTTATAGGTGACATCGTTGTTTTGGCGTCGGTGTTTCGCTATTTTTTTCCCCGCTAGAGAGCGGTGGGGTGTCTTATGAATATGGTGCGATGTCTCCCGTGTGGAGACAATTTCGTCGACACGGCCTGTTGTTGGGGGGAAAAGTCGGAGAGAAGAATCGAGGCGGTATATTTTTTTGTTTTGTTTTTTATGTGCATGATGATTGCATGGTGCCAGACCTAGAGATGGAGGCGGCAGGCGGCATTCATTGTGGTGGGCACGGTATTATTGTTTTGCGTCGAGAAGCTCCCGGCGCGGTAGTTAGACGGCGTGTGCGCACGGTACGTGCATGAGGGTAAGGCCTCGCCCGGTGTTTTTTCCTTGAGACTTTAAGCTTTAAGCAACGCCTCTTGTGAGGATGGGATGGGTTGATAATCCGATCGGCCAAACGAAAGGAGAGTTGGTCACACGTGTTTCTTTTTCAGGCCTTCGTGTTGTTGAAATACTCTTGCAGTTTTGTTTTTTTTCAACTTTTTTCTTGATAGGGCCGAGCTCTCTTTTTCTTTCATGATTTTCCGTTTTCTTTTGAAACTTTTTACCTGCCAATGACCCACGTGCTCCGTTCCGACATTGTAGGGACGCGGGGCTCTATCGTTATACATATGATACGACTGCGGCCATGCATGAACATGAGTGTACCCCCCCCCCCTTCCCCAATTTCCCGCAAATGACATGAGTACCCCCCTCCACGGCTCGAAAGGGATGCGTGGTCAATGGTCAAATGACTAAGGCAAGCAACAAATGAGTACGCCCCCCACCCCACCCTCAATAGTCATCACGACTACGGCATGCATGAAAATGAAGTTACACCCCCCCCCCTCCCCGCCGCTGCTCGCGCTCGCTCGCTCCCCGCGCCCGCGTGCTATGTTGTCCATTCCTGGACGTCAGACCGCATGCTAGACGCCTTCGATCTGGTGCTGCTCGTCGACACCGGCGAGCCCAAGGCCCTGATCTCTTCCATCAGGGATGCCGCTACCGCCACCCGACAGAAACTGCGAAGGCGAGTGTGCGATGGCCTTGAGGGGTTTTGAAGGGGGAGGGGTGTCGGTGGCGTTTGCAAACAGGGATTACAGTAAATGTGGGCCCCGCTAACAAGAAACAACCTACTGCTGTTTGTGATGCTGCGAGCAAGGCTTCCTTGTAGAACCTTGTTGGTGCCACAGCCCCTTGAAGAAACCTTGAGCGTATGTAGGCTATTTTTATATACCTACCGTAGGGTTATATATTTTGGCGCTCGCCGCTATGATAAGCACGAGTTTTTGATGTAAAGTTCTTAGCGTCCTCCAAAAAGTGAAGCTTGTGTTCTTACTTCGAAGTATTACTCGTAAGCTGTTTCTTATTCGTGGGCCTACAGACTGCTGCTGTATGTTCACGGCTATATAGAGTCATACTACGGTGGTAGTAGGGAGGGTGTACTTCATTTTTCATGGATGGCCGTAGGGGGTACTTTTTTGGGGATTTGATTTTCTGAGTGACTGGAGTGGGGGGGCAAACTGAATAAGAAAAAAGAGAAAACGGTAACAACACGTTTATAACATTGGTGGAACACCGGCTATGGCATTCTGGGACCGTTCCTTGCTCCGGTTCTGATACGTACGTACAATTGTTTTTTTTCAAGTCTGAATATTTGTTAAACTTGAGGTATACAGAGTTCCTCGTGTTAAGGCCCGTTATTATCGGATTTTTTTTTGTCCTAAATTTCCTACAGACAGTAGTACTCATTGGTCGTTTCTTGGTTTTGCGAATGAAGCGACTTGGGGGTATGTCTTTTTTTTTCTATTTTTTTTTTTTCTATTTTTCTGTTTTTCCTTTTTTTTGTTTTTCCTTTTTTGTTTTTGGGGGACCAACAGTTTACCGTGACGTTTTTTTGTTTTGTTTCTCCCCTTTCTTACCCCCTCTGCATCGCCGCCCTATCTCAGGCGAGCCGAGTTTGCCGGTATGCCTATGCCGCACATGGGGCTGCAGGTGTATGTGACACGTCTCGAGGTAAGACTGTGCTCGTATGGTGTTTCGCTTAGAGGGGGGGCTGAGGGGGGTAGGGGGGGGGGGCTGCTCGGGTGCCATCTCGTGGTTCTAACAGTTTTACCTCCGCCCTTTTTTCAGATTTTGTTAGTTTGGACTAGGGGAGGGGAGGGGAGGGGAGGGGAGGGAGGGGGGGGGGGGGCGGGAGGGGGGGGGGGGGGGGGGGGGGGGGGGGGGGGGGGGGGGGGGGGGGGGGGGGGGGGGGATGAGGGGGGGGTGGAGGAGGGGAGGGGGGGGGGGTGTACTCATGTTGTGCACGGCCGTAGTCATATGACCATAGACCCTCGCATCCCTACAATGCCGGGACGGAGCGCGTTGGGTTTTCACCAACCAGGCAGACATTGCTTGCACCAAGCGCGAAACGCCGTGGGGTATTGGGCGAGTCGCATGGAGGGTGAGCTGCATCCTGCTAAGAACCGCCTCTGAGGCGGACTTGCATATGGACGACAGCTTCAATGAGTTAATTTATTTTCTGGTGTGGCCACTTCCGGAGACAGCAATGGGTTTTACTATGTAACTGCCTCGCGGATGCCTTACCATATTAACACTACGTGATACGACCATTCCCCTTGTGCGGAGCAAAGGTTCTCCACCCCGCACAAATGATCTACTCGACCGCCAGCTTTGGTGACCGCCAAAAAAAAAAAAAAAAACGGCACCCTGGTTGTCTAGCCCACGCAGCGAGTGGCGTGTTTTACAGCGTCGTTGCCAACCGACGCCAACCCAACCTATAAATATATCATATATTTATAGGGGGGGGGGCTGGGGGAGGGGGGGGGGCAGGGATCGGCCATGCGCAGAGGGTTTCGCGGGCAATACAAAGGCGGTGTAGGGGAAGGAATAGGGGAGGGGTGATCGGCCACACCGCGATTGGGTCCTGCACAGAGGGTTTCGCAAGCGATACGAGGGCGGTGCAGGCGAGGGGATGGGGGGGGGGCGGGGGGCGGGGGCGTGTACTCATGTCGTGCATGGCCGTAGTCGTATGACCCTAGACCAGCGGTCGCCCCGGTGGTCTAACTGGTAGCCACGAAGCCTGTAGGGCCGGATGTCGAGGGTTCGATTCTCCCCATGGAGGTTTTTATTCTCAAATGACACCGTCTGTCGAGAGCGCATATTATAGCGTGGGTAAGCAAAATTCGACGAGAGTTGACGAGGGAAGAAAGTGCTGAAATCTTCTCGCGATAAAAATGCAAGGCAAGAACCGCAGTGGGGGAGGAGGGAGAGGAGCCTACTTTGTGACCCCGGATCTGAGTTACGACTAGGGAGAGAGAAAGACGGAAGTGCGAAGATAATAAATGGGATGGACAAAAAAAAAAAAAAAAAAAAAACCCTCGCATCCCTACAATGCCGGGACGGAGCACAACCAGGCAGACATTGCTTGCTTGCACCAAGCGCGAATCGAAACGTGAGGTGTTGGGTTTGGCGAGTCGCATGAAGGGTGAGCTGCATCCTACCAAGAACCGCTTGTGAGGCGGGCTGTCTTGCACATGGATGACAGCCTCCAACGAATTGACGTGATTTCTGGTGTGGTCACTTCCAGAGACAGCAATGGGTATCACCATGTATCTGCCTCGTGGGTGCCTTACCATATACACACTACGTGATACGATCATTCCCCTTGTGCGATGTTAAGGTTCTCCACCCCGCACAAATGATCTAACTCGACCGCCAGCCTTGGTGACCGCCGGAAAAAAATACGGTACCCGGGTTGTCTAGCTCAAGCAGTGAGAAGCGTGTTTTACAGCGTCGTCGCCAACCGACGCCAACCCAACCTATAAATATATATAATACATGTAGAGGAAAGAGAAGAGGAGGGGGGTGTAGAGAGTAAAGGAATAACGGGGAAAGGGGGGGGGGCTGGGTAGGAGGGGAGGGAGGGAGGGAGGGAGGGGAGGGAAGGAGGGGAGGGAGGGGAAGGGAAGGAGGGGAGGGAGAGGGAAGGAAGGAGAGGAAGGGAAGGAGAGGAAGGGAAGGAGAGGAGGGAGAGGAAAGGAAGGAGAGGAAGGGAAGGAAGGGGAAGGGAAGGGAAGGGAAGGGAAGGGAAGGGAAGGGAAGGGAAGGGAAGGGAAGGGAAGGGAGGTGAGGTGTGAAGGCGTGGGGGCGCACGTGCCATCTCGTGATTTTGCAGCGTATCGTAAAGAACGTTGGGTTCGCACAGGGGTGGGTACTCGTTTTCTCGACAACGGTAGTAAGGGTGCTACTGTAAAATCGAACCGTTACTTTTTCGGGAGGCTCTCGACCAGATCTTTCTGAAATAAGCTTTTTCGGTAGTGGCCAACCTTTCCGTTCTGGAGAAAAAAAACGATCGCACCCACTGTTCAAACTCAACGCTCTTTACGGTGGTCCCTTCTCTGTTCACGTATAATACGTGTTATACTTTGATCGATGCGCTGTGATTTTTTTATTTCTCTCTCTGTCTCTCGCTCTCTCTCTCTCTCTTTTCTCTCTCTCTTCTCTCTGCCTCTCTCTCTTCTCTTCTTTGTGCAGGTCGCTGATTATATGTGGGCGTGGCGCCGGCGGGGCGGGGAGAGCGGAGGCGGACTTGGAAGCGGAAGCGGTGCCTGCTTGCAGGAGGGGGCGAAAGCGGGGCTTCCAGGAGAGAAGATGCTCGTGGTGGACAGCATGGCGGAGAGGAAAAGCGCAGACGATATCGTCGGCAGCGTGGAGGTATATACGAGTATGATATGCACTTGGTACCATAGGAAACCCTATGTAGACGTTACGGACTGGACTTCCGTTGTGTGGGGACGAAAACACTTGAGGGAAGTTTGGCGAGCAATATTGCACTGCCTTATCTGCCTTATAGGGGTGGCGGCTTACTTTTCTGAGCTCCTCGCATGAGGAGAGGAGCTCAATAATATACCATACACCCGAAACCACGACTTCGAAGCAAAAGGTTAAGGATGTTCACGCAAGCAACGCGGCCAAACGTTTTGTAGGGGCTGGTTCTAAAATAATACTATTCATAATGCATTCTGTCTCCCTACCGTGGATCATTTCATGTAAGTATTGGATTGGATGAGGCCTCCTGCGCCGGCAGGGGGTCCTCGCCTGGTATGCCCCCCCGCGCTGAGTGGACGCTTGGCTGGCGTATACTCAGCGCGCGGTTAGCACCTGTAAATGATCTGGGTACAAAAACGTATGGATACTACTGCTGGGTGGGTGGGATGGTCTCAATAATTTCGTGACCAACTCTGCTCACGAGGTTTCGGGAGCGTTTCGGGAGCGAAGAAAATAAGTGACATCTCTGGGATACCAATTCTAAGACCTTCTGGGTCGAATCCGTGGTTCCATTATTTTGGACACTCCGATGCAATCGGCCATTTTACTAATGTATTCTGTCTCCCTACCGTGGATCATTTAATGTAAATATTGGTTTGGATGAGGCTTCCTGCGCCGGCCCGTGGTCCCGCCCATACTTTATTGTTACGTTGCCTTGTCTCTGTAGGTGACCACTGGTCAGGTGCAGAGTTGTCTCGCCCAAACTTCCTCAACACTGGATCCATCCTTTTCGGCGCAAAGCGCGGAATCGGTCATTTTGTAGGGGCTGGTCCCATAAAAATACTGGTACAGTCGTATATATATACGAGCAAAATTATTATTATAACCGGTAGTAACTCAACTGAGAAGCTCAGCTGGTCAGATTTTGTGAGATGTTTTTTTGCCTCAAAAGGAAAAAGCTAACTGCACCCCCCTACTCGTACTCGAACCTTGGGACGAGTCGGGGCACAAGTTCACGTTCTGTGGACGTACAGCTTTAGTGCAGTACGTATTAATAGTTAATGGGTTAAAATCCCTCAAGAACTACATTACAGGACACCTCTAACAAGAAACAGGGAAGCAGGTCCAGGCTGGGGTTCTTATTTTGAGAGAGTGTGCTTTCTACACTAATTTCAAGATAGCGACTCTTAAAATTTCTTATTGTCCTCCTAACTATCAGCCTGGCTTTCTTAGTAGCCTTATTCTTATTATTAATAGGTAGCCTGTACCACAACCATATTTTTTTTGCGGACAAACATTTCACACGCCTCGGGCAGACAGAGATCACAATCGATTCCCACTTTTGATGATCTGTTCGTATCGTAGATGTTTCAGGGCACGATAGTTTTCCCTGATCTGTATGATCTGTATGATCTGTATGATCTGTATGATCTGTATGATCTGTATGATCTGTATGATCTGTATGATCTGTATGATATGTATGATCTGTATGATCTGTATGATCTGTATGGTCTGTATGATCTGTATGATATGTATGATCTGTATGATCTGTATGATCTGTATGATCTGTATGATCTGTATGATCTGTATGAACTAGCTCATGTTGCCGGGATCATGCATGCGCCAGCCAGATACCTCGCCTTGGCGGGGTCGCTCCTTATCCAATACCACTCTGTCCCCAAGATATGAGGACCTTGGTATTGATAGTAATAGTAACACTAACTGCATACACAGCCGTCAAATTCCAGCCAACGCGCAAGCCCTCTGTTTTACCGGTATGTAGCTGCTTTTCACCTCGCCGCGCGGGGACGATTTGTTTTGTACTTGTTTGTTTTTGTTTTGTTAACACGCAGGGTAAGAGGGGGAGGTACGTTAGCCAGAAGCGGAAGATGGCCCTCTGCGGACTGACGAAGCTCATCTATCTCCTGGAGGGGGAGCTGATAGGATTCAAGAAGCCCACGACGGGCGTGGACATGACGGGCATGTTTCGCACGGTGGAGGCGACCACCCAGGCTCAGGTATGACGCGCAACCCCTGCCCCGTTAGAGTCCAACCGGGTACTATATTACCGGCCAGGCCAGGGTGGTCGGAGCGAATGCGGACTCTCTATTCTACCACACCGCGCCCAAAAAAAAAACGAGGTTGGCACCCTCTCGAGCTGGCTGAGAGGGGTAGCTTACCACTTACCGGTATACCGGTACACAATTATACACACTTATTCGAGAGGGAGAGTGGTTGAGGGCTCACTGGTGTGTGCCGGACGAGCAGAACTACAGCAGTAACCTTGACGCTATAAAGCCAACCAGACCCGGTCGACCGTTTCTTATCATTACAGTAGTAGTGGGTATAGGCCTATACAAGGCGGCATAATAGTGCACCCAGATTTTAACCGCCTTGTATCGAGTGACCGCCCTTTTCGCGTATTCAGTACGAGGGTGGTTGACCGCCCTATTGAGCCTTGGTTACTATTAATACCCCCAGCAGGGCGGCAACCGCTTTTGTTATTACCCCCAGTAGGTTGAATGACATGAGTACACCACCCCCTCGCCCCGGCTGTAGAATGCACATTCGGATGCGATTCCCCCCCCTACTTTTGGTTGCGTCGCCTTTTCTCTTCTTCCGCTCACTCTCACTCGATCGTTCCGACTTAGCACAAGAACATCGATACGCGTTTGTGGATAAACATGAATGAACTGCAGAAACAGTTTTCCGGCTACGCTATTAATAGTGGGTACAACCTAAATAACAGGACGTTTTGGCCGCTACATTTATTTCGGGGGGGGGGGACACAGATAGTAATCAGAACCTGATATGGTACCTAGACATACGGGTTTTGGGGTTCAGCGTGGGTTCTATTTACTGGTTAATACTGGTATGTAGTTATACCTATGATACGCGCGATCGAAGCATCGCACACAGCTTGCAGGTTTTGATGAGTTTCGACGAAATCTTCGATCTACTTGTTTGTTAATTTGCTTACATGTGTATGTAGTATGTAGACGAACGTATGTACGTGTTCAGTAAAGTGTTGCAGGACCTTTCGGTCGGGTTCGACCCCTTTTTTCAATGCGGACGCCCTCGCCCCTCCCCCTACCCTCCTCCTTTTTTTGTGCTGCGCAGGGGTTCGCGGTGAAGATAACTCAGGGCCACGAAGGCACCGCCAACTTTCTTATGTCGATGTCGACTCAGGTGAATGCCCCCCCCCCCCCCCTCGTACACATTGCACTTTGCCTGGTACTTGTTTGAGCAGCAGTACTCATACGTATGGTGTAATACCATGTTTCCAGAATGAACTTCCTGGCCTATTTAGTACTGGTATTCTGTGTGTACGCAGGGTCGTTTTTTTTTTTCCTTTTCCTTGTCCTTATCTTTGTCCTTAGCGTTGTCCTTACCCCTAGACTTAGACTTATCCTTAGCCTTAGCCTTAGCCTTAGCCTTAGCCTTAGCCTTAGCCTTAGCCTTAGCCTTAGCCTTAGCCTTAGCCTTGGCCTTGGCCTTAGCCTCAGCCTTGTCCTTATCTTTCTCCATCTCCTTGTCCTCGTCCTTATCCTTATCATTCTCCATACCCTTTGTGTCCTTCCTCCTGGCAGCTGATGCTCTGCCAGGGCCTCGAAAGCGCCGCCGACTTCTGCAGCAACCCGTGCCGGCCCAAGATGTCCTTCGCCGAGTTCTACCAAGCCATGCGGCCCGATTCTCTGGAATCGCCGACGGTCAGCCTCAATTTCGGGAAATGCCTGACCGCGGTGAGATGACGATGTGTCTGTCTACTACAGTAATAGTTAAAAAAAAAACTTTCGAAACCTGCACCCGTGTTTTTTTAGATAATCAACTTGACATTAGTGTGGGATACTTTTTTTTCGCGTACATGCTGTAAAGTATAATACCAGCGCTTATCTCCCTTTTTTGGGACGTGAGAGGGAAAAAGGTTGTTCGGCCCTAATACCCATTGGTCGGCGCGTGCTGCCTCTCTCTCCTCCCCCTCCTCCTCCTCCCAGGTGTTCGGTATTAGCGCGGAGGGGGCGCTGGCGATCTCTCGCGCGTTCCGCAGCCCTCGAGACTACGCGAACGCGCTGGGGCGGTGCGGTACCGCGAAGGAGAAGCTCGACCTCGTGCAGGTGAAAGGGAAGGGTGTCTGGCGGCGGCGCGGCCATGCTCGCAATGATTGGCGCCCAATTTTGTAAGAGATGATGTGGCGTTTCTCTTGCTGCGACGCGCGCGTGGTACATTGTCTTGACCTTTGCTGCATCCGTGATATGTAGCGTGATTGCAGGGCTGATCGGTGCTTGCTGCAGCACGTGACATGTAGCGTGGCAGCAGTGTTGGCGCTTTGCTTCGCGCGCAGTGTCGTGAAAACAGTGTGATGATACAAGTATGTATGTACGTACTCTTCACGCGTGATAGATTAACGTGGAAGACGGAATCGACACGTGCTTCGCGCGTGACATGATAAGCGTGAACCCGCACTCCTCACCTGTACGTTGTCATGCAGGACAAGGCGGCTATTGGTGTGCAGTGTGCACCACTTTTCGGCGGAAGTATAACGACCGTTTCGGTAGTATTATGAAGACCCAAACGGCCGATATATTTACATCCAGAACGAGTACTATTAAAATGAAAGGTCGGCTGATTTGTTTTGGGGTCATGCTGGTGGGGTGGGGAGGTAGAGACACCGCTACGATTGATCCTCCCCTTCACCCGCTGTAGACTCACGAAAGAAAAAAAAAGCCCGAAAAGTTTTTGATGGTTAGAAGGGGTCATGGGAGTTCGACAAACACCGTTTTTTTTTTTTCGAAGTGCCTTGTGCATTTGTGTTAATTCGTTACGAGCAATGATTTTTTTTTGTTTTTTTAAAAGACGAGATATGGAACTTATTAAGGAGATTTGTATAATGAGAAGTATAGGCGAATATATTTCCAGTGCACAGTGCTCATTCTCTGCCAGGTCTTGAGCGCCGCATCGCGTGGTGGCGCAAAGTATAACTGTGCTGCAAATTCGTCTCGCTCTCTTTAACTTGCCTCCCTGCCCGCCCGCCCGCCCCCGCGTTGCTTTTTGGTGTGCTGCTGTGTGTCCTTCGCTCAGAACCTGAAGCTTTCCGACGGCGGGAAATCAAACAGCGTCCAGCGTATCGGTCCCTCCGTTGCTGGAAAGCTTGTCTCGCTCTTCGACCCCAAGGACAGAAGCTGAGATGGTGGTGGTGGTGGTGGTGGTGGTGGTGGTGGCGGCAGCGGTGGTGGTCGTGGTGGTTATAGTGATGGTGGTGGTGGTGGGGGGCGGGTGGGGGGTGGGGGGGGGGTTTTAGTGTGGGGGTGTTGGGGGGGGGGGGGGTCCAAGTCCGAGTCCAAGCGTGACAGCCACGGCGCACGCTGGAGGGGGGGGCGGTATCGAGTTTTTTTTTGTGTGTAGGTCGATGTTGGCTCATCGGCTACATGATATGTGTGCATGATACTACAGCAAGCAGTATATATAGCATACCACAGTGGTGTGATACATATCTACAGTATGTAGCAAACATGCTTTTTGCAACAACATACGTTTTTTTTTTAATGGTTGCAACACGTAGAATAGTGAGCGCCTTGGACCTGATACTTTGGCTGAGGACTCCTTTGGTTACTACTACATACTGCTTGTAGGACGGATCTTGGGGGGCGGCGGGGGGTCGTTGACGAAGGAACATCGCTATGGCTGGAGCGGAACGTATGCCAGGTTTGCACGAGAGTCGCGGTGCAGAACCCACCCACCCGAATGGGACCCAAATGTAATGTATGACTACTGTAGTTATTCTGGTATCAGCTGGTGACCACGGACGCCGTTTGGATACAGCGTCTGATTGGCGGGTGGGTGTTGTCGCGGCCGATAAGGCTGACACTAGCTACAGCAGCAGTGGGAAGGGGATACATTAAGCAGGTATGCAAGGGAAGTCCTTGGATGGCGTTATGTACTTGGGAATGATCCCAGCAGTATATATACATATGGTATGCAGAGGGAAGCCCTAGGAAGGCATGTAGGGTAATAATGACTCCAGATATTGCACTGCTGGCGTCTACGTAACGGAATAGTAGTATGTAGTGCATGGAGTATTAGTACAGTAGAGATAAAACTGGCGCCTGTTGGAATATGTACAGCAGCAGGGGCAGCAGCAGTAGGCAAGGGAAAGCTGTTGTTGGAAGGCATGCAGTAGGGTGGTGCTTCCTAAGGGTAAACACTGACGTCTCCTGCAATAGTATAGGGCATGAAGTATTAATAAATGTTAAACTGGCGTCTGTTGGAACTTGACATGCAGTGATACGAGTGCATGCAGCGTTAGTTAGGAGTATGCACACCGGCGCCGATGTATTTTCGTTTCCATCCCGCTTGGACATCCTCCTCGGAGTAGAACTATCATTCGTAAAGATGGATGCTGGGAGTCGGTGGGAGTGTTATTTTTGTATTTTCCTCGCCAGCCACCGCCCCTAGTAGAGGGCCCGCCTGCTGGAGGTGTTCCATATATCCCGCCTACGGGAGGGAGCGTGGCCTCGTGGCGTCCGTATATTATACGCAGCCCCCTCACTGCCCGAGCATGGGCCCTACAGTATGTATATCTATTGTTTCGGAGGAGTGAGTGCGAGTTTCTTCTAATTTTGCGCGGGGCCAAAAAATAGGGACGACCCCTTTTCTTTCGAGATGGCCGAAGCCGGATTATATGACGGTACGACCGACCGCGGTATAATAATCTCAGAAAATAAAGAAATCGGGACTGACTGATTGGTGACTTCTATGTATGTTCGAAAAAAATCTCCCAGCGACCACCACTACTGCTGCTGCTGCTGCTGCTGCTGCTGCTGCTGCTGCTGCTGCTGCTGCTGCTGCTGCTGTACCAAAAAAAAACTGCGAACGAGTGAGGGAGTCTGTTTCTGGATTGTTGATTGGCTTCAGAATGCACCCACTGCTCTGCAAACAAAAGTCATACGAAGTACTGCAGTAGTGTAGATCTAAGAAGAGTGTTTTTTCTCCGTACCCAATTTTCAAAACGACCGACGAGCGTCGCGCTACCCTGGCGGGGGGGGGGCATCGTATCGCCCCCCCCCCCACCCCGCACGCCGCGCCGCGAATAATATTGATTGA
Source organism: Saccharina japonica (assembly GCA_008828725.1). Lineage (NCBI taxonomy): Eukaryota > Phaeophyceae > Laminariales > Laminariaceae > Saccharina > Saccharina japonica. Next base: position 54,403 of record MEHQ01003384.1, read on the forward strand.
ACATACATGCATGCATGGCCTAACATAGCGGCAATCATCATTATTGTTATGATGATTGTTGTGTGGTCTCCGGCGGACTTCTCGGTGACATCACGAGTTTAAGTGTCCGCCTCCACAACCTTTACGTCACTGCCTGTCGCGAACAACAGCAACAACAGCACAGCAACTTGCCCCTTGGAAGCTACTACAGTACTACTTACTGCAGCCAGCCCTGTTTTCGGGACACACTCGCACAACTACACTGGGATAAGTTGAATCCGTTTCGCGTGGAATTCCCCCCCCCCCCCCCACTCCATCCTTTGTGGTAATTTTGTGTATTTTTGTAATGTGGGGTTTCTACAGTAATGTCAAGGCGTATAAAAAAAAAACGGCTGAGACACGCCGAAAACTACTGCTGCCGCGTTTGGATTGGTTTATTTACTTTGTTGCACGCTGTTTGGAATCCGCCGCAGTATCACTCCCCGGCCAGCAGCTTAGCTGCACAGCCCTTCCTTGCCTCGCGGAGGCGCACCTACTGTTACACGAAGTATCAATCGCGTACCAGGTGTCTCGCAAAACGCAAGCGACGTTGGCCGGTGGATCTTCAAGAAGAAGACAAGAAGAGATAGGATGCTCGAATTTCTGCGCCCATTCGAGCTCCGAGATGTTTCGAAAGATCAAAGATCGTCTTTGGGCTTCCTCCTCGCCCACGAGCATACGTACGGCCTGCCGCTTGGAACATCTTGCTCGTCCGTATTATCAGCAACGGCGCTGGCGAACAAAGGTGAGCCGCGGGAAAGGGACGCATTGACGCGCGGAGCGGATGTCACAGGCCGACGTTCGAGAGCTGATGATGGTAGTTCCTTGGCATGGTGGTGGCGGGGCGGGATCCGGGGAGTTTTTCCACGTACCACGTAAAGAGTGTGTGCCTGCAGTGTTTCTACGTGTTGTACGAGTACTGCTGTAGCGAGCGCTTGGGCAACCGGGAAAGGAAATCCCATCCACCCGCACATATGAAAAATACCGTACGAGTAGCACATGCTGCAGCTGTCGAAGCGCATACCAGGTACGGTATACCGTACGCAGCAGCGGTATAGTATGAAACATGTACTGCTGTAGGGGGCTTTGTGACGTGCGAGTGTGCGTAAATGCTGCACAAACTACAACATCAGTACAATATTGCAGTACAGTATATAAAGCACTGCTGTACAGCCCATCCATGTCGGGTGATCTACAGCTTGTAGTACAGTAAGTGGGTGGCTGCTGACGGGGTCGGGGATAGGGATGGAACTGACGTTTGGGACGAGGCCAGGGGGTGACAATGCAGCCTCGAATGGGGATGGGCACTGGGCAATGGATGGCTAGGACTGGAGAGGGGATTGGATGGCGCTGAGGCTCGGTAGGGGGGTGAGGATGAGGCTTGGGCTATGGCTGGAGACAGAGGTGAGCTCGAGAACGGGGATTGCAATAGGGTTTTTGGAGCGGGGGCGAGAGCGGGCAATGAGACCCAGGATGGGGACGACAGCGATGGACATTGTTTCACACCTTGGACAGATCACGATCTTCGTAGATCATCTGGATGCTGTGTATCCTGCCGTTATGATATGTTCTGCGGGATCTGTGGACGTACACACCCAACGTAGGAAATCTGCCCGCCCAGATTGTACGGCTCCCATGCGGCAACATGAGCTACTACTACTACTACTACTACTACTACTACTACTACTACTACTACTACTACTACTACTACTACTACTACTACTACTACAGTACTACGACTACTACTACTGTAGATCACTCGTACAGATCAGGAAAACGTCTGCCCAGGAAAGATCTAGATCCTGAAGTGGGAATTATCTACCTGATCTATCTGTCATCCGAGGTGTGCATTGTTTGTCTTTTTGACGAATCTCCGTGGGCACCCCATGCTTTCCAAGGGCGTTCCATGGGCATCCCATGGGTAGACCATGAACATCCCACGAGTAACTGATGGGTAGACCATGCACATCTCATAGGAAATCCATGGGTAACCCATGAGTAGCCCATGTGTACAGTAGTACCCCATTCGTAACCCACGGGCATCCCATGGATAGCCCATCCGTAGCCCATCCGTAGCCCATTTATTTGCTTCCAGTGGTAGACCATGGGCGTCCCATGGGCATCCCGTGGGAATCCCACGGATTACCATGGGCATCCCACGGGCAGCCGATGTGTAGCCCTTGGGTATCCTAAAGTAGCCCATGCGTAGCCCATAGGCAACCCATGGATAGCCTATGGATAGCCCATGGGTAGCTAAGCTCATGGGTAGCCCGTGAGTAGCCCATGTGGATAGCCCATGAGTAGCCCATGGGTAGCCTATGGGTAGTTCATGGGTAGTCCATGGATAGCTCATGGGTAGCCCATGGGTAGCCCGTGAGTAGCTCATGTGGATAGGCCATGAGTAGCCCATGCGTAGCCTATGGATAGGCTATGGGTAGTCCATGCATAGCCCATGGGTAGCCTATGGGTAGGCCATGGGTAGTCCATGGATAGCCCATGGGTAGCCTATGGGTAGCCCATGGGTAGCCCATGGGTAGCCCGTGAGTAGCCCATGTGGATAGGCCATGGGTAGCCCATGGGTAGCCTATGGGCAGCCTATGGGTAGGCCATGGGTAGTCCATGGATAGCCCATGGGTAGCCCATGGGTAGCCCGTATGGATAGCCCATGGGTAGCCCATGCGTAGCCCATGCGTAGCCTATGGGTGGGCCATGGACCATGGGTAGTCCATGAATAGCCCATGGGTATCCCATGGGTAGCCCGTGAGTAGCCCATGTGGATAACCCATGGGTAGCCCATAGGTAGCCTATGGGTAGGCCATGGGCAGTCCATGGAAACCCCATGGGTAGCCCATGGGTTCATCATGGATAGTACAGGGGTATCCCATGGGTAGCCCGTGAGAAGCCCATGGGTAGCCCATCGGTAGTCCATGGGTATTCCATGGGTACCCAATGGCTTTATAGGAAGAGTCAAATAGGCATCCCATGAGTCCATGGGCAGCCCATGAGTATCCCATGGCCATCCCATAGGAATCCCATGGGTATCCCATAGATAGTCCATGACCGTCCCATGGTAATCCCATGGGTAGGTAGCCCATGCGTAGCCCATGGGCATCCCATGGACATCCCATCCATAGAGACCCCATGGCCATCTCGTGGGAAGCCCATGTAGTCCCTGGGTGGCCCATGCCTAGCCCAGGGATAGCCGATGAAATTCTAGTGGTGCCCCCAAGGGTAGCCCATCGGTAGCCCGTGAGCATACCCTAAATAGTCCCTACGAAGCCCATGGAAATCTCATGGTCATCCTGTGGTAGCCCATGGGACCTCCTGGGTAGGTGGGTAGCTCGTGGTAGACCATGAGTAGCCTATGTGTATCTCACAGATTTGCATTGGGAGCCCACGGGCCTCCCATGGGCATCCCACGGGAACCCATGAGCACCGCACGGGTAGTCGATGGGTAGCCCGTTGGCATCTGATAAGTAGCCCATGCGTAGCCCATGGGTGTTCCATGGGGAGCCCGTGAGTATCCCATGGGTAGCCCATGAGTAGTACATGTGAGTAGTTCATGGGTAGTCCATGGGTAGCCAATGGGTATGCCAATAATTTTATACGAGGAGCCCATGGGTAGCGCATGGGTAGCCCATGAGTATGCCAATGCTTTTATACGAGGAGTCCATAGGCATCCCATGGGAATCACATGGTCATCCCATGGGGTACCCCATGAATACCCCATGGGCATCCTATAGGCATCCCATGGCCATCCCGTGGCCATCCCGTGGCCATCCCGTGGTTAGCTCATTTAGTGTCCGTGGGTGGCCCAAGCGTAGCCCATGGGTACGTAGCCCATGCGCTTCTTGTGATTGCCCATGGGCAGCCCATGAGCATCCCGTGGGCATCCCATAAGTAGCCTGTGTGCAGCCCATGGGGCATCCCGTGGGCAACATGAGCAATTTATAGGCACTCCGTGGGTAGCCCATACGTAGCCCGCGGGTGGACCATACGTGGTCCGTGGTCATTCCATGCCCATGGGTAGCGCGTGCCTGTGGGCACCCATAAGTAGCGCATGCGTAACCCACGGGAATCCTATGGGCATTCCACAGGAATCTCGTGGGTACCCCGTGAGATGCACATATATAGGTACCCCATGGGTAGCCCATGGACATATTTTGGGCACCCCGTGGGCATCGCGTGGATAGCTCATGATTAGCCTGTGGGCATTCCATGAGTAGCCAATGCCTACTGTAGCCCTTGGGCGTCTCGTGGGCTACCCGATGGGCACCTAATGGCCATCCCATGGGTGGTCCATTGGTAGTGGCATCCCATGAGCATCCCATGGGCATCCGGTGGGCATCCGGTGGGCACCTCGCGGGTAGCGCATGGTTAGCCCACGGGTAGCCCATGAACTTCGAGTGGTGTCCCGTGGGTTGCCCATGGGTAGCCCATGGATAGCCCACGGGTAGCCCATGAGTTTCTTGTCGTGTCCCATGGGTTGCCCATGGGCATCTCAATGGAATCCCATGGGCATCCCATGGGCATCACGTGGGCATCCCGTGGGCATCTCGCGGGTAGCGCATGGCTAGCCCACGGGTAGCCCATGAGTTTCTTGTGGTACCCCATGGGTTGCCCATGGGCATCTCAATGGCATCCCATGGGCATCCCATGAGCATCCCAAGGGAATCTCATGGGCATCCCACCCCATGGGTAGCCCATGGGCACCCTATGGGCATCCCGTGGGCACCCCATAGGCAGCACATGAGTAGTTAATATATTTTAGCAGTAACTCATGGGCGTCCCATGGGTAGCCCGTGGGCACCCCATAGGTAGCCCATGGGTAACCGATGAAAATTTAATGATAGCCCATGGGCCTCCCATGCGTGACCGATGGACATTTCATAGGTAGCTCATGGTCATCTCATGGACATCCCATGGGCATCGCATAGGCATCCCATGGACATTCCATTAGCATCCCGTTGGTATCCAATGGGTATCTCGTGGCTATCCTATGGCCATCGTGATCCTATCAAAAGCCCATGGCCATCCCATTGGCAGCCCATGGACTCCCCATGAGTTTTCCATGGGTAGCCCATGGAGGTCCCATCGGCATCCCATGGGTAGCCCATGGGTAGCCTTGGTTTGAACCCGTGCGTAACCCATGGGTCGCACATGAGCAACCCACAGGTAGCCCATGGATGGACCATGGGGGTAACTCATGTTGCAGCCCGTGGGTAGCCCATGGGTAGCCTATGTGAGTAGCCCATGCGTGTCCCATGGATAGCCCATGGATAGCACCGTGGATACCTGTAGACAGCCCGTGGGCAGCCCAGGCGTCTGCGTAGCCCATGGCAGGTCCATGAAATGTGCGAAAAAGTACCCATTTATAATGTCTATCGTCGGCTATGGCTTGGAGCGGCGCTGAAGACTGGGGATGAGTCCAAGGGTGGAGATAGAGGTGGGGCTACGACTGTGGCTGTGGTCAAGGACAGGACCGGGTAGACGGCCGGGAGCAGGACTGACAATGGGGCTCTTATTATGGCTGTGGCTGGAGCCAGGGCCAGGGATGGGAGTTGGGCTGTGGCTGTGGCTGTGGCTGTGGCTGGGGCTGGGGCCGGGCAAGGGAATGGATCTTGGGCCGTAGCCGGAGATGGCTCTTGGGATGGGTGGTGATGGAGCTGACACTGGATAAGGGGCTGGAGGCGAAGGATGAGGCCTAGGATGAGGTGAAGATTGGGCTACGGCTGTGGCTGTGACCGGGGATAGAGGACTGGGGCGGCGGCCTGGGCCGGGCATGGGCATGGGGACTGAGCTATGGCCCTCACTGCCGATGGGGGTAGGTTCAAGCTGCTGTTGTTGCGATCGGTGGTGAGTTTCCTTGCCTTGGAATTTAAGCCCCGATTGTTTTATCATTTGGGTCACGGTATCGAGTCTGGGATCCCCCGGCCTGAGATTTGTAGGGTAGATCAGGCGGATTGTGCGGATTAAGATCGTTTTCAAAATTATGTTGGTGTCGGTGGGTCGCCAAGTCCTATTAATCTTGTCCTATGGTACTGGTGCTGGTGGTGCGCAGAGAGGGGTTCTTCGTAACAGTTCTGGAGGCTCATTTCTTCGTGGCAACGGTGATGGTTCAACGGAACATCGTAGTGTCACTTATGGTGGTACACCTTCAAACCGCAACCGCCATGCCTTTGAGTTCAACTACGATATATATGTTTGCGTCGGCGTTAAAGCGTGGGCTATCTCCTCAAAGAAGTAACCTGTCCGAGCTGCTTAGAGCGCAGGTGGGTGATATCCGTCCCTTCATTGATTCGCTTGTGCTGTATAACCTGCGTGACTTGCCATGCTCGGGATCTGATTTCAGAATTTATTCTTCAACGGGTATGCACGAAAGCCGGCTGATTGCATTTCCGACCACGACTTAACGTATGTCTGCTACTGCCTATGTATCCTTCGCAAGCGCTAGAGTGCTCGGATGAGAATTGGGCCGGGTAAGGGGAGTGGCCTGGGAATGGGGATGGGGTCAGGTATGGAAATGGATCTTAGACCGAGGATGTGGGTGTGGCTGGGTACGGGGATGGAGCTGTCGCATGGATTGGGGACGGCGGCAGAGGGTAAGACCTAGCATGGGGATGGGAGTTAGGCGATGGCTGTGTCTGTGTGGCTCGGGATAGGGCCTGGGCGGTGGACGAGTCCAGTGATGGAGATTCCGCTTAGGCTTTTGACAGGGATCGGGCCGGGGCCGGAGATGGGGCTTGGGCTATGGCTGGGGATGCGTCCGGGAAGGGGGGTGGGGCTTGGGCTGTGTGGCTGGTAATAATACCTAGGACAGTTATGGGACTTGAGCTGTGGCTGGAGAGGGAGACAGGGGCTGGGGATGAGTCCTGCTGTAGGATGGAATGAAGACGGTGCTTTGACTGTGGCTGTATACGGAGATATTGCCGAAGCGACGAACTGGGTCGGGGACAGAGGTGGAGGCCGTGGCTGGGGATAGCATGCGGATGGCGGACGGAGCTGGTGATGGGATAGGCTCGGGCTACAACCAGGCATTGGACCGGTGCTGGAGATGGGGTTTGGGCGGTGCCTGGGGGCCAGGACGAGGATGGGGATGGCTCTTGGGCTGTGGCTGGGAATAGGGCCAGGAGTGGAGATGTGGGGCTTGGGCTGGGACCAAAGATGGAGGTGGGTGCTATCGACGATGAAAATTATTAATCTTGTGCATGGGTACGTTTTCGCCCATTCCATTGGGATTTCATCAACTGTAGACTGCCCGTGAGATGCCCATGGGCTACTCCCATGGGACAACCATGGGCTACCTGTGGGTTTCCCACGGGTTTCCATCAAAACCCCATGAAGTGCCTATGGCATGCCCATGGGATGCCGATGGGGTGTCTATATGGGATGTCCATTGGATGTCCACATGATGCCCATGGGCTACTGATGGGTGGACCAGGGGGTACCAATGGGATACTCATGGGATACCCATGGGCCACCCATGGACTACCCACGGGCTACCTATGGAGTGCCTATGGGCCATACATGGGCAACCCATGGTATTCCGATGGGTCCATGGGATGTCCATATGATGCCCATGGGCTACTGATAGGTGGACCATGGGATACCAATGGGATACTCATGGGGTACCCATGGGATACCCATGGACCACCCATGGACTACCCACGGGCTACCCGTGGAGTACCCATGGGCCATACATGGGCAAGCAATGAATGGTATACCGATGGGCTACCCCTGAGCTACCCGTGGGTTATTCAGGGTCCCCCGTCAAACCCCATGGGATACCCATGGGATACCCGTGGAATCCCCAAGGCATACCCATGGGATTGTCATATATTACGCTTTAACATATTGTTTCCGTTGATGTGTTCACTGGGGGGGGCGCGGCAGAGGTAGTATCGACTCTTGACACCGTTTAGTTTTTAGAGTGGGAATGAGATGGCAGAAGGTGTGACATGGTCCCCGTATCAGTTTTTTATAGCAGAGACGGGAACTTGTTGTTACCATCGCCTTGAGCTTGCCTTGAGAACTATTTTTCTCTTTTCCTCTCTCGTGTCTTCTTTCTTGCTTTTTTTGCCTTGTTTCTCCCTTTGTTTCCACCCTATGCCGGTGTCTCTCTCTTTTTTCGTGTTGCCTCGCTCGTGCAGCAGTTATCATGTTCCTCTTGGGCACGTGTGCTTTTCGTCTAGGGGCGCTTCTGGCGCTTCTGGCGCTTCTGTCTCCCTGCGTCATTTGTATTCTGTTTCATTTCAGAACTTGTTTTATTTTGTCTTTTTTGTTCTTTTTTTTTGGTTCGGCTCGTGTCGCTGTGTTCTCGTACCCGATACGTTACGCATCTCACTTGCTTTACCCATTAATTTGCGTTTATTTTGTTTTGGTTTTTCTCTGTTTCACAGTCTGTGACCACAGAATTTGTATCTCTCTAGGATTGGGAATCAGGACAGGCACTGGGTGTACTGATGTGGTTGAGTAGAAAGAACGGGTTTAATGTGAAGACAACAACAACAACAACAACAATATTCTCTACATGTGTTGAAGTTCATTGGTTTAGGTTGCACCGCACTTTGATCAAGTTGCACCGCATGTTTGTGTAACGTATATTTTTAGATACGTACGAGTACCAGTGATGTGAACCGAAAATGAAAATGGCCTCGGTCGGTTTTTCGGTTTCTCACCGAAAAGTCGGTCGGTTTCGGTCGGTTGTTTTTGTTAAACCGAAAAAAAACGAAACCGAAACCGAACATTTTCGGTCGGTTTTTCTCGTCGGTTTCCGGACTAAACTAGCCAATTGGTCTACATTTCGAAGGGTTCGGTGCGCATGTGTTGGCATAATGTGACGAGATGATCTTGGTATGGTGTCAAGTGGCCCTCCTGCAGTACCTGCGTTTGCTGCACCACACACGGTACAGGCCGACAATTTGTTTTTACAAAATAAAAATAGTACGATACTGCTGTAGGATAGCATTATACGAGGGCACGAGGGCACTGCTGATGTGCAGTCTAGATACCATGTATGATGTAATGATAGATGATAGATACATCTTGCAGCGTACAGCTAACACCATCAAGAACTCTATCTAGGTTGCTGAAGGTGGGGCTGTGACTGTGCGTACCCGCCTCTGCCTCCGGCTCAAGGTCAGAGTCAGCACTGCCGCCTGAACCGGACATGGTTATCCTTCGTATAGTCTCTCGCGACGCACTGCTGTACCGCTGTACCATGTGCCCTGTGCGACTGTTGTTGTTGCTGCTGCTGCGGGCTGTGTGATATGTGCTGTGTTCTGTGTGCGTATCCATGTCCATACATAACGGGGTTTCCATGTAGATATGTATGCGTTATTGACTTAGGGGACGGGGGAAAAAAAACGACCGAAAAAAACCGAGTCGGTTTTTCGGTTTCGGTTTATTTTGGCAACCGAAAAACCGAAAAATAACGAAAAACCGAAAAATAAAAGTCGGTTTTCGGTCGGGAAAAACCGAGAAAAACCGACCGAAAAAACCGAGTTTCGGTTGTCGGTTCACATCACTGACGAGTACACGTCTTCTCGGTCGCTTATCGACCTCAGTTCTTCGTCCGCCTACCCTGAGATTGCGACGTGCCTCGTCTACCTTTCCTTGGTTGGAACGACTAGCTCTACCTAGCGGCTCTACTGCATTGACACAGGACGAGTGACCGCAGGTACATCATCAAGTTAATTTATCGTGAGTGAAGTTAAGTGAAAGACATCAATCATTGTACATTTGGTTCTCCTCTGTTATAACTGCAGCTGTGGTATCACCCACACACAAGCAGACGCCTGGTCTACTGTGTCCTTGCTGCCTGCTACACACGCGTAGCATACAGGTCTACATTATACCGACAGGTTATGAGCCTCGAAGCTCGGTCGTAGAGGCTCTCGACACGCGTGTGCTTATACCAAACGATGTATCAGTAACACCATCGTACGCACGAGAGCCTCTACGACCGAGCTTCGAGGCTCATAACCTGTCGGTATAATGTAGACCTGTATGCTACGCGAGTGTAGCAGGCAGCAAGGACGGGTCCAAGTGCTACAGTAGACCAGGCGTCTGCTTGTGTTGTGCCCAGTGGGCTTCGCTCGATAGCTTTTGTTGGTTTCAGATTATGAACTTCCTCGACCAGTTAAGTCTGTATACGGTAGCTCTAGAGGTTGAGCCGCTTCATGAATCGCCACATTCGTGTGGTGCTTGCTTGTCGCCAGAGTGCACGTGTCATAGTTGGAATCATAAAAATCTGTGTCATTCACAACCATTCCTGTACCTTTCTCTTGCGTAAGTTTCTTCATGCTTTGAGTGTTGATATGGCCCAAGCGACGATGCCACAACATTACGCTACGAGTAGACGTTTTTTTAACGTTGGCGTGTTCGCTCGGCAGTTCCGGTAGAATTGCGTCCAAAAACTAAAGATTCTGGTCGGCTCTTAACGGGAAGGTTTCTCCCTTTGCTGTCAGCGCTTCATGAGTATTTAAATGCTACTCTATATATTCAACGAGTTATTTTATGTTCAGACTTTGGCTCGTATTCACGCATCGAAAGTCTTTGTTATTCGCGATTTTTACCAGATACACTCGGACATAAGTTTCTGAAGTATACGTTCTGAATACTTGGTCCTATTTACGTAGTAAATGGCTTGCGACGCTCACCACGATAGCAACCCCTAGATACAACGAGGGGGTAGGAATGTCTGGTGATGTCAGGCGCTCGCTGGGACCTTTGTTATTGTTATTTTTCGTCTACGATTCAGGCACATGTTATGTTTTGACTATTCATACGGTTTACGATCACCCTGGTAGCGATTCTGTTCAGCTAGGGGCGTGTCAGATATTATGCTTTAACATATTCTCTACATGTGTTGAAGTTCATTGGTTTAGATTGCACCGCACTTTGATCAAGTTGCACCGCATATTTGTGTAACGTATATTTTTAGATACGTACGAGTACACGTCTTCTCGGTCGCTTATCGGCCTCAGTTTTTCGTCCGCCTACCCTAAGATTGCGACGTGCCTCGTCTACCTTTCCTTGGTTGGAACGACTTGCTCTACCTAGCGGCTCTACTGCATTGACACAGGACGAGTGACCGCAGGTACATCATCAAGTTAATTTATCGTGAGTGAAGTTAAGTGAAAGACATCAAGCTATGAGGCACGCAAAGAAACGGTCACTCACATCTCCACACCTATACCCCTGAACTCAGCAGGAGCCCGGGGGCCAGCATAGCTGCGCACCCGGCTAGATAGGTAGACTCGCAGAAGCACACAAAGGTAGCAAAGACAGAGTGATATCATGGGTTGGTGTCCCAGCAGGTGTTCATGTCGCATGCATGCCTACATATCAGTAGGAAACCTGCTAGGATATCCAAGGATGGCCCAGACGCCACAGCGCCCCCCCAAAGTAACCCACAGGCCCGAAGGGACTTGGGGCCAGACGCCACAAAGCATTGTGCATTTGGTTCTCCTCTGTTATAACTGCAGCTGTGGTATCACCCACACACAAGCAGACGCCTGGTCTACTGTAGCACTTGGACCCGTCCTTGCTGCCTGCTACACACGCGTAGCATACAGGTCTACATTATACCGACAGTGATACCCCCATGGGCCACCCATGGAATACCCGTGGGCTTCCCACGGGCTGCCACCAAAAATTCATCGGATTCCCATTGAATGCCGATAGCACGCCCATGGGATGCCCATGGGCTAATCATAGGCTACCCACGGGATCCTTAAGGGCTACCCATGGGCCATCCATGGGTAACCCATAGGCTACCCATGTGCTACCCCTATGGGCCACCCATGCACTACCCGTGAGCTACCCACGGGCTGCCACCATAACCCCGTCGGTTGCCCACGAGATGCCTGATGGGATGCCCACCATGGGATGCCCATGGGATGTCTATGGGATGCACATGGGCTACCCATAAACTTCTCATGGGCTACCCATGAGATGAGTACGATCTAGACGCGGGCTGCCCATCAGATACCCATGCAATGTCCATGGATGCCCGTGGGATGACTATGAGATGCCCATGGGATGTCCATGGGATGTCCATGGGATGTCCACGCACTAACCAAAAACTGTTTATGGGCTACCAATGGATTATCCATGGAAGGTCCCATGAAAAGCCCATGGGATGCCTATGGGATGCCCATACACTTATGGGATGCCCATACACTGCTCATGGAGTACCCACGGGCTACCCATAAAATGTCCATGGGATATCGATAGGATTCCCATGGGACGCCTGTGGGATACTCATAGAGTACCCGCGGGACCGTATGGGAGGTCCATGAGATTCCCATGAGATTTCCATGGACTACTCATAGGCTATCCATGGGCTACCCATGGATGCCCATGGATGCCCTTGGGATGCCCATTAGATGAATATGAGATGTCCATGGGTAGCCCATGAGTGGTTTATCGGTAGACCGTGAACCTCTCGTGGGCTTTCCATGGGTCCCCCAAGACCATCCCATGGGCATCCCATAGATATTTCATGGGCAGCCCGCGTCTAGTCTAGCCCATGGGCATCCCATGGGCGTCTCATAGGCATCTCATGGGAATCTCCATGGGGTTTTGATGGCCAGCCCACGTCAAGCCTGTGGGCATCCATGGGTATCTGGTGACAGCATATGGGCATCGCACGGGGTATCCCATGGGTGGCCCATGGGAGTAGCCCATGAAGAGCGCATGGGTTGCCCATGACTTGTGTACCCCATGGGTAGCTCGTGGGAAGTCCATGGGTGGCTGAAATCCCTATGAAATGCGCGAAAAGTACCCGTGCAAACGACAAATAATAATAATCTGCGTTGTCGGGGAAGTGGGTGTGGTTAAGGCTTAGGGTAGGGCCGGGGCTTGGGCAGGGGCTGGCATTGGGGCTGGGATTGAGGCTTGGGCTGTTGATGGGGTCGGAATCGAGGGCTGCAGTTGATACGGGGGCTACGGCCGGAGCTGAGGCTGAGCGCCATAGGATGGAGCTAAAATAGTGGGACCAGAGCCACGATTAAGCGACGAAGCACACTATTGGTCTTATTTATGTGTACACACCATTTTGGTTTCATGGTGGTTTGTACGTTTTTCCCATGGACGGAGGCACCACGGAGGCTCCATGGACCCACCACGGAAACATCATGGACCCACCACGATAGCACCATGGACTCACCGTGGAAGCACCACGGCGCCAGCATCATGGAGACACCCCTGGAGCACCACGGACCCACCACGGAGGCACCATGGGTCCGTGGTGGGCCCATGGTTCTCCAGTGGTGGGTCGGTGGTGGGTCCATGGCGCTTCCGTTATGTATTCATGGTGCTTCCGTGGTGAGTCGGTGGTGTCCGCATGGTGTTTCGATCGTGGTTCTTCCGTAGTGGGCCCGTGTTGATTCCGTGGTGGGTCCGGGGGGCTTCCGTGGTGGGTCCATGGTGCTTCCGTGGTGAATCCATGGTGGGCCCATGATGCTTCCAAATGTGCGTCCGTGGAGGTTTTATGATGCCTTCGTGTGACCCCATGGTGCTCCCATGGTGCTTCCGTGTTGCCTCCATGATGCTTCCGTGGTGTATCCATGGTGCTTCCGTAATGGGTCCGTGGTGATTCTGTGATGGATCCATGGTGCTTCTGTGGTGGGTCCATGGTGGGGCCAATGTGCCTCCGCGTGTCCTTATGGTGCTTCCATGGTGCCTCATTGGTGCTTTCGTGGTGTCCCGATGCTGCCTCCATGGTGATTCCGTGGTGGGCCCATGGTGCTGCCATGGTGAAACTGTGGTTCCCTGGCTGTTCGTAGTGCTCCCATGACGTTTCCGTGGGACTTTCATGGCGATTCCATGGGATCGTGGCTCCTTGCTGTTTCGATGGCGCGAACAAAAAAGACAAGAATGTAGATCGCAATATTTGGCGTTTGCATGGGTACTGTTTTGCGAACTTCATGGGAATTTCATGGGTTACCCATGAGCTGCCGACGGGCAACCGACGGGCGACCCACGGGCGGCCCATGGGCACCCCACACCCCACGGGCGACTCACGGACAACTCACGGGCACTCCGTGGGCGACCCACAGACACCCCACGGATACCCCACGGACACCTCACAGACACCCCACAGACACTCACGGACACCCCACGGACACCGCATGGATACCCCGCATGCACCCCACGGGAAACCCACGGATAACCTATTGGTAACACATAGGTGGGCGGCAAATGAGCGCGCCACGGACACCCCATGGGCGCTTTATGGAAATCCCACGGACACCCCATGGGCTGCCCATGGACACCCCATGGGCGCCCCATGGACACCACACGGACACCCCATGAGCATCCCACGGACACCCCACGGGCACCCCATGAGCTTCCCACGGACACCCCACGGACACCCCATGGGCTGTTCACGGGCAACCCACGGGTACCCCACGGGCGACCCATGGGCGGCTTACGGACACCCCACGAGCGACTCATGGGCGCCCCATGGACACGCCATGGACACCCCACGGAAACCCCACGAAGACCTCACGGAGTCTCCACGGATACCCCACGGATAACCCACGCACAACCGATGGCGACTCGCGGGCGACCCACGGGCAACCCACATGTGAACAACCCGCGGGCAACCCATGGGCAACCCACGCACAACCCACGGACGATACATGGGCACCCCGCGAACACCTCACGAACACCCCAAGTACAACCCACGGGCGACCCATGGGCGACCCACTGACCCCCATGGACACCCCATGGACGCGACTTGGCCGTGGTTTGATTATGTCCGGATATCGGAGGTTGTTTGTCAATCGCAGCTGGCGGTGTCAATCGCTGGGGACTGCTCGTAAACGACGAGAAGTGTGCCACACGACGTCCAATTTAACGTAGTACGTGCGCTTGTTAGGAGCACCTCTCTCCAGCAGGAAAACAATCGGAATATACGCACCGGTATGAAGTTTGAGCCGTGGCTTGATTGTATGCCGAGATCGGGGGTCGTTCGTCGTCAGTAGTACTTGGCGGGGTCAATCGCTCGGGACTGCTCGAAACATACGAAAACAGCATCAGACTGGGGTTAAACAAATGTGGTCAGGCAATGTAAGTCGAGAGAGTGGCAGACAGACAAGAGGGAAAGTAGAAATTGACGATGGGGAATTTCGTGCTCTGTCCTCGCAGTACCATTACATATTGTTGTTAGAGAAGTATGACATAAACCTCCTAACAAGAGTCAACTACCGTATCACACGTGTGATACTATTATTAATGTTATTTTATACTATTATTAAAAGATGACACACCCCCTCGGATGAATTGCGAAGCTGAGTTTGTCAACAATGGGGAAGGTATGCAAAAAAATGCAGGGCGATGGACGCGTCTATGGAAACATCGTCTCCTCTCTCGAGATATTCCCTCAAAGCCGTCAATTTGCGCTGTGTTGTGCCCCCCCCCTTGCTTTGGAGAAACTCGGCTATACTAATAGGAAATTCGTCCCAAGGGGTGTGTGTTATTTTTACACCCGTGTGGTATATACGGTAATACGCAGTAATTATCTCGTAAAAAACTTTCCAGCCGATCGCCCGCAACAAAATACCACTAGATCTCTTGGCGGGGACACAAAGGAAGCCTGCTAGAATAACAACAGCGTGATCGTGTGTACTAAAATCGGCCATTTTCAACACCATTCATAATTACGTACGTACGTATGTCTTCATATTTTGTTCCGGGGCTGCTGCAAATCCGACCACCGATCGGTATTCACAGTCTCCCCCGCAAGCCAGGTACACGGTGCTTCGGCTGCACCGCGCATGACATTAGCGACATTAGCGGTTAGGCCAAGCGTCGCAGCCAACTTCACGGAAGCACGCACTGCCCACGAGACGTTCTATCGTGAAGAAAATAAAGTGCCCTCATTTTCAGGAGGTGCATCGTCGCGAGAAATCAATCCGAACGAAAGCCCAGACTGGGGCCGAGGTTTCGCACGATGAGCGAGGAGAGGCGGCCCTACCCAACCAGAGGCTCTCGCAAGTGCATTTTTCAGGCTACCGCCACGATGATGCATCAATGCCCGCACGCCAAAGTTTGTTCCAACGCACCGAGAGAAAGACGTGTCCTGCCCACAGCATGCAGCGGGAAACACCGCTCTATCTACGTGGCCTGCCCTGCTGGTACATGGCACCACTCGTGCACAGGTACCCCCCCCCCCTCCCCCCTGCACAATGTGGGCGCAAACAAATCCTTGTGGGGACATCGAACATTGTATATAGCACACACCATTATAATAGGCGTACCGAGTTGAGAGGTTGTCGACACCTTGTGGGGTTTGCTATAGACATTGTTCAATTGTGCAGGACTGTCGCACCCCGCCCCCCTTGGGGGGGGGGGTGGGGGGGGGGGGGGTCCTGGCCACGTGTGTGAGGGACCGAATGTCTGCATGCAGACGAGCAGAAGGTCGAGGGGTGTTAGGTTGACTCGGGTGAACACCTGCGTGGGGGGTGATAATCAAGGCCCGGGTTGGTCGACCTCCTTCAGCCAAGCAGGCGTCAAACATGCAAAAATCTTGGCATTGCTGCAATCAATAGACTCGCCGAGCGGGGGGGGGTGTACTCATTAGCCGCATGCCGTGCATGGCCGAAGTCGTATGACCGTAGACCCTCGCATCCCTACAATGCCGGGACGGAGCACTCGCCCAGGGGGGCCCAATTTGGCACAGTTCGCCAGCTTGAGTTAGGGCTCTACCGGCTTGGTTCTACCGCGGTCTGGGCTGGTTGGTATGGTCGCTATGCTGGTGTACCTCGTCGGTGGACGCGAGGCTTGACAGGAGGCCGTTGGTTTCGCGCCATTCTCTTGTCGGGATGTCGTTGACCGACAGAGGGCATCCAAAATTGCACGAAAATGTTGGACGAGGAAGGGTTCCAATACTGCGGTAGGCCGGCGAAACGCAAGCAACGGGAGTCAAGATGGGTGATGACCACGCACGTGAACGTGAAGAGCTTGCAACGAAACCACAACAACAATCAAACCAATCGTTCAATTCTCAAAATTCTTCATGATAGTGCGGTACTTGGCACGCCTGAGAAACGACCAAAACGAACGACGCATGTCTCGTACGTAAATATATATTGTATCCTTCCTTTCCTATCTACGAGTAACACCAGGAACAAGAAAGAGCAGTTGCGCTTCTCGTCCTCCAATCAAAACGCGTCATTCGCGCTGCACCTGCCTGCACCCCGACAGGCAACTCTTCCCTCCGTCAACCAATGCGCGGCATTCTGGTTTAACGTTTTTGGAGAAACAAAAGCTATTTAGAAAAACAAAAGTAGACCCCGACGGATCGCGCTCCGACGAGGTATGGCAACATCCAGGCGGCCCTACTGCTGCCATGATGCCGTCGGTAGCGTCCCACAGGTACAACTACGGCGATACGCCATTCCAAAAGCCATTCAGGCTACGAATATCATGTATACGTACGCACGGAACTTTAGTTTTGCCAAAAACAAAAAAATCATGCGGCGTCTACCTTCACAGTAGTGTCCGCCTGGCTGCCTGCCAGTCTTGACCCCTTATAACAACCGCACGCACGTTTTCCGGGACACTTCTTCGACGTATGGAAACGGGTGGACGTATCGTATATGCGAATACGGGTGGGATAGATTTGCTTGCAGTACGGCCGTCCCGACCGGTTCAATGCACGCGAATGTCGCCCACCGTATGTACCACGCTGTTCCTTTCGTCGCAAAATGCGGCCCGCCAGTAACAGCAACAGAGCACGGCCACTCAACCTCAAAACAGGGCACACCGGCGCACAGCCTTCCCCAACACAACTGCAGGCATCACTATCATCAGCAGTAGTCTTATGTACTACTACTGCTGTTACATACTCGTACGGAGTACTATTGCTGCGCTGTTGGAGTCAAGGGCACCCCCTCCTCTCCTCACTCCTCCCCTCTCCCCTCAGACCCTACTGCTATGAAACAATAGCCTTCTGTGACCTGCAACTGCTATACTGCTGCTGTAAAGTTGGTAGTCAAGGACTGCCCCCCCCCCCCCCACTCAATCGCCTCCATTGCGTGCAGGCGGTGCGGTTTCTCCTCCTCCGAACAATCGCCCCCAGGCAACCTTTTTTCTTGCCCCGACCCACGCCCTCGGTTTGTGCGATTTCAGGGCTTCCGCGTAGGTGACGTGCGGCGTGCGCTTGGCGTTGGCCTCGGCGTTTTTCGCGTCCATCTCTTGCTGCGTCTTTGCACCAATAAAGGAGGTGGATGGCGAGCGGTGGCGAGCGGTGGCGGTGCGCCGGGGGGGGGGGGGTACTCCATTTGTTGCTGTGCCTTGTTAATTATGACCATTGACCAGCGCACCCCTTTCAAGGAAAAGTACGCGGGGGGGGGGGAGGGGGGGGAAGCGAGGGGGGGGGGTATTAGGGGGAAGATTAGCTGGAATGCACTTCGCCTTTGGCCGGGCGGGAGGTATACCAAACTTTTTTTGTTTCGACTAAAGTTAGAGTCTATACGTAGACTACTGTAGTTTGAGTTTAGTCTACTATGGGGTGAAGGCGGAAAGGCGTGTTTGATTTTTTCAACGTACGGGAGGATTCGAGATGGGTCTGTCGGGGAAGCAGCCGACGTCTGCCGGCCGGCGGTGCTCACTACTCAGTGATGATCGTCGACCACTGCTCGCGGCTGGGATGGCCGTATTTCTTGAAGCGGAAGTCCGACGTCCCGATTGTCTTGGCTGGTTTTCTGGCCGACATCAACTCCAAGGGTGTGTCCCGTCCATCGTGGAATGCCTTCGCTCCGACAACGGCACCGAGTTCGTGGAATCTCGTCGACTTTTATCATATGGGGAGATAAAAGGTCGTTCTCAATGTCTCGGTTCTCCCCCTGCACGCTCTTTCCACAGCCCAGCATGGCCAACTGATCAGCAGCTAAGTTGCTAATCAGCTGGCCATGTTGGGCTGTGGAAAGAGCGTAGAGGAGGAGAACCGACACATTGAAAACAAACATTTTCTCTCCCCACACGATATCGTGGAATGTCTTCGCTCCGACAACGGCACCGAGTTCGTGGAATCTCGTCGACTTTGTATCATACGGGGAGATAAAAGGTCGTTTTCAATGTCTCGGTTCACCCCCTGCACGCTCTTTCCACAGCCCAGCATGGTCAACTGATCAGCAGCTAAGTTGCTGATCAGCTGGCCATGTTGGGCTGTGGAAAGAGCGTAGAGCAGGAAAACAGACACATTGAAAACAAACCTTTTCTCTCCCCACACGACACGAAGTCGACGAGATTCCACGAACTCGGTGCCGTTGTCCGAGCGAAGGCACTCCCCGATGGACGGGACACACCCTTGGCGTTGATGTCGGCCAGAAAACCAGCCAAGACAATCGGGATGTCGGACTTCTGCTTCAAGAAATACGGCCATCTCAGCCGCGAGCAGTGGTCGACGATCATCACCAAGTCAGTGAGCACCGCCGGCAGGCGAAAGCTGCTTCCCAGATACAGATCTACGAAAAGACGCTTCAGGGCCCTGCTGGAGCGGCACTCGGTCGTCCACGGCACCGCCATCCTCCTCCCCTTCGCCTCAGAACACCCAGCACATGAAACCAACTCTCCGAAACCTTATCCTTTTAGCACTGCACTGTACAGAAACCAGTATTTCAGTCTAATTCCAAGTGTTTTGTCCCCACATCGGGGCTGTAGTTCCTAAACGCTCAGAATACCCAAAACCACCCTAATCTCTCGATTGCACGACCCAACCCCTGTTTTATGTCGAAGCAATGCTGTGGAGGCGACATCTGATTTCACCCAGGAAGATAAGCTGGATGACCCGAGCTGCGGCGGCGACGCCATGAGACCGGAAGGAGAGGAAGCTGCAGCGGAGGCAGCAGCAGCAGCAGCAGTAGTGTTTGCGGCATTGGGACTGGGAAGGGTTTTGAGTGAAATGTGACTGCCTACTTCTGGGTGTGAATGATTTCATTGTTTTGAGTTTTTGAATTGTGCATCTGACCGATTTTGATATATTCATATTGCGTTGAGAGAGCTAGTGTTTCGGATGACAAATAATCTCAAGTCTCGGGGCAGAATGACGACGACTGAAGTGACTATGAACTGCACCAGAGGGCGCGTTCGGTCCAGATTGAATGTTTGTGGTTTTGAGTTTTGAGTCGTATTGCGCCATTGCGTAAATAACACGATTTGTCGAGCGGGATTTTATGTATACTTCCAAGTAATCTAGAACACAGGTGGATGGAGTTTCTGCAGTTACTTTCGAAGTGTATGGAGTTACATTTTTCCTGGTTCAGCTAGACACCGTACTGGGTACTAGTATACCGAGGTTATCCGGGAAAACCAGGGAGGAAATGTGCTTTTAATTTTCAGAGTTGGGGAAATTATTTGAGTCAATTCTGCGGAAAAAGTCGTTTTGCCCTGGCTAATTCCGAGGACAATGACGTTTTCAACTGGCAACGGGTTTCGAGAGTTGTATATATGTTGTTCCAGCACAGAGGATGTTGATTTGAAGATACTGAGTGCTTATTTGAGGATTAGCTTTCTTTGTTGAGGATTTTTATTTTTGAGTTGCAGATTTGAGTTTGAGTTTCTGAGTTTGGTACGATCGCATTATGAGATTGCGATGTATCGACCCTGCGATACCGTGCCTTGTCATGCACAGAGCACGGGGGGTATCGTTACGGTCGTGTATAATGAGCTAGGGGGACGTTGATTGTGTTCAGGAACACATAGGACCCATCGTATATTGAGGAGTCCCACGCTGGATAGGGATTATGGTAGTGGAATATTAAGATATCGGGATATTATGCGAGCCTCTCGATGTCCCTTTTTGTTTAGCCTCGGCGTTTTAGCTCCTTGTGCCACCGAGTCAGCTCGACAGCTCGACAGTAATTCAAGAGAAAGTTTATGTGTTATTGCTTCACGCGTTTCCGTGCCAGCTGCGTGTACACCTTTAGAGATCGATCAATAAAACCAGATGCATTGTGTTGAGAAAATGACGACGAAAAAAACCCGGAAAAATAGTCGCGTGAGTCGCAAGCACAAACGAGCAGAACCTGAAGTGGCGGTATCAGGTAGGCCAGAATTTGGAATTTTGGTGCGGAGAACACCACACCACCACACCACGACATGGAAGAGAGACACCGACGGCGCAATCAACGTAATTGGGGGTCTGATACTCGTATATAGAAGTCGTGACTACGGTGCGCTATATATTATGCTATCTTCGTACTATTGATAATATGATACGCAGAACACCTTACCAGGTATACACCAGGTACCATATGCTTATTGTACCAGATAATAAGTAAGAAGAGCCTGTTATAGCGGCGTGTGTCGCGGTCATGAACACGAACGTATTTTTGAGACTTCCGGAAGACACGTACCCACGTGTCATATCAAACTCCATATCTCGATATCAGGTTCATAACACGCGCTGTGACAGGCAACGCAACGTCGACTATTTCACGTTTTCGCAAGACGATTGTCGGAGGTCGGAGCCATATGCCACATGCCGTACCTGCTATTTATAGCCCTGTCCTACAGCAGTAGGTCCTACGTACTCGTATAATACTACCTGGTATATATTGGTACCAGGTATCACAGCTGTGGTACAGCAGCGGTACAGCACATCCATTACTACGGCAAAATCAGTACTGAGTACCAGGGGTATGTACATAAAAACCAGGTACCGTACTACTTTGAGTAGATAGATACTTATGTTTGTGAGCCTGAGATATGGGCTTCGACTCCTGGGACGACGAGTATCGTAAGCTGTCACAACCTCGGACAGATCATCGACTGCCACTTCAGGATGATCTACTGAATATCTGTCAGGGGAAGATAACCTCGCGGTCTGTATGATATAGCTCATGTTACCGGGTGGGAGCCGTAAGCATTGCATGATGTACTGTAGCACACCTGTTTCATGGGTTGGATCTGTACTTTACAGATCCTGCACAACCTCTTACAGCGTGGCAAGTGGGGAACTACATACAGATGATCTAGATCACGATCTGTCCGAGGTCGGGTAAAGCGTTTGCGCCTTACGACTTGTACCTACCCTGCTGCTGATACAGCATTTGCCGAAAGCTTACACAACCAAAGGGCAAAGTACACCCAGCCAAACGCCACAGAAGGCTCAGTGCAGCCTCTCAAATGCTCCAATTCGTGCTCACTTTCCAGTCGAGCCTAGGAGAGTTCTTGAAGTTCTTGAAGCCGATGGACCCGGCTGGAGCCGTGGAGTGGAACGTTTGGTATCGTACAAGAGTCGCCACGTTTGACGAGCATGATGCAGGCCTAATTCTAGGCCATACCGACTGTGCAAGTGCAACAGAGCGAATCATGAGGCTAGTCGAACGTCGAGTGCCGTTCGCCTCCCTCTCCCTTGTATCCTCGCGGCAGCTAGAGCTCGGTGAGTTCTGACCTTGCAGCTTGGCTGGCGGTCTCTGCCCAATAGTCGGCGAATAACCACCCTCTTGAGCAAAGCCATCCCTGGTCGATGGAACTCCTGCTTGAACCCAGACGACCAAAAACTTTCGGCTTTCTCGTGACTCGTGCACCAGTGCTCGTACCCCTTAGCACCCTCTTGATCAACTACTGCGGTGAGGTGAAGCTTCAGCGATGGGGAAAGCCAGGGGACCGAAGCGTAAGGAAGCGCCGGCGCGCAAACGTCTTCAACAGGGCAACAGCGGGCTCCTCCACAAGCCGGCCCATAGGAACCAGAACGGAGGGGCGCACCGCGCTGCAGGCCTAGATGGTGAGTGGTGAGGCCAAGGGCTTGGGTGGGGTGAGGGTGCTTGCATGACGTGACATAGAGAGAGTTTGCCTCAGGTGAAGTCGACTACCTGATGTATCATAGGTACATTCGTAGGTGCTTCTGTTTTTGTCGACGTTGCGCAGCAGGGTATTTTTGGGTATGATACCTGTACACGTCTTCTCTATTGGCGCTGTTCCCAACAACCCCGAACCACCCCCTCTCCCCTCTCATGTTTTCTCCGCGTCCAATGTCCAATCGTTGCCTCTGCTTTGACCTCTACGTATACCTCCCGGGGTACCTCTTCACATTTGCTCCTCTCCATGGCCGCTGGTGCTAGGCGGGGCGCTCATGGGAAAGTGAGTGGGCATGCCGGATGCTGTACGTACAGTTAGTTGTCGTTCGCCGCCGCTACTGTGTACAGATCACGTGTCCAAATCGATACGTAGAGTGCGTTGTCAAGGACTACCCGCAGGTATATCGTTGCAAAGCACTGTCAGCTATCAGCTCGTGCCATCCGGTACCTCCGCTCTGCATACCTGGTATACCATGTACCAGGTATACAACAGCAGTACCAACAATGACCTACAGCTGTGCTTTAAAAGTACACTGCCGCTTGTACGAAGTCGTATTGCTGTCTTACCTATCTCGCACGTATATACCTGGTACGTCGGACGGAGTACGAGCTCCTTGGTGTGAGCTCCGTAAAGGGCCTGCAAAGCATACGCTTTACGAGTACGAGTACACCTGACTCTAAAATACCGTGGGAGGTGTAGGGCAACTCGCGCTCGCGGGCAGCCCGAACACTGAACCCTCCCACCAACGCTACGAGTATATACATACTTCGTATGATACGAGAAGGGCAACTCGCGCTCGCGTTGGTGCGGGCAGCCCGAACACTGAACCCTCCCACCAACGCTACGAGTATATACATACTTCGTATGATACGAACTGTCGTTCCTGCGCGACTTTGGAGGTCGGAGGGCGTTGAAATTGATGCTCTCGGCCAGAGTCTCATTGAATCGCCACTCATGAGGTCTTCCGTCGTGTTCGTAGTCTATGATGTCTGATATCGAGAGTCGTTGGAATGTTGGAACAGCGCGACCTTGCTTGTATCTTCTTCGCGTACATTATGTGCACCACAGCAGCAGCAGCAGCAGTAGTTGCGGCTTCGCTTCGTGGTTGGAGGGGGAGTGGGGGGTGAGGGGAGGGGGCGGGGGTTCTGCCGCGCTATTGATAGTAGTTATTCGGTGTACGTGCACGTTTCGTCTGGTCGGCGATCGATCGACAGCAGTCCTGCTGTCCTCCTCGCCCTGGCCGATGCAGAGGCTTCGTACGTACGAGTGCTTCGAAGGGAAGCTCAAGTATACCGGAACGTTGTTGTTTCGTGCCATACATACATCGTATACGTATATGCACCGCGTGACTCTCGCCGTGCTTGTCTCTCAAGAGTCCCTTCCCGCTATGTACCACTGCTGCCGTGTGTGTCGCTTCGCTCTCTGCTTACTGCCGTTCTTGTTTCGGTCCTGCCCAGGAGAACGCTGAGCCAGCAGCTACTGGCCCCGAACAAACGATCCCGCGGAGGCAAGAGACGGCGAAAGAGCGACGGTCCGCTTGCGAAGGTGCGAACTGGTGCTGCTGCTGCCGCTGCTGTCTCTGTTTGGCGTCTTGCGCACAGCATAACCATCCGGTATCGTCGTAAGCTAGCTTCGACCCACGTCGGCCAATGCTCGATGGCGTTTATGGTACTAATAGTATCTGGTGTGTAAGTATAAGGGCCCGTTTTAACGAAGAAAAAAAAAATCAATATGGAAAAGAAAAATCAAATCCGCTTTTCATTGGTCAGAACCCGCACCACCACCCAAGATTATACCCCAAGCTTCTAATCTTTGGTGCTGGTGCGTGCGTTCACCAATGAAAAGCGAATTTGAATTTTTATTTTTCCAAATTGAATTTATTTTATACCAGGTACTCGTTACTATGGGCCCTAAAGCAGACGAGCTATATGCCAAAAGCAAAGCTTGCCGCCAACAGGGACCCACCCACCCACCCACCCACCCGCAAGCACGCACACACGCGCGCACGGCTGTTACTGGTGCGAGCGGGAGAGACCGGTCCGCTTGATCCCGGTGCCAGATCGCTAAAAACCCGAACGAACTTCCAGCGACGTTTTTGACCGTGCCCTGGGTAAAGGTCGGGGTACTATTAATATTAATACCTATCAATACAGTATGCCAGTATGTCAGTATGCACAGAGATCTACCTATACGTGCTCGTTTCGTTTGGTTTGTTTTCGTCGGCGGGTGGGTGAGTGAGTGGGTGCCAACTAGAGTTCTCGCCGGAAGCATGAACATTCCGTTGGCACGGGCGCACTGCACTACACGCACCAGTACATGGAACCGGCGCCGACGCGGAGAACGGGCATGATGCACGCTTCTTTTTTTCATTGTTGTGTGGTGGTTTGTTTGGTCTGTTCCGACGCGTTGTTTGTTTGTTTGTTTGTTTTTGTTTGTTTTTTTCTTGTTTTTTTTTTGTGTGTGTGTGTTTTTTTTTTCTGCAGCCTGGATCGTCGGAGGCTGCGGTGATCCAAGCGGAGTACGCGGCCGTAGACGCGCGCGAGAAGGCCAAGCTGGACGCCGATGAAGCACACCGAACGCGAGCCCCAGTGAGGGTGCGGCTGGCGCCCGCGACCGCGTCGCTGCGCATGCCGAGTGAAGGGTGAGCGCTGAAACGTGGCGGGGCATGTTCCATGCCATGCCATGCCATGACATGACATATCATACGTGCGATATGGTCGTTTGGGTTTTATCTTGTCAACCGCCTTGCCATGCCACGGCATGACATACGTGCGATATGGTCGCTCGGTTTTTTATCTTGTCAACCCCCCTTACTACTCTTTCGGGGGACTATTATTATTTATAGTAGGAATCTACTAATGAAAGCCCAGTATGGTCCCAAAACGCATATACGAAGTATATAGAAGCACTATACATACTACCACTATGTCCCGAATTATAAGCACCGTTATGATTGAATATTAATGTGTAAAAGGATCTTATATTTCGGGACATAGTGGTATAAAGTAGTTTGGGCTGGTCGGTGTTGCTTGCCCGGTTACGTGCAGGCCTGGTGTGATATAGAGGAAGACTACTGCTGTTACCAAGATGCGTACTACTAATACTGCGGCTTGACGAGTAGGGGCCGGGCGATTAGACTACCGTAGTGGCGGACTTGGGAGGCTAAAGGAGGGTACAAAACAGAATCCAGTGGGAAAACAGAAGCCCCTTCCGCTGTTGTCTAAACTTGAAAATTTGTCACCCCCGTGGTGGCAAAGCATTAGAGAGTGGAACTCACATAGTGGGAGAACGTGAAGTGTGCACGGAGGAAAGGGATGTGTTGGATGACATGGGAAAAATAGACGGGTGTGACATGGAGAAGTCTGGTGCACTAGATAGTAGCGAGCAAACGATCGCTATCGTAGGAGACAGATGATGGCCACAGCCGGCGGAACAGGAAGGGAACACGTAACATGAGTAAATCGTTTCTATGTAATATATGGAAACAACTTAACGAGCGCATAAAATTGGAGGTGTCTCTATGAGGAGTAGGAACGGTGCTCCGTCTCGAAAGGGATTCGTGGTCAATGGTCAAATGACTAAGGCAAGCAACAAATGGGTAAGCCCCCCCCCGCCGCCGCCATGTACCCCGTTGCTCCTGCGTGTTTCCGGCCTCAGCTATGACCCAGCTGTGCGCGGTGGACCTGACGTACTCCAAGGCTCTGGGAGACATCCCCATCCTCGCCATCGCCTTTGCTCCGCCCAGGATCGGCAACAAGCACCTCGCGCAGTGGGTGGAGAAGCAGGAGAACCTGCGCATCTTGAGGGTCAGGAACCCCATCGATGACGTTACCAACCGTGAGTTCAGGACACAACCAGCAGAAGCAGAAGCCGTTGTATTTTTGTTTGTTTTTTCGTTGCTTTGTTTATCCTTCGCCCGATCGGTAAAATATATTGATATCGTTCTTGATACACGATACCAAGGTATGTGTTACTGCTGCTGTATAATACGAACGAAACAGTTTTTTTTTGTTTTTACATGGCTCCAAAAAATAGAAACACCGATTTTCAGGTGACTACAGTCGTTTTTTATTTTACTTTTTCACGGATGTTATATGTACGACTGTCAATCTCTACGATCGAATTCTGATGAATTTCTTGGAAACTTCCGCCAACACACTCAAGTTGACGACGGTGATGAATGCCCTGCTGCTCGAATTTCTAGCGACAGCTAATCATACATGTGTGACACTATTAATATATGTTTGTGTTTGTTGCTCCTGAGGCATTCTTCCGCTCCGGNCCTCTCCTCTCCTCTCCTCTCCTCTCCTCTCCCCTCCACGGCAGTGCGGAATCCATGGCGTCCATGCGCGCGTCGAGCTCCGCCCGGATGGTTGAAGCCTTGCTGCAGAGCATCAGCGACGATCCAGTGAGTGTGGCTGGGGTAGAAAAAGGACGCATGCTAAACGATAAGAGATGCACCGTGTTTTTATCTTTATGTTTAGGGTGGTCACTTGAGGAGCTCTATGCCTTCCTCTCACCCAAACTACACCCGATGAGCAATCGATACCATGGCCAAAGTATGCAATGAGACAAATTGGAAGACAAGAATGAAATGAAAGTCCGAGGATTTTGGGTTAAGGAGGCTTTAATAGATCGTTCGGAAAAACGTTTCGCCAAAAAGTGGTATACCTCTATTCTGGTAGCAGGCGTCAAAGGGTCTCTTACCGTTGTCGTCCTTTTGAGTTATTCATAGTTGGCTTCGATGTCGCGTTTGCCATGCCACCTGTGCATGATGTTACGCTCCCGTGGGTCAATACGTACGTACACGTGACGATGTACACCTGAGGGTCAGGGTTGGGTGTAGTACTCGTGCAGCTGGCGGTGGGTGGTGCCCAGTAGTTGCTGTGGTGTGAAGGGCTCTACTTGTGTGCGCTGTGGACGCGCTGGCGAAAACGGGTGCTGGGTCGGCCGTGGTGGTGGATGGGAGGGTATACATGCAGCGTGCTTCCGGAGTTTTTTTTTCTGGTAGTCGGCAATACCCTCGCTCTCACTGTGTCCCTACAGACATGCTTGTCGTTGTCTGCGATCGGGTTTCGACTCTTTGCAGCATTGTTGATGCTTCTCGCAAGGAGGTGTGTACCCGTGTCATGCATGGCTGTAGACGTTCGAGGCAGGGAGAGGGGGTTGGGGCGGAGGTGGAGGTCAGTTTTTTTTCGTGGCTCCTATGTTGTGGTGGTTTTATGTTTTCGTGCTCTCGCTTCGGCCGGTCGCCATTTTCGGGACTTGATACGGAAAGTCTCTACCCATTGCTGGAAGAGAGCTCGAACGAATACTAACCGGAAGCGTATGTACTCGCGCACAACGCACCACGGCAGGAGAGGGCTCATTTAGCGTGATATAGCGGCCGAAGATGCTTGCTTCCTTCATCCAGAGGCAACTTCCTCAAACCGCGGGACGTTTATACCACCCCCCCCCTCCCCCGCGCTTTCTGCCCATCCATACACCGGCACGCTTTATCTGCGCGTCTTGCCCTGTTCTATGTCCCTCTCTCTATCCCTCTCTATCTCTCCCTGTCTCTGCCTCTGACCTCAGGCGCCGGACGCACCACCGGCTCGTCCCGTGCGCTCCGCCGGCCGCAAGCGCAAGGGGAACCCTTTCGCGGCGTTGGGGGGGGACTCCGACTCCGACTCCGAACCAGAACCCTCGAACGAGCCCGTCTGGAGAGGCGGCGCCGGACTATCAGGGGGCGGCAGCAGCAGCAGCTCGGCCGGAGCCGGCTTATCGTTCGCTTCTCCCTCGGATTTCATCGGGTTCTCGCATGGTGGCGGCGGTGGCGGCAGCAGTAGCGGCGGCAGCGGGAGCGGGGTCAGGAGCGGGGCGGGTTCGGCGGGGTGGTCATCTGGAGTTGGAGCGAGGATGGCGCCGCTGCAAGAGGCAGGAGGGGCTGGGAATGGCGACGACGAGGAGGAGGATCCTGACCTGTGACTTAGCTCTCGGGGGGGGGGAAGGGGAGTTCGGGGTCGACCTGCGCGCTTAAAAAGGGGGAAGCAAGGGCGAGACCCCTTTTTGAGCGGGTGTTGTACATTCTGGTGGCTTGATTGTTCGGGGGGATTTGGGGGGGGGGGGGGGGGGGGGGGCCCCGGGGGGGGGGGGGGGGGGGGGGGGGGTAATGTGCGGGATGGAGCAACTAACGTATGGAGCAAAATCTGTACCGAGCAGAAGGTCGTTGGCGGGGAGCCGGTTAGGTAGCCTTGACGCAATAACGGTCTTGACGGGGCAATCGCGGCAGTCTGTCTTGGCGCTTTTGTATTGGGCATGAGCATGGACACGAATGTGTGCGCAAGATAAAAATATTCACTCGGGCCGTGACCCGGAACTGAACCCTCTCAGTTCCTTGAGTTAACGTCGACGACTGATGTTACGATTTCGTGTTGATACATAGCAAACGGTAACGTTTTGCTGCTGTGTTCCTTCCGTCCAGCACCGAACCTTAGCCGCACCGTGGCTAGCTAAGGACCGAAGCTCCCTTGAGTGGGGTGGGGCGTGCACTGCCCACAAGCTGGAGGGACCTGAAGATGGGTTTAAGGGGGTAGGGGGTGTACTTCATTTTCATGCATGGCCGTAGTCGTATGGCCATAGACCCTCGCATCCCTACAATTTAAGGGGGGGGGGATGCGTACTCATTTGTTACTTGCCTCAGTCATTTGACTTAAAATGAAACTTCTTCACGGGGTGATTGATATATCGAGTGTGGCTTGAGTACGTAGAGTCAATGTATTGCCTCGACTACCCCTTTTCTATGTAGAACGACAGTCGTACATACGGGGAGAGCTGGCTGGCGGGCGATCGAGAGATAACCCCGACAGTGTGTGCGTGAAAGCCTTCGGGTGCAAGCGTCGGGGACAGGGATACATTACTATATATGCCTGTCTGTGTAGGGGCCCTCTGTTCCCTGAAAGAAAACATACGTTTCCTGCGGTTCCTCGAAGCAGGCGAAAGGGACACCACTGCTGCGTGTACGTATATACGAGTAGCTGTATTCCAGCGTTTGGACAAGGGCTCTTCGATCGTGTGCTGGTGTTCCGGCACATGAGTTAATAAAACATTAATTTATTTTTTGCCCAAGTTTTTTGTACCTCGGCTTGATGTGGAGCTCCTGCATGCATGAACCGACGACCACACTACAGCAGGTAAATAGTATCAGCCCACGGGACATTTTTTTTTGTCAACTGCGAAGAACAGCTGTTAACGGTGAAAAGAGCACACCCTTTTTGCGCTCGGCTTACAGAATGTTTGCCCTCCCGTTTCCCTCGTGTCGCGGTTGTCTAATTTCCAACCTTTTATTTGCTCGTACGACCTGGCGACATATAATAGCAGGCCAGGACAGCATGAGCGCAGAAAGTCCATGTAGTCTTGCCGACATATGATGTTACCGATCGCAGGTGTTTATTAACAGTAGGACCTTCGACGTATGGTAGTAGCGCAGCAAAGCTATATTGTATGCGAACACAGTATACGACCGCACGCGTCTATATGTCTGCCTGACTGCTGTGCATCGAGCTATAATACGGTACTACTACTGCGGTAGTGCAGGAAGGCCCTGTAGTATGCTGACACACGACCGACCGTAAGTGCCCTGTCTCTGTCTGTGCACATGAAGCTACGTTGTTACGAGGGAACAAACCACCACACCATCATCGTACAGCGCTCTCTGAAAACGGCAGCAACTGCCACCAACAACATCGAACGATAAGTAGAGAGGTTTTTTAATACACCCTCACATCGCAGGCTCACCCCCCCCCCTTCTTCCCACCCCCCCCCCCCGCTCCCCCCGTGCCCCCGCCCCCGGCTAAAAAAGATAAAAAAAAAAAAAAACCCAAAATAAAACAAGCAAGTTACGCCTCGTACGTACGTGGGCTATGCATGCAATGCAGCCAAGCGACGGAAAACTTTACATACTACGTACAACAACCAACTTCAACTTCAACTTCAAAGACACATCCTACGAAATTCCGACCACGGCCGCCTCGCGCCTGAGTTGAGTCCGGTTGGCCAGGTAAAAGCAAAAGTACCGCGGTAGGCACTGCGTATACTCGTCTCGCGCACTATTACGAGGGCGGAGAACGTACAGCCAGTAGTAGTAACCAAAACCAAAAGCGGTGGGTAAAACAAAAGGGGGTATATAATACCTGTTTTTTTAGTCCATCGTCTGTTCTAATTACTACCACTGTTGTGTGTATGCCCGCCCCCCTCCCTCGTAATACATCGTTCATTTTAACCGAAGGAAAATAAAACGCCTGCCAGGTCTAATCTTGCCAGCTTCAGCCCCGCTAGGGCAGCTTTCCGGCCGACAAAAAATACAGACGTGCGTGCGTGTGAATGCTCGAACCCTGTAAGGATGCCAGCATTATTACGATGTAACTTCAAGAGACTAAAAGACGACACGGCAGGTGTGTACTGTTACGCATATAGAATGTATACAAGAGCGATCATCCAACCAAATGCTGCAGTCAGGCGGATGAAGAAGGAAGGATCACCAAGGTCATGCGCCCCGCGAGTGCGTGTGATCGAACACGACACACCATAGAGATAGACCGCTACGTACGAGTACTATAATAAATTTGCTGCACTTCCACAACGTTACGAGTACGTACGCGAGTATAGTTTGTGATCGAACACGATACCCAGAATTTACCGCTACTCCTACTATTAACCCTACTGTACCATCCTTTCCCTCCCTCTGTGTACGCGCTATTAATATTCCCTGTACCTCCCTCCCTCCCTCCCTCCCTACACCAGTAGGGTGTTAACTTTCCATCGCCAACCATAGTCGACAGGGGGCTCTCTTAAACGGGAAAAAAAAATCATCCACGGTATATACGTCAGTGCGTCCGTCCGTCAGTCCAGCTGGTCCCTCCATCTCACTCCAGGCGTCATCCGTCTTCGAATCCCCACACCTCGCACAGATCATCTACAGATAGATCATGATCTAGACCACCTAGTTCCTCACCTTGTCAATGTGAGAGGTTGTCCGTGACCTTGCATCGTACAGATCCAACACACGAAACATGTGCTACTGCTGCACTCGTACGTAGATCATGCAGACTAAACGGCTCCCACCCGTCAACATGAGCTACGAAAAATCATCACATCATCACACAAGACCGGGAACAGGTCTGCCTTGAAATATCTAGATCATGATCTGCATGATCTGTATGACCTGTCCGAGGGGTGAAAGTCTTGGCGACACACCGAAAAATCGCCAACAATTGCTCGACGCCCCTCCCCCCCCCGTGCTCCGTCCCGGCATTGTAGGGATGCGAGGGTCTATGGTCATACGACTACGGCCGTGCACGACATGAATACACCCCCCCCCCCTCTCCGCCCCCCGCGCACAACCGCTACTATAACGCTCCGTAATCACGTAAAACGCCTTTCCATGCCAATTCGCACAGGGGCCCGGCAACCGCACTAGAGTGGTCCCGTTGCGCCTCCGTCAAGCCCTTCGAGTACTGTGGGTCACACCGGTGGAAAAATACCTGTTTTGGGGGACGATTCGCACGCACGCACGCACGCACGCACGCATCGGGTAAAATATTGAAAAAAAAAAGTTTTTTCAACATTGCTTGTTGTTGCTGTCCTCACAGCAAGCAGTAACTCATGTCAATCATCGCGTGTCCGGGGTCACAGCACAGGCTCACAAAAAACTGGAGCGGAAGAATACCCCAGGGGTGAAAAAAAAAAAAACGAGTAACAGTAGTCAAATAAAACAAAGAAGAAAAAAAACAGATAGGCATCATATCTGAGACTGAATGACACATCGTTCATACACCTCAAAACAAGAAAACAAAAAGTCAAACTAGCATACGTACGTATGCACACCAGATGCATACGTACTTTGCATGAGTTGCAACCAAATCCAAGGGGGGCCCGCATACATACGAGGTCGTAGGTCCTCAGCTACACATGGTTGGGGAGTCTCCTTCCGTGATATTACCGTAAAAGGTTGGCCTAAACAAATGCCACCCGTTTTTTTTTCTACGATCCCATATATTTTCTTGGCCCTCCTTTCTCTTGCTCCCTCCCTCCCTCCCTCCCTCCCTCCCTCCCTCCCTCCTTATTTTTTGCTGTTGTCCATCCCATTTATTATCTTCGCCTCTCTTTCTCTCTCCCTTTTTAGTCTAACTCAAATCCGGGGTCACTAAGTAGGCTCTTCTCCCATCCCCCGACTACGGTACGCTGCCTGCATTTTTATCCCGAGAGATTCAGCACTGGTCTTTCCCTCGTCGACTTGCTCGGATTCGCTTACCCATGCCATCGAAGGCCGCTTCACAATGCGTTTCTTTTTAGTTTTTTTCAACAAATCATAAATTAAAATGATCCCACCATCGTGGCGATTTGAACTCGTGGCTACCAATGCTATTAATAGTGAGCCTTTGAGCTGCCACTATTAATGGTCTACCGGCGCGGACCCCCGTAACATAGTCGTAACCTCAGATCCGGGGTCACATATTAGTAGCCCCCCCCCCCCCCGTCTCGAAAGGGAGTACGTGCAGTCGCCGTCAATGGTAAAAAATGACTATTCATATTAAAAACATCAATCAACAAATGAATCCCCCCCCCCCCCCGCTACGGGGCGCGCCTTGCACTTTTATCACGAGAGAAGGGTTCATCACTTTTTTACCTGGTCGACTCGCGTCTATATATATATATATATACCTGCAGCACGGCTCAACAAGCGGGGCACAGACGACGGCGCTAGTTTTGCCTACCAGGTGTAGGGTGTATAGCAGTGCAGCAACCATGCCCGCACCCAACACGCACAGAACAAGAAAAACACAAAAAAAAACACACACACAAAAAAAAAAAAAAAAAAAAAAAAAAAAAAAAAAAAAAAAAAAAAAAAAAAAAAAAAAACAAAAAAAAAAAAAAAAAAAAAAAACAACAACAACAACAACAACAACAACAACAACAACAACAACAACAACAACAACAACAACAACAACAACAACAAAAACGTATCGTATCGTGCACCTGGTATAATACTTAGTATATAGGTACGTATCATACCTGCTCAGTGGATTTTTCGTAGCGGATGTCTACCAAGAAAGGCTTCGCCCAACACCGTCGATCGCCCCCCTCTCCCTCTCCCCCCCCCTGCCCCTGTCCCTCTTCTCTCCCCTGCCCTCCCCCCATCTGGGCCTGCGCCGCGGCTTCTTTAGCGGAGCAGGGCGCTTCCAAGACGTGCTCTCTTAAGATGCCGTTGATTCGCCGCATGGACTCCTGCGACACCATCCATCACGCCAGAGGGAATGGGGGTGGGGGGGGGGGGCGTACTCATTCGTTGCTTGCCTTAGTCATTTGACCATTGACCACGCATTTCTTTCGAGACGGAGCACCGTTCTATCTGTTTGACTTGTACACACCTGATTTGAATTGTTTTTTAACCTTGGACTCGTCATTTTATTCCTACTCTTGTTACACTCGGCGCGTCCGCTTCGACGAGTGATGTCTCCTCTCTCTTCGACCTGCGTCTGTCTCGCTGCGCTATTTTGCTGCTGCACAGTCACATCACTCCATCCTCTCCTCCCTCTCTCTCGGCATTCTAACTTCGGGCGTTCTCGGCAAACCCGTCCCTCTCGCTAATGCATGCCGATCACATCCATTCCAATCAAGCGGATGCGTCCGTCGCATCGCAATTTCATCCGCCGTCCCTGCGCCCATCGCCACGCGCGTACTGTCGCGTCGGAAGATCCTCTGTCCACATATCGGTCGGCCGCACCGTACCGAAGTTCGGCCTTTGAACTACGTGCGGGCCATTCAATGATCCCTGAACGCGCAAGGCCACCATTCGAAGATGCCTGCCTCTTCTCGCGCCGCCGAAGTCCTTGACCAGCGCCACGCGTTATCACTGGCAATACCAGACGATGGTAATTATCGCGATGCCCATTTCCCTGACGCCGCCCGAAAGACGTCCAACTTGCCTGATCAGCAGTGTAATCTCGGCGGTAAGGTACCCAGCATGCGGCGTTTGCACCATCCGAAAGGCTCGGCCTCCGGCACTCTGCGTGAAGGGTCGTGCGGTAGACGGGTAACCAGACCAAACCGGTGATATCGGACGATCACCCATCTTTCTGTTTATTGAGGAAGGCGAGCGCAATCAATCCATCAGGATGACCGAAACCCTTGCCGCTTGCGATCTCGATTTTTCGCCTTACGGCTCAAGTAGGGATCGTGTCAAAAAAATTGAGGCGCGATTCACCCCATTCATCGAATCCCATGCCACTCGGGATTGCAGGGCGAGTCGGGTTGTCGCCCGAACCAAGTGTACTTTGCCGAAAATTCCAGTGACGTATCCGTGGCTTTAGCGTTCGGCATGGTCTGCCTCATGCGGGCGATGTAGCCGCCATGGTTGTGACTTGTCCGTATCGGGTTGCTCCCGTCATCACGCTGCGCGGGTCGCCGAACACAATTCTCTTCTCTGTTTTCTCTCCTTCTTCTCTTTCTATGTCTCCTTCCTCTCCTCTCTCCCCTCTCTCTCTCCTCTCTCTCATCACTCTTTCGCTCTCCTCTGCGCTCTTCTTCTTCTCTCTCTCCTCTCTCCTCTTCTCTCTCTTTCTCCTGACCTTAATCCCCGTCCCTCGCCCCGTACACCGCGAGGTCGTGCTTGTAGACCTCCTCCTTTCGCCCTGTTTTCGGCTCAACGTGTAAGGTGGAGTAGCGGACGTACTGCGGCTGTACCAGGTGCCACCTCAGGTCTTCCGTGTCGTTCCATGTCAGGACACCATTCAATACATAAAAATCATTCGAGCGAGAAACCAGGCGAGCCGAAAACTGCGCGCACGGTGTGAACAAAAAAAAATGCTGCGGCGGTGAGGTTTTGCGAAAACAAAAATAGCAACTACAAAAAACCTTCCGACTGTTCTGGCTTGTTCTGGGTACAAATATAAGCGGTGACGATGTTGCGCGGCAATATATTGAGTACGTCACGCATGAATGCAGCCGACAAGCAGCTGGGCACACGAAACCGTCAATCACGCCCATCCGCCCCTCCCCCCCACCGCTCCGTCTCGAACGGAACACGTGGTCCAATGGTAAACATGAGTAAAGCGAGCAACAAATGAAGTACGCCCCTCCCCCCCCCCAAAAAAAAAAAGAACAGACACCACAGAGAAAACGCCTTTCCGCCTCCTGACTGAACAGCAGCGGTGATGCATGAAACAATAGAAAAAAAGAAAAACCAACGAAGAAAAAATTGTCGGGCAGAAAACAAACAAAACGGCGGCCGCCGTAGGGCTGACGTCCAACGGACCAATACATGGCGTAAGTTAGAACTACGGTTCAAATCGACGGCGGCACAGAGTGTGTGGAAAACAACATCCCCCCTACCCCCATACGATTTCAAGCCCACGCGTGGAAACCAAACCGCCCGCCTCCCGCCCCACCCCATGCAGCATGTAGCAAGGCCCACTCCTGCACGCACCACGGGTAGTGTACAGCCCCCCGCAAGCGTCCCGCAGCTTCCACTTTACTCTTATCATTCGAAGGACGATTGCTCGCCGGTCCAATGGAGGTAACAGGGATGACTTTGTCGACCACCTTGCCGAAGCGCAACCTGTGAACAGCAACAGCAACAGCAACAACAACACCAGGCCCACCGGTCAGAGAAGCGGTCGCGAACCATTTCAAGTATGCAGTCGCGGTGTCCTATTCTATGCGCGCAACCAATTTTTCACACCCACAGACCACCGCACACACGTGGTTTGTCTACCTCATATCACGCGCGGGGGGGGGGGGGGTGTACTCATGTGTGCAGCGGCCGTAGTCATGATGACAATAGACCCTCGCATCCCTACAATGCCGGACGGACGCGTGGGTTTTAAAAGAACCAGGGCAGACATTGCTTGCACCAAGGCGAAGCACCGTGAGGTTATTGGGCGAGTGCTTGAAGGTGCTGCATCCTGCTAAGAACCGCCTCTGAGGCGGACTTTGCATACTGGACGACAGCTTCATGAATAATTTAATTTCTGTGTGCCACTTCCGGACAGCAATGGCTTCTACTATGTAACGCTTCGGATGCCATACCAATTAACAACTACGTTGAACGACCAATTCCCTTGTGCGGACAAAGCTCTCCACCCGACAAATGATGCTACTCGACCGCCAGCTTTGGTGACCGCAAAAAAAAAAAAAAGGACCCTGGTTGTCTAGCTCACGCAGCGAGTGGCGTGTTTTACAGGCGTCGTTGCAACCGTACGCAACACCCTTGAAGAGGGGGGGGGCGGGCTACCGAATCACATTCATCAACAACAATACCCTCCGAAACGGGGACCCCGGCATGTCCTTCTCCTGTAGCTCGCCGGCACTGCGTACGGTAGGATCAACCGTGACGCCACGCAGCGATATTACGCACCTCGGCCACAGCAAGCGCGTCGAATGCCTGACCCTTCCCGTACAGCGCCGACAAGAACACTAAAGCTCCCTAGGCAGGCCGCTATGTACCCGGTGTTCAACAGCCGACCTGCGTCTCCAGTTATTTTTTACCGATTGACTTCACTCATTACATGTCATACGCAACAAATATATATCGGTATTGAACTTAAGCCATTTCGGTATTTATTAGATCGGCGTCGCGAATGCTCGCCCACCCGGGCCCCCCTCGCGGTACCCGACCCATCAACCACAAACTCAAGACCCCCCCTCCCCGTCATATAATATAATGACTTATATTTATAGTTGGGTTGGCGTCGTTTGGCAGAACGACGCTGTAAATACCGCCACTGCGCTGCGTGGACTAGACTAACCAGGGTGGCCTGTTTTTTTTTGTTATTTTTTTTGGCCGGTCACCAAAGCTGGCGGTCGAGTAGATCATTGCTGCGGGGTCGGAGAAGCTTTGTTCCGACACAAGAGGGAATGAGTCGTATACGTAGTGTTTAATAATTGGTAAGCGTCCGCGAGGCAAGTTACATAGTAAAAACCATTGCGTCTCACGGAAGTAGCACACAGCCGAACATCTAAAAACTATGAACTTCGTCCATATGAAGTCGCGCCTCAGAGTGGTTCTTAGGCAGATGCAGCTCACCTCCATGCGACTCGCCCAATACCTCACGCGTTTCGGCCTGGGGCAAGCATGTCTGCCTGGTTGTGAAAAACCGCCAACGCCTCCGTCCCGGCATTTAAGGGAGCGAAGGGTCATGGTCATATGAACGGCCGTGGGCACAACATGATACAACCCCACCCCACCACCGCGAAAACCGACATGCTCCGTCCGTGGCATTGTCAAGGGATCGAGGGTAATGGTTCATAACGACTACGGCACGCATTAATGATACCTCCCCCACTTAGAGATATACGGGGGTTGAGAGAAGAATAAGAATGAAAGTACTGCACGGCCCCAATGAGCTCGCGAAAAAGCTAAACTGCGATTTCGTGTTAGGGACGCTGGACCTGCCAGAAAGAAGACAGGAGGTAACCAGTGCCGGGAGGAGGAGAAGTAGATCACAATGTGGCCCTGTGGCAAGCCGTAGAGAAATAGAGTTCACAATAGTGGGAGAGATGTGAAAGGTACAGGAGGAAGGGATTGCTTGAGGAGAGATAGGAAAATAGACGAGTGGTGACATGGCAGCAGTTTGGTGCACTAAATAGTAGCGAGACAAACGATTCGCTAATCTTGAGATAGTGTGCCTACAGCGAGCGAAAGCAGGAAGGGGATAAAATGTACAAAAGGTTCTTTGTAATATATGGAAACAAGCGTAATGAAGCGCCCAAGTGTTGGAGGTGTCTCTATAGGATAGGACGGCTGCTTCGTCTCGAAAGATGCGTGGCAATGGTCAAATGACTAAGGCAAGAACAAATGAGTACGCCGCTCCCCCCTACCGCATACCCGGTGCTCGACAGCCGAGCCACTTGCTCCGGACCTTTGGCCGATTTACTTCGTTCATAGCAAGCACAAAACAACTTGTTAATCGTTTCGATCGCCGCGTCAAAAAAGCACATAGTCCTACTATCGCGTTTCGGACGTCCCAAATCCCGCCTTCCGCATCTCGCAGGTCGTATGTCAGAGTGGGGTTGGGTTGGGTTGGGTTGGGTTGGGTTGGGTTGGGGTGGGGTGGGTTGGGTTTGGTTGGGTTGGGTTGGGTTGGGTGGGGTGGGGTGGGGTGGGGTAGGGCGGGACTCTCACCGGTCCCACTGCTCGTCCAAAGCTATCTTCACGGCAGATTGGAGAACCCCCTGCCAACAACAACAAGAGAGACGCGCGCGGGGAAGAAAAAGCCATGCAAAAAAAAAGCCGAGAGGTGGGGATGATGCCCTCAGTCGTTCACCCCCCGGTGGAAATACGATAGGTTCAGCCAAGTTGCGAAACCAACCACGTTGCACCATGCGCAGTGAAACGGGAACGTTTGTTTTCCTCTGGTTCGCACCCTAGCCTCGACAGTACGGTTATGATAATACATCAACCCTTTGGTAACGGCACTCACGTGTTGGCGAAAAAAATACTTTGGAAACTTGAGTAATATCATTTTTGGAGTACTGCCAAGGTTAAGAAGACAACGCATAGCGAAAGAAAACATCCACCCGACGCTACACGACACGAGTACATAAAGAAAAATAAGCCAGAGGCTGGGACCGGGGGTGGTTAACCAAGGGAGAGGAGGAGGAGGAGGGGGCATGGCATGTCTCTGTGGCGAACACACACAACAACAGCAACAACAACAGCATCACCAACACCAACAAAAACACCACCAACACCACCAACAACAACAACAACAACAACAACTACAACACCAACTACACCAACAGCAACATCACCAACAACAACAACCACCACAACAACTTCGCCAACAACCACAAAATGCCGGGGCGGCTGCAAGTAAAGTCAACATACCTCCAAAAAACAAAAAACGGGGGGGTCGCGGGAGGCGCCCGGAGAGACAAACGAGCAGCGCCCCGCACGCAAAGAACGGCGGGAACAACAGAACTACAGTAGTAGGTACTGCTGCCAAACAGAACTGAGAAGTCAGCAGGCCAAAATAGTTTTCAAAAAAACAAAAAAACAAAAAAACAAACAGCGCAAGAGAAAAACTGGCATCAGCAGCACCACCACCACCACCACCGCCACCACCACCACCACCAGCAACAACAGCAGCGGCAACAGCAGCAGCAGCAGCGGCAGCAGCGGCAGCAGCAACAGCGGCGGCGGCACCATCAACGAAAGGGGGGAGTCCTCTCACCACCACGACCTCAGAACGGCTCTTGAAACTCCTCACGACCGCGTCCAGACGCTCGGCCCCCACGTCCGACACGAGCACGAAGATAACGCGGCTGGTGTCCACCGACACGGACTTCTTGCCCTCTTCGTAAGTGACCCTGGGGTGCTCCGACATCGCCTCCATCAGCGCTGTGTAACATTTCGGCAAACGGCATTTTTTTTTTGTCGAATCGATATGTAGGGTCTCAGTCAGTTTGCTTCGGCTGGCCAGACCAGTACAGTCTGCCGGTTGTTATTAGTTGGCTACATACGAGGATTGAAGTCTACCGGCTATTAATAGTCACACTACTACTGTAGTAATAGTTAGCTACAAGGGTTAAAAATCTCCCCGACTATTAACAGTTACTAGTAATAGTTGGCTACGAGGTATCGCAGTTAGTTAATTTGCGGCGTGCGGCAATTTTTGCGGAGTTGTTTGCGTCCTTTGTACATATTACATACAAATATATGTAAAGAAATATATATATATATATACCAAGGTATATCTGGCTGGGGCGATTGTGGCCTGACGCGTAGGTATATATATACGCGATCAAAGTATCACACTCAGCTTGCAAAGTTGAGTTTCGACGAAATCCTCGATCTCACAGCTGTTTTTTTTTTTTTTTTTATATATAAATACACAGCAGCAGTAGTAGTATTAATAGTAGTAGTAGTAGTAGTAGAGATAAAAAAGACTACCGGCAATGTTTCCGTTTTTTTTTGTTCATCCTCGGACGGATCGGTCAAAATCAGCCTTAAGCTCACCACACTTGCACATACAGTGGGTACCCCGACTTAAGAGAGGGCACGCTATTAATAAGACAATAGTACAGCGGTTGAGAGAGGCTGAAAATAGGCCGGACCACGCCCACGTACACGAAAGCTACCACCCTGTCCCGAAACATAAGCACCATTTTTATTGAATAATCAATGTATAAAAGGTGTTTATGTTTAGGGACAAAAGCGGAACATAGTCCCCACCGCTGTGGATAGCTACGTATCGACAACAGAGAAGGCTATTCATAGTTTAACCCTTTTAGGACTGCAGTCCCTTTTTGGGGACAAACCACTCAAATTATAAGTAATTTGTCCCCAAAACGGGACTCCAGTCCTATAAGGGTTAAGGCCGTTTCCTATGCGGTTCGATTTCGAGCTTCAGATTTGTATTTTTCGATCTCAAAAACGAAAGCACCGTCCTATGCAGTCCGATTATGCAAAATCTGACCGGAAATTTTTCGATTTGAGAATCCGATGACCCAAGTCGTCGGATTTTGGCCCAAAATCCGACGACTTGGGTCATCAGATTTTCAAATCGAAAAATGGCATGGTCTCTAAATTCAAGATGTTATCCACGCAGCAAGCAAGCAGCAGCAGCAGCACGATCGATGAGTTGGATGGTGACACAGCGACGTTGCTTCGNCGAGCGCAGCCGCTGGCGCTCGAATCTTTGACCATGGCCGTTTCTGCGTGGCACTTCAGGTGATTTGTGTTTTGTGTGTGTGTGTTTGTGTGTGTGTTTTGTTGTGATTTATGAATTCGAACACCTCAAGATGTATGCACACATATTATACGAGCTGGGCCAGCCAGAGTCACTGCCTTGAGCGGTGGATTGATTGCCTGTGCCCCGTTCAATATATTGCCAGCTATGTATCTGGCATGTAATTACGAGAGCGAATGCGAGGTTCTAGGTCTAGGTTTGGCGCGCGCGCGCCGAAAAAAGTAAGGATCGCCTTTCGAATTTTTGCAGCAGTCCAACGTGTCAAATGTGTTTGAATGATACAATACGCCCGTCCACCAATGCACGCGAGTTGACGACACAGCAGTTACAATTTTTCGTGCTGCTGCATGCGAGCGAGTGAGTGGGTTTTTTTTTATTTCATAGCGACGCGCTAATCTATCTTCGCATGTACAGAACCAACTACAAACTCGTTTGGGCTGTCCGTCGGTGTTGCTTGCCCGGTTATTTGCTACTTGCCCGGTGGCGGCTACTTATTTTTTCTTGCTTTCGTAGCTTTCAAGATTTTTTTTTGTTATGTTGTTCGTTCTTGCCCGGTGGTTATATATCATACTATTAATATTAATAATAGCGTACGAGTAGAGAGTACCTGGTATATATGTATGATACGAGGCACGAACGCCTGCTGCTGTTGTGTTATCCCTTTTCAGCCTGCGACACCCCCCCCCCCCGGGATTTCAAGGCAACCATAATCGCGAAGAGGAACCTTGTAACATATATATATATGTACCGGTATATGTGCCGCGTTAAAAATGATGCCCCCCCCTTCCCCCCCAAAAAAAACAAAACAAAACAGTCAGCGGTCGGGTCGGCACGAGCCGCTGGTGGTGGCGCTGACGGGGTCCACTGGGACCGGAAAGACGGAGACTGCGTGGGCTCTAGCGGAGAGCTTGCTGACCAAGAGGTGCCGCATAGCCGGGGGCACGAAAGACATCCCTCGGGGGCTGCTCGTGCTGAAGTGAGGCAATGCACTGTTTTCTACAGTATACTCTGTACTCGGTATACTTCGAAGTATATACATATACTCTGTATCGGGTGTATCGCAAGGGGGTGAATGAGGGGAAGGGTCCCGTTGTGTGTTATGTCCAGGAGGTTAATATGTGGTGAGGGAGGGGGGGCGTACTCATTTGTTGCTTGCCTTAGTCATTTGACCGTTGACCACGCATCCCTTTCGAGACGGAGCACCGTTCCTACTCCTAATAGAGACACCTCCAACAATTGGGCGCTCATTAAGTTGTTTCCATATATTACAAAGAAACTTTTTGCTAATTTGAATCGGCGGGCGGGGGGGGGGGGGGGGGTGGACCTTTGCAGTTGGTGCCGACGACAGCAGTGGTCCGTTTGTCGTATAATGTCAAAATATCCCCTCGTAGAATTAGACCAGTATATAATAGACCATGCCCCCCCGCGTTTCTGTTGGTAGGGCTGGGTTGAAAAGGCGCTCTCGAGACAGGAGAAGGAGGCGTGCCTTTGTTCTGTGTTACTCGTCGCGCCGGTGGCGTTATTCTGTTATTTATTCTGCTTTCGCCTGATTCGTCCCCCCCCCCCCCCCCCCCCCCCCCCCCCCCCCCCCCCCCCCCCCCATCAAACTGCACCGCGGGTATGTGTACGTCCCTTTTCCCGCCACGTCGTTGTGATATGATATCCATTCGGATGGGCTACCGGTGCGGTGCGGTACGGACGCACGATGCATCGTAGTGGGGGAGACTACGTGACGACGTCTAAAATTGACGAGTACCACCAGAAAATCCGGAGAAAGCTGGGGCAGCGCCTCAAGTACTGCTCCGGAAACGTGGTGGTGTTGTTCGACGAACTGCAGAAGGCCGCACCGGGAACGCTAGACTGTGAGAACCGACCGACCGACCGGCCGACCGACCGACCGACCCTCCTCAAAGCATTGCGGGTGTCTCGAGGAGTTACGCTTCCGATCTCTTGTCTCGCTCCTACATTCCGTTTCCGAACCTAATCTCACTCTTACATATGTTCAACACCTGGTAGGCTTTTCCAGTAAAGTCGGGACGCGGCAGGTGGGGGGGGGGGGTCGGGGAGGTAGGCAGTTCTCCAGCGCATGGTGACGTGCTGAATAATTTTGTTGTTGGTTGCGTTTTCGTACCAATGAAAGGCGGTGCACTTAATAGACCGAGTATTGATTGTGCTTGCACTCGATTACAACAGGTACGATGACGGTTACATATATTAGGGAGTTCATATACTTGATGAGGCTTTCTCCATCTGTGTGGTCTCGTACTTGCTGGGTACTTCGCTTCCGACTTCGCTTCGCCTCCGCTTCGAGGTCCACCTGCGAGGTCTGATAATATATATATACTTAACTACGTGATTTATGTCTACACGAGGAGCGCTCCAGCACCTTGACCCTGTCCGCCTGTGTAGGGCCCGTCATGCGCCCGAGGTTGAATCAATACGCTGTAGCGTGTTGACGCTATCGATCTCGAGGCTGCTAGGGGCTTCAGGCGGTACAGCCCTTGGAGGACCGAGGGTGGTTATTTCCGCATCGAGATGGATGCCGTGGAATTTGAAAGATGGAAGACGGTGCAGCTGATGGGGATCGTCGACAAGCTGCACTGCGAGCGCCTCGTTCCGGTTGAACGCATCGTGCACTATGAAGGAGCTTGGGCCGCGCGTACTGGAAGGGTTGCCGTGCTTGCATAAGAGAGGGCTCGTCTCAACGAGGTGTATTTTCGGATTTATTCGGCACAGCACCAGCTCAAGTGGAGGCAAGAGGTCATACACCCGATACGGCCGCAGCAGCAGCAGCGTGCCG
This sequence comes from Saccharina japonica, assembly GCA_008828725.1. NCBI lineage: Eukaryota > Phaeophyceae > Laminariales > Laminariaceae > Saccharina > Saccharina japonica. The sequence continues at coordinate 98,770 of MEHQ01003384.1, forward strand.
CCTCGGCCAGGCGCGAGCCGGCGCTGGTGGACCCGCTTGCTGCTCGAGGCACGAGCAACGCAGGCGGGCAGCGGCAGCATTAGCAGCAGCAGCAGCCGGAGCAGCAGCAGCCGCAGCAACCGGAGCAGCAGCAGCCGCAGCAACCGGAGCAGCAGCAGCCACAGCAGCCGCAGCAGCTGCAGCTGGCAGCCCTCCGGAGGGAGATGGAGATGCTGAGAGGAGAGTTGGCAGTAGCGAAGCTGAGTGTCGCGACGAGCGAGGCCCAGTGCGCTGATTTGGAGAGGACAACGGCAGAGCAGAGGAGGATAGCAGCTGGGACAACAGTGCGGCAAGGGCAGGAGGCTCGAGCCGGCACGTTGACCACTGCTGTAAACCATACCCGCTTTGCGCCAACCCCCAAGTTCGATGAGGAAGGTACGAGAGAAGAAAAAGGAGAGAAGAAGGCAGACGGAGACAGAGAAGAACAAGCTGAGGAGCTAGGTGGAGAGCAGTCCTCTCGGAGCGGCAGCAGTGCACAGGATCCTTCGTCACCGCGGGGTGGGTTTCAACGTGGCGCGCAGACGGAGCCACCTGCTCTTGCGCGCCCGGGCTCACCCAACAAACCGGCTCAAAGGGGCTACTCTCAATCGGACGCGGCTGCGGCAGGGCCTCCTGCCCGTCCTGCGCACTGCTGCCGCTCCGAGAGGTCTGCTCTCCACCTAGCTCCTCAGCTTGTTCTTCTTCTCTGTCTCCGTCTCCGTCTGCCTTCTTCGCTCCTTTTTCTTCTCTCGTACCTTCCTCATCGAACTTGGGGGTTGGCGCAAAGCGGGTATAGTTTACAGTAGTGGTCAACGTGCCGGCTCGAGCCTCCTGCCCTTGCCGCACTGTTGTCCCAGCTGGTGTCCTCCTCCGCTCTGCCGTTGTCCTCTCCAAATCAATACCGAGGAATACCACCATCGCGCCCTTCGATGGTATATACAACATATATTTGCCTTTGTTCGTGCGCTGGACCCCCCAGCGTTTTGAAGATATTTTATTTGAGTTTCCAGTACTCTGACGGAAGGAGCTTATTACGTTTTCCCGCGAGTGTTTATATGTATGTAGACGGTTTTCGATGCCGAATCGAGCGGGGCAATGAGGCCCGCGGCTCGATGTAGTAAATCTTCGGTCGAGTTGCCGTACTTACCGGGTAACATATCATACGAGTACGTCTTGGGTGTGTTGGATACCCGCTGCCGTTCAAGTACGACACCACAAGCGCCCCGCCCCCCCTTGTGACGCATGTTTCCCCCGGGGGGGGGGGGGGGGGTGTACTTCATTTTCATGCCTGGCCGTAGTCGTATGACCATAGACCCTCGCATCCCTACAATGCCGGGAAGGAGCATGTCGGGTTTTCACCGACCAGGCAGACATTGCTAGCACCAAGCGCGAAGCGCCGTAAGGTGTTGGCGAGTCGCATGAAGGGTGAGCTGCATCRACTACGTAAGGAACCGCTTGTAGGCGACGTCTTGCAATGGATGACGCTTTAATAATTTAAAGGGTCCACTCTGAGTGAACTATGCGGGTCATTTACCCCGCGTGGCTTCTGAGGTGCCATACGAATACACTCTTGTGAACGGAGACGATGACGGCCACCGCGCTCCGATCAAGAGTCTATGTTCTGCTGCTGCTGTTGTGTCTCTTAGGAACGGCGTTGAACTGCCTAGCCTGCCTATAAGTGTCTTTGGGCGTTGCCTATATAAGACGGGTGAAACAGGCCGTACGATACCCCTTGGTTTAGGCCGTTTCCTATGCGGTTCGATTTTTGAGCTTCAGATTATGGTCTGATCGATTTTTCAGCGACCTAGTTCGAAAATCGAAACAGTCTTCTTATGCGAGAAAACACGAATTTGTTTATCATACGTGCAGATATTTGAGCAAACGGCAAGACCAACTGCTGTTGCTGTTGTTGTTGTTGTGATTTGGCGCCGCGAAGAGACGCGCCGAGTGCCTGTACTGGGCGTAGAACCCAAGCGTTCAGAAGCCACGCTGGCTGCCTCTGGCCTGGCGGCGACGCGCCGAGTGCGCTCAGCCGACCTGTCTTGGTATTTTGTATTTTGACACAACGAAGCATCAGAGCGTTGACTCTGTGTACTGTACTGCTGCTGCTGCTGTAAAATCTACGAGTAGCGGCGAGGCGCGCGCCGAGTGCGCTTCCCTTCGTCTCTAGGCCCGAGTCCCGCGCCAGCCGACTGCAGTTTGGCGACGGAGAGGCCCACCGATCGTCGGTTGCGCGTCGGGCACGAAGCAACGTCGCTGTGTCACCATCCAACTCATCGATCGTGCTGCTGCTGCTGCTTGCTTGCTGCGTGGATAACATCTTGAATTTAGAGACCATGCCATTTTTCGATTTGAAAATCTGATGACCCAAGTCGTCGGATTTTGGGCCAAAATCTGACGACTTGGGTCATCGGATTCTCGAATCGAAAAATTTCCGGTCAGATTCTGCACAATCGGACTGCATATGACGGTGCTTTCGTTTTTGAGATCGAAAAATACAAATCTGAAGCTCGAAATCGAACCGCATAAGCCCGACACCACTACAGCGTCTCCTTAACCCTTTAGGACTGGAGTCCCGTTTTGGGGACAAATTACTTATGAATTTGAGTGGTTTGTCCCCAAAAACGGGACTGCAGTCCTAAAAGGGTTAAACTATGAATAGCCTTCTCTGTTGTCGATACGTAGCTATCCACAGCGGTGGGGACTATGTTCCGCTTTTGTCCCTAAACATAAACACCTTTTATACATTGATTATTCAATAAAAATGGTGCTTATGTTTCGGGACAGGGTGGTAGCTTTCGTGTACGTGGGCGTGGTCCGGCCTATTTTCAGCCTCTCTCAACCGCTGTACTATTGTCTTATTAATAGCGTGCCCTCTCTTAAGTCGGGGTACCCACTGTATGTGCAAGTGTGGTGAGCTTAAGGCTGATTTTGACCGATCCGTCCGAGGATGAACAAAAAAAAACGGAAACATTGCCGGTAGTCTTTTTTATCTCTACTACTACTACTACTACTATTAATACTACTACTGCTGCTGTGTATTTATATATAAAAAAAAAAAAAAAAACAGCTGTGAGATCGAGGATTTCGTCGAAACTCAACTTTGCAAGCTGAGTGTGATACTTTGATCGCGTATATATATACCTACGCGTCAGGCCACAATCGCCCCAGCCAGATATACCTTGGTATATATATATACGCGATCAAAGTATCACACTCAGCTTGCAAAGTTGAGTTTCGACGAAATCCTCGATCTCACAGCTGTTTTTTTTTTTTTTTTTATATATAAATACACAGCAGCAGTAGTAGTATTAATAGTAGTAGTAGTAGTAGTAGAGATAAAAAAGACTACCGGCAATGTTTCCGTTTTTTTTTGTTCATCCTCGGACGGATCGGTCAAAATCAGCCTTAAGCTCACCACACTTGCACATACAGTGGGTACCCCGACTTAAGAGAGGGCACGCTATTAATAAGACAATAGTACAGCGGTTGAGAGAGGCTGAAAATAGGCCGGACCACGCCCACGTACACGAAAGCTACCACCCTGTCCCGAAACATAAGCACCATTTTTATTGAATAATCAATGTATAAAAGGTGTTTATGTTTAGGGACAAAAGCGGAACATAGTCCCCACCGCTGTGGATAGCTACGTATCGACAACAGAGAAGGCTATTCATAGTTTAACCCTTTTAGGACTGCAGTCCCTTTTTGGGGACAAACCACTCAAATTATAAGTAATTTGTCCCCAAAACGGGACTCCAGTCCTATAAGGGTTAAGGCCGTTTCCTATGCGGTTCGATTTCGAGCTTCAGATTTGTATTTTTCGATCTCAAAAACGAAAGCACCGTCCTATGCAGTCCGATTATGCAAAATCTGACCGGAAATTTTTCGATTTGAGAATCCGATGACCCAAGTCGTCGGATTTTGGCCCAAAATCCGACGACTTGGGTCATCAGATTTTCAAATCGAAAAATGGCATGGTCTCTAAATTCAAGATGTTATCCACGCAGCAAGCAAGCAGCAGCAGCAGCACGATCGATGAGTTGGATGGTGACACAGCGACGTTGCTTCGTGCCCGACGCGCAACCGACGATCGGTGGGCCTCTCCGTCGCCAAACTGCAGTCGGCTGGCGCGGACTCGGGCCTAGAGACGAAGGGAAGCGCACTCGGCGCGCGCCTCGCCGTACTCGTAGATTTTACAGCAGCAGCAGCAGTACAGTACACAGAGTCAACGCTCTGATGCTTCGTTGTGTCAAAATACAAAATACCAAGACAGGTCGGCTAGAGCGCACTCGGCGCGTCGCCGCCAGGCCAGAGGCAGCCAGCGTGGCTTCGAACGCTTGGGTTCTACGCCCAGTACAGTGCACTCGGCGCGTCTCTTCGCGGCGCCAAATCACAACAACAACAACAACAACAGCAGTTGGTCTTGCCGTTTGCTCAAATATCTGCACGTATGATACAACAAATTCGTGTTTTCTCGCATAAGAAGACTGTTTCGATTTTCGAACTAGGTCGCTGAAAAATCGATCAGACCAGAATCTGAAGCTCAAAAATCGAACCGCATAGGAAAAAACGGCCTAATGAGGGGGCGTTTCTCGGCCTTGCTGCCCACAACCGGCTCTTAAATAGGGGCACCCACATGTACCCACTGTATAAAGCACACGTGTCTTGTAGTGTGTCAGTTCAACCCGCCGCTTCCGTTGCAGCAGCACCAGCAGCAGCAGCAGCAGGCAGAACAAGCAAGCTGCTCGTACCTCGGGCGCCAGTGAGGTATATTTGTGTGACCCTCAGGTAGTAGTTGGTTACCTCCGCTCACGCCAACATAGTATACAACCCCATCCGTTATGGGGAGGGGGGTTATTTTCGCCTAGCGGCGTCACGTTACATTGTTCCTTTAGTACACCCCCCCCAGGACTTGCTAGCACCCCATGCGACTCGCCCAACATCCGAGGCGCTTCGCGCTTGGTGCTAGCAATGTCTGCCTGGTCGGTGAAAACCCGACATGCTCCTTCCCGGCATTGTAGGGATGCGAGGGTCTATGGTCATACGACTACGGCCAGGCATGAAAATGAAGTACACCCCCCCCCCCCCCCCCCCGGGGGAAACATGCGTCACAAGGGGGGGCGGGGCGCTTGTGGTGTCGTACTTGAACGGCAGCGGGTATCCAACACACCCAAGACGTACTCGTATGATATGTTACCCGGTAAGTACGGCAACTCGACCGAAGATTTACTACATCGAGCCGCGGGCCTCATTGCCCCGCTCGATTCGGCATCGAAAACCGTCTACATACATATAAACACTCGCGGGAAAACGTAATAAGCTCCTTCCGTCAGAGTACTGGAAACTCAAATAAAATATCTTCAAAACGCTGGGGGGTCCAGCGCACGAACAAAGGCAAATATATGTTGTATATACCATCGAAGGGCGCGATGGTGGTATTCCTCGGTATTGATTTGGAGAGGACAACGGCAGAGCGGAGGAGGACACCAGCTGGGACAACAGTGCGGCAAGGGCAGGAGGCTCGAGCCGGCACGTTGACCACTACTGTAAACTATACCCGCTTTGCGCCAACCCCCAAGTTCGATGAGGAAGGTACGAGAGAAGAAAAAGGAGCGAAGAAGGCAGACGGAGACGGAGACAGAGAAGAAGAACAAGCTGAGGAGCTAGGTGGAGAGCAGACCTCTCGGAGCGGCAGCAGTGCGCAGGACGGGCAGGAGGCCCTGCCGCAGCCGCGTCCGATTGAGAGTAGCCCCTTTGAGCCGGTTTGTTGGGTGAGCCCGGGCGCGCAAGAGCAGGTGGCTCCGTCTGCGCGCCACGTTGAAACCCACCCCGCGGTGACGAAGGATCCTGTGCACTGCTGCCGCTCCGAGAGGACTGCTCTCCACCTAGCTCCTCAGCTTGTTCTTCTCTGTCTCCGTCTGCCTTCTTCTCTCCTTTTTCTTCTCTCGTACCTTCCTCATCGAACTTGGGGGTTGGCGCAAAGCGGGTATGGTTTACAGCAGTGGTCAACGTGCCGGCTCGAGCCTCCTGCCCTTGCCGCACTGTTGTCCCAGCTGCTATCCTCCTCTGCTCTGCCGTTGTCCTCTCCAAATCAGCGCACTGGGCCTCGCTCGTCGCGACACTCAGCTTCGCTACTGCCAACTCTCCTCTCAGCATCTCCATCTCCCTCCGGAGGGCTGCCAGCTGCAGCTGCTGCGGCTGCTGTGGCTGCTGCTGCTCCGGTTGCTGCGGCTGCTGCTGCTCCGGTTGCTGCGGCTGCTGCTGCTCCGGCTGCTGCTGCTGCTAATGCTGCCGCTGCCCGCCTGCGTTGCTCGTGCCTCGAGCAGCAAGCGGGTCCACCAGCGCCGGCTCGCGCCTGGCCGAGGCGGCACGCTGCTGCTGCTGCGGCCGTATCGGGTGTATGACCTCTTGCCTCCACTTGAGCTGGTGCTGTGCCGAATAAATCCGAAAATACACCTCGTTGAGACGAGCCCTCTCTTATGCAAGCACGGCAACCCTTCCAGTACGCGCGGCCCAAGCTCCTTCATAGTGCACGATGCGTTCAACCGGAACGAGGCGCTCGCAGTGCAGCTTGTCGACGATCCCCATCAGCTGCACCGTCTTCCATCTTTCAAATTCCACGGCATCCATCTCGATGCGGAAATAACCACCCTCGGTCCTCCAAGGGCTGTACCGCCTGAAGCCCCTAGCAGCCTCGAGATCGATAGCGTCAACACGCTACAGCGTATTGATTCAACCTCGGGCGCATGACGGGCCCTACACAGGCGGACAGGGTCAAGGTGCTGGAGCGCTCCTCGTGTAGACATAAATCACGTAGTTAAGTATATATATATTATCAGACCTCGCAGGTGGACCTCGAAGCGGAGGCGAAGCGAAGTCGGAAGCGAAGTACCCAGCAAGTACGAGACCACACAGATGGAGAAAGCCTCATCAAGTATATGAACTCCCTAATATATGTAACCGTCATCGTACCTGTTGTAATCGAGTGCAAGCACAATCAATACTCGGTCTATTAAGTGCACCGCCTTTCATTGGTACGAAAACGCAACCAACAACAAAATTATTCAGCACGTCACCATGCGCTGGAGAACTGCCTACCTCCCCGACCCCCCCCCCCCACCTGCCGCGTCCCGACTTTACTGGAAAAGCCTACCAGGTGTTGAACATATGTAAGAGTGAGATTAGGTTCGGAAACGGAATGTAGGAGCGAGACAAGAGATCGGAAGCGTAACTCCTCGAGACACCCGCAATGCTTTGAGGAGGGTCGGTCGGTCGGTCGGCCGGTCGGTCGGTCGGTTCTCACAGTCTAGCGTTCCCGGTGCGGCCTTCTGCAGTTCGTCGAACAACACCACCACGTTTCCGGAGCAGTACTTGAGGCGCTGCCCCAGCTTTCTCCGGATTTTCTGGTGGTACTCGTCAATTTTAGACGTCGTCACGTAGTCTCCCCCACTACGATGCATCGTGCGTCCGTACCGCACCGCACCGGTAGCCCATCCGAATGGATATCATATCACAACGACGTGGCGGGAAAAGGGACGTACACATACCCGCGGTGCAGTTTGATGGGGGGGGGGGGGGGGGGGGGGGGGGGGGGGGGGGGGGGGGGGGGGACGAATCAGGCGAAAGCAGAATAAATAACAGAATAACGCCACCGGCGCGACGAGTAACACAGAACAAAGGCACGCCTCCTTCTCCTGTCTCGAGAGCGCCTTTTCAACCCAGCCCTACCAACAGAAACGCGGGGGGGCATGGTCTATTATATACTGGTCTAATTCTACGAGGGGATATTTTGACATTATACGACAAACGGACCACTGCTGTCGTCGGCACCAACTGCAAAGGTCCACCCCCCCCCCCCCCCCCGCCCGCCGATTCAAATTAGCAAAAAGTTTCTTTGTAATATATGGAAACAACTTAATGAGCGCCCAATTGTTGGAGGTGTCTCTATTAGGAGTAGGAACGGTGCTCCGTCTCGAAAGGGATGCGTGGTCAACGGTCAAATGACTAAGGCAAGCAACAAATGAGTACGCCCCCCCTCCCTCACCACATATTAACCTCCTGGACATAACACACAACGGGACCCTTCCCCTCATTCACCCCCTTGCGATACACCCGATACAGAGTATATGTATATACTTCGAAGTATACCGAGTACAGAGTATACTGTAGAAAACAGTGCATTGCCTCACTTCAGCACGAGCAGCCCCCGAGGGATGTCTTTCGTGCCCCCGGCTATGCGGCACCTCTTGGTCAGCAAGCTCTCCGCTAGAGCCCACGCAGTCTCCGTCTTTCCGGTCCCAGTGGACCCCGTCAGCGCCACCACCAGCGGCTCGTGCCGACCCGACCGCTGACTGTTTTGTTTTGTTTTTTTTGGGGGGGAAGGGGGGGGCATCATTTTTAACGCGGCACATATACCGGTACATATATATATATGTTACAAGGTTCCTCTTCGCGATTATGGTTGCCTTGAAATCCCGGGGGGGGGGGGGTGTCGCAGGCTGAAAAGGGATAACACAACAGCAGCAGGCGTTCGTGCCTCGTATCATACATATATACCAGGTACTCTCTACTCGTACGCTATTATTAATATTAATAGTATGATATATAACCACCGGGCAAGAACGAACAACATAACAAAAAAAAATCTTGAAAGCTACGAAAGCAAGAAAAAATAAGTAGCCGCCACCGGGCAAGTAGCAAATAACCGGGCAAGCAACACCGACGGACAGCCCAAACGAGTTTGTAGTTGGTTCTGTACATGCGAAGATAGATTAGCGCGTCGCTATGAAATAAAAAAAAACCCACTCACTCGCTCGCATGCAGCAGCACGAAAAATTGTAACTGCTGTGTCGTCAACTCGCGTGCATTGGTGGACGGGCGTATTGTATCATTCAAACACATTTGACACGTTGGACTGCTGCAAAAATTCGAAAGGCGATCCTTACTTTTTTCGGCGCGCGCGCGCCAAACCTAGACCTAGAACCTCGCATTCGCTCTCGTAATTACATGCCAGATACATAGCTGGCAATATATTGAACGGGGCACAGGCAATCAATCCACCGCTCAAGGCAGTGACTCTGGCTGGCCCAGCTCGTATAATATGTGTGCATACATCTTGAGGTGTTCGAATTCATAAATCACAACAAAACACACACACAAACACACACACACAAAACACAAATCACCTGAAGTGCCACGCAGAAACGGCCATGGTCAAAGATTCGAGCGCCAGCGGCTGCGCTCGGATGCGCTTCTGCAGATTCTCTGCTACTGCCGCCACGGGATCGTTGGCCAGCGGGCACAGCCCTAAGCATCATGCAAAACGTGGCATGCAAGGCCGTGCAGTGCGGTGGGGTGGGGTGGGGTGNCGAGCGCAGCCGCTGGCGCTCGAATCTTTGACCATGGCCGTTTCTGCGTGGCACTTCAGGTGATTTGTGTTTTGTGTGTGTGTGTTTGTGTGTGTGTTTTGTTGTGATTTATGAATTCGAACACCTCAAGATGTATGCACACATATTATACGAGCTGGGCCAGCCAGAGTCACTGCCTTGAGCGGTGGATTGATTGCCTGTGCCCCGTTCAATATATTGCCAGCTATGTATCTGGCATGTAATTACGAGAGCGAATGCGAGGTTCTAGGTCTAGGTTTGGCGCGCGCGCGCCGAAAAAAGTAAGGATCGCCTTTCGAATTTTTGCAGCAGTCCAACGTGTCAAATGTGTTTGAATGATACAATACGCCCGTCCACCAATGCACGCGAGTTGACGACACAGCAGTTACAATTTTTCGTGCTGCTGCATGCGAGCGAGTGAGTGGGTTTTTTTTTATTTCATAGCGACGCGCTAATCTATCTTCGCATGTACAGAACCAACTACAAACTCGTTTGGGCTGTCCGTCGGTGTTGCTTGCCCGGTTATTTGCTACTTGCCCGGTGGCGGCTACTTATTTTTTCTTGCTTTCGTAGCTTTCAAGATTTTTTTTTGTTATGTTGTTCGTTCTTGCCCGGTGGTTATATATCATACTATTAATATTAATAATAGCGTACGAGTAGAGAGTACCTGGTATATATGTATGATACGAGGCACGAACGCCTGCTGCTGTTGTGTTATCCCTTTTCAGCCTGCGACACCCCCCCCCCCCGGGATTTCAAGGCAACCATAATCGCGAAGAGGAACCTTGTAACATATATATATATGTACCGGTATATGTGCCGCGTTAAAAATGATGCCCCCCCCTTCCCCCCCAAAAAAAACAAAACAAAACAGTCAGCGGTCGGGTCGGCACGAGCCGCTGGTGGTGGCGCTGACGGGGTCCACTGGGACCGGAAAGACGGAGACTGCGTGGGCTCTAGCGGAGAGCTTGCTGACCAAGAGGTGCCGCATAGCCGGGGGCACGAAAGACATCCCTCGGGGGCTGCTCGTGCTGAAGTGAGGCAATGCACTGTTTTCTACAGTATACTCTGTACTCGGTATACTTCGAAGTATATACATATACTCTGTATCGGGTGTATCGCAAGGGGGTGAATGAGGGGAAGGGTCCCGTTGTGTGTTATGTCCAGGAGGTTAATATGTGGTGAGGGAGGGGGGGCGTACTCATTTGTTGCTTGCCTTAGTCATTTGACCGTTGACCACGCATCCCTTTCGAGACGGAGCACCGTTCCTACTCCTAATAGAGACACCTCCAACAATTGGGCGCTCATTAAGTTGTTTCCATATATTACAAAGAAACTTTTTGCTAATTTGAATCGGCGGGCGGGGGGGGGGGGGGGGGTGGACCTTTGCAGTTGGTGCCGACGACAGCAGTGGTCCGTTTGTCGTATAATGTCAAAATATCCCCTCGTAGAATTAGACCAGTATATAATAGACCATGCCCCCCCGCGTTTCTGTTGGTAGGGCTGGGTTGAAAAGGCGCTCTCGAGACAGGAGAAGGAGGCGTGCCTTTGTTCTGTGTTACTCGTCGCGCCGGTGGCGTTATTCTGTTATTTATTCTGCTTTCGCCTGATTCGTCCCCCCCCCCCCCCCCCCCCCCCCCCCCCCCCCCCCCCCCCCCCCCATCAAACTGCACCGCGGGTATGTGTACGTCCCTTTTCCCGCCACGTCGTTGTGATATGATATCCATTCGGATGGGCTACCGGTGCGGTGCGGTACGGACGCACGATGCATCGTAGTGGGGGAGACTACGTGACGACGTCTAAAATTGACGAGTACCACCAGAAAATCCGGAGAAAGCTGGGGCAGCGCCTCAAGTACTGCTCCGGAAACGTGGTGGTGTTGTTCGACGAACTGCAGAAGGCCGCACCGGGAACGCTAGACTGTGAGAACCGACCGACCGACCGGCCGACCGACCGACCGACCCTCCTCAAAGCATTGCGGGTGTCTCGAGGAGTTACGCTTCCGATCTCTTGTCTCGCTCCTACATTCCGTTTCCGAACCTAATCTCACTCTTACATATGTTCAACACCTGGTAGGCTTTTCCAGTAAAGTCGGGACGCGGCAGGTGGGGGGGGGGGGTCGGGGAGGTAGGCAGTTCTCCAGCGCATGGTGACGTGCTGAATAATTTTGTTGTTGGTTGCGTTTTCGTACCAATGAAAGGCGGTGCACTTAATAGACCGAGTATTGATTGTGCTTGCACTCGATTACAACAGGTACGATGACGGTTACATATATTAGGGAGTTCATATACTTGATGAGGCTTTCTCCATCTGTGTGGTCTCGTACTTGCTGGGTACTTCGCTTCCGACTTCGCTTCGCCTCCGCTTCGAGGTCCACCTGCGAGGTCTGATAATATATATATACTTAACTACGTGATTTATGTCTACACGAGGAGCGCTCCAGCACCTTGACCCTGTCCGCCTGTGTAGGGCCCGTCATGCGCCCGAGGTTGAATCAATACGCTGTAGCGTGTTGACGCTATCGATCTCGAGGCTGCTAGGGGCTTCAGGCGGTACAGCCCTTGGAGGACCGAGGGTGGTTATTTCCGCATCGAGATGGATGCCGTGGAATTTGAAAGATGGAAGACGGTGCAGCTGATGGGGATCGTCGACAAGCTGCACTGCGAGCGCCTCGTTCCGGTTGAACGCATCGTGCACTATGAAGGAGCTTGGGCCGCGCGTACTGGAAGGGTTGCCGTGCTTGCATAAGAGAGGGCTCGTCTCAACGAGGTGTATTTTCGGATTTATTCGGCACAGCACCAGCTCAAGTGGAGGCAAGAGGTCATACACCCGATACGGCCGCAGCAGCAGCAGCGTGCCGCCTCGGCCAGGCGCGAGCCGGCGCTGGTGGACCCGCTTGCTGCTCGAGGCACGAGCAACGCAGGCGGGCAGCGGCAGCATTAGCAGCAGCAGCAGCCGGAGCAGCAGCAGCCGCAGCAACCGGAGCAGCAGCAGCCGCAGCAACCGGAGCAGCAGCAGCCACAGCAGCCGCAGCAGCTGCAGCTGGCAGCCCTCCGGAGGGAGATGGAGATGCTGAGAGGAGAGTTGGCAGTAGCGAAGCTGAGTGTCGCGACGAGCGAGGCCCAGTGCGCTGATTTGGAGAGGACAACGGCAGAGCAGAGGAGGATAGCAGCTGGGACAACAGTGCGGCAAGGGCAGGAGGCTCGAGCCGGCACGTTGACCACTGCTGTAAACCATACCCGCTTTGCGCCAACCCCCAAGTTCGATGAGGAAGGTACGAGAGAAGAAAAAGGAGAGAAGAAGGCAGACGGAGACAGAGAAGAACAAGCTGAGGAGCTAGGTGGAGAGCAGTCCTCTCGGAGCGGCAGCAGTGCACAGGATCCTTCGTCACCGCGGGGTGGGTTTCAACGTGGCGCGCAGACGGAGCCACCTGCTCTTGCGCGCCCGGGCTCACCCAACAAACCGGCTCAAAGGGGCTACTCTCAATCGGACGCGGCTGCGGCAGGGCCTCCTGCCCGTCCTGCGCACTGCTGCCGCTCCGAGAGGTCTGCTCTCCACCTAGCTCCTCAGCTTGTTCTTCTTCTCTGTCTCCGTCTCCGTCTGCCTTCTTCGCTCCTTTTTCTTCTCTCGTACCTTCCTCATCGAACTTGGGGGTTGGCGCAAAGCGGGTATAGTTTACAGTAGTGGTCAACGTGCCGGCTCGAGCCTCCTGCCCTTGCCGCACTGTTGTCCCAGCTGGTGTCCTCCTCCGCTCTGCCGTTGTCCTCTCCAAATCAATACCGAGGAATACCACCATCGCGCCCTTCGATGGTATATACAACATATATTTGCCTTTGTTCGTGCGCTGGACCCCCCAGCGTTTTGAAGATATTTTATTTGAGTTTCCAGTACTCTGACGGAAGGAGCTTATTACGTTTTCCCGCGAGTGTTTATATGTATGTAGACGGTTTTCGATGCCGAATCGAGCGGGGCAATGAGGCCCGCGGCTCGATGTAGTAAATCTTCGGTCGAGTTGCCGTACTTACCGGGTAACATATCATACGAGTACGTCTTGGGTGTGTTGGATACCCGCTGCCGTTCAAGTACGACACCACAAGCGCCCCGCCCCCCCTTGTGACGCATGTTTCCCCCGGGGGGGGGGGGGGGGGTGTACTTCATTTTCATGCCTGGCCGTAGTCGTATGACCATAGACCCTCGCATCCCTACAATGCCGGGAAGGAGCATGTCGGGTTTTCACCGACCAGGCAGACATTGCTAGCACCAAGCGCGAAGCGCCGTAGGTGTTCGGCGAGTCGCATGAAGGGTGAGCTGCATCACTACTAAGGAACCGCTTGTAAGGCGGACTACTTGCACTATGGATGACAGCATAGATTTGTGGTCATCTACCAATGGCACATCTGGGGTCAACAAACCTCACGCGTGCTATATAATAAGGCCGAACTAAAAGCATCGTGCTTGGTGACGATTCGAATGCACGGCACGGCCCCGTGTAGATTCCATGTTCGCTCTGCTTTTGGTCTCATTGCAAGCGGTTGATGACACTAAGAACTGTGCCATACATGGTACATGTTGGCGTTGCCTATTTAAGAGCGGTAGTGAACAGGACTCGTAGAACCCCCTGCTTTAGGCCGTTTCCTATGCGGTTCGATTTTTGAGCTTCAGATTATGGTCTGATCGATTTTTCAGCGACCTAGTTCGAAAATCGAAACAGTCTTCTTATGCGAGAAAACACGAATTTGTTGATATCATACGTGCAGATATTTGAGCAAACGGCAAGACCAACTGCTGTTGTTGTTGTTGTTGTTGTGATTTGGCGCCGCGAAGAGACGCGCCGAGTGCCTGTACTGGGCGTAGAACCCAAGCGTTAGAAGCCACGCTGGCTGCCTCTGGCCTGGCGGCGACGCGCCGAGTGCGCTCGAGCCGACCTGTCTTGGTATTTTGTATTTTGACACAACGAAGCATCAGAGCGTTGACTCTGTGTACTGTACTGCTGCTGCTGCTGTAAAATCTACGAGTACGGCGAGGCGCGCGCCGAGTGCGCTTCCCTTCGTCTCTAGGCCCGAGTCCGCGCCAGCCGACTGCAGTTTGGCGACGGAGAGGCCCACCGATCGTCGGTTGCGCGTCGGGCACGAAGCAACGTCGCTGTGTCACCATCCAACTCATCGATCGTGCTGCTGCTGCTGCTTGCTTGCTGCGTGGATAACATCTTGAATTTAGAGACCATGCCATTTTTCGATTTGAAAATCTGATGACCCAAGTCGTCGGATTTTGGGCCAAAATCCGACGACTTGGGTCATCGGATTCTCAATCGAAAAATTTCCGGTCAGATTTTGCATAATCGGACTGCATAGGACGGTGCTTTCGTTTTTGAGATCGAAAAATACAAATCTGAAGCTCGAAATCGAACCGCATAAGCAGACACGGTACACGCGCCTCCTTAACCCTTATTAGGACTGGAGTCCCGTTTTGGGGACAAATTACTTAGAATTTGAGTGGTTTGTCCCCAAAAGGGACTGCAGTCCTAAAAGGGTTTAAACTATGAATAGCCTTCTCTGTTGTCGATACGTAGCTATCCACAGCGGTGGGGACTATGTTCCGCTTTTGTCCCTAAACATAAACACCTTTTATACATTGATTATTCAATAAAAATGGTGCTTATGTTTCGGGACAGGGTGGTAGCTTTCGTGTACGTGGGCGTGGTCCGGCCTATTTTCAGCCTCTCTCAACCGCTGTACTATTGTCTTATTAATAGCGTGCCCTCTCTTAAGTCGGGGTACCCACTGTATGTGCAAGTGTGGTGAGCTTAAGGCTGATTTTGACCGATCCGTCCGAGGATGAACAAAAAAAAACGGAAACATTGCCGGTAGTCTTTTTTATCTCTACTACTACTACTACTACTATTAATACTACTACTGCTGCTGTGTATTTATATATAAAAAAAAAAAAAAAAACAGCTGTGAGATCGAGGATTTCGTCGAAACTCAACTTTGCAAGCTGAGTGTGATACTTTGATCGCGTATATATATACCTACGCGTCAGGCCACAATCGCCCCAGCCAGATATACCTTGGTATATATATATACGCGATCAAAGTATCACACTCAGCTTGCAAAGTTGAGTTTCGACGAAATCCTCGATCTCACAGCTGTTTTTTTTTTTTTTTTTATATATAAATACACAGCAGCAGTAGTAGTATTAATAGTAGTAGTAGTAGTAGTAGAGATAAAAAAGACTACCGGCAATGTTTCCGTTTTTTTTTGTTCATCCTCGGACGGATCGGTCAAAATCAGCCTTAAGCTCACCACACTTGCACATACAGTGGGTACCCCGACTTAAGAGAGGGCACGCTATTAATAAGACAATAGTACAGCGGTTGAGAGAGGCTGAAAATAGGCCGGACCACGCCCACGTACACGAAAGCTACCACCCTGTCCCGAAACATAAGCACCATTTTTATTGAATAATCAATGTATAAAAGGTGTTTATGTTTAGGGACAAAAGCGGAACATAGTCCCCACCGCTGTGGATAGCTACGTATCGACAACAGAGAAGGCTATTCATAGTTTAACCCTTTTAGGACTGCAGTCCCTTTTTGGGGACAAACCACTCAAATTATAAGTAATTTGTCCCCAAAACGGGACTCCAGTCCTATAAGGGTTAAGGCCGTTTCCTATGCGGTTCGATTTCGAGCTTCAGATTTGTATTTTTCGATCTCAAAAACGAAAGCACCGTCCTATGCAGTCCGATTATGCAAAATCTGACCGGAAATTTTTCGATTTGAGAATCCGATGACCCAAGTCGTCGGATTTTGGCCCAAAATCCGACGACTTGGGTCATCAGATTTTCAAATCGAAAAATGGCATGGTCTCTAAATTCAAGATGTTATCCACGCAGCAAGCAAGCAGCAGCAGCAGCACGATCGATGAGTTGGATGGTGACACAGCGACGTTGCTTCGTGCCCGACGCGCAACCGACGATCGGTGGGCCTCTCCGTCGCCAAACTGCAGTCGGCTGGCGCGGACTCGGGCCTAGAGACGAAGGGAAGCGCACTCGGCGCGCGCCTCGCCGTACTCGTAGATTTTACAGCAGCAGCAGCAGTACAGTACACAGAGTCAACGCTCTGATGCTTCGTTGTGTCAAAATACAAAATACCAAGACAGGTCGGCTAGAGCGCACTCGGCGCGTCGCCGCCAGGCCAGAGGCAGCCAGCGTGGCTTCGAACGCTTGGGTTCTACGCCCAGTACAGTGCACTCGGCGCGTCTCTTCGCGGCGCCAAATCACAACAACAACAACAACAACAGCAGTTGGTCTTGCCGTTTGCTCAAATATCTGCACGTATGATACAACAAATTCGTGTTTTCTCGCATAAGAAGACTGTTTCGATTTTCGAACTAGGTCGCTGAAAAATCGATCAGACCATAATCTGAAGCTCAAAAATCGAACCGCATAGGAAAACCGGCCTGAGGGGGCGTTTTCGGCCTTGCTGCACAACCGGCTCTTAAATAGGGGCACCCACATGTACCCACTGTATAAAGCACACGTGTCTTGTAGTGTGTCAGTTCAACCCGCCGCTTCCGTTGCAGCAGCACCAGCAGCAGCAGCAGCAGCAGAACAAGCAAGCTGCTCGTACCTCGGGGCGCGTGAGGTATGTTGTTGACCCGTCAGGTAGTGTGGCTTACTCCGCTCACGCCAACATGTATCATCATATATCCCTCTATAGGGGGCAGGGTTATTCCCTAGCGGCCGTACGTTACAGTGTTTCTACACCCCTCCCCAGTGATTGCTGCACTCCCATGCGACTCGCCCAACATCACAGGCGCTTCGCGCTTGGTGCTAGCAATGTCTGCCTGGTCGGTGAAAACCCGACATGCTCCTTCCCGGCATTGTAGGGATGCGAGGGTCTATGGTCATACGACTACGGCCAGGCATGAAAATGAAGTACACCCCCCCCCCCCCCCCCGGGGGAAACATGCGTCACAAGGGGGGGCGGGGCGCTTGTGGTGTCGTACTTGAACGGCAGCGGGTATCCAACACACCCAAGACGTACTCGTATGATATGTTACCCGGTAAGTACGGCAACTCGACCGAAGATTTACTACATCGAGCCGCGGGCCTCATTGCCCCGCTCGATTCGGCATCGAAAACCGTCTACATACATATAAACACTCGCGGGAAAACGTAATAAGCTCCTTCCGTCAGAGTACTGGAAACTCAAATAAAATATCTTCAAAACGCTGGGGGGTCCAGCGCACGAACAAAGGCAAATATATGTTGTATATACCATCGAAGGGCGCGATGGTGGTATTCCTCGGTATTGATTTGGAGAGGACAACGGCAGAGCGGAGGAGGACACCAGCTGGGACAACAGTGCGGCAAGGGCAGGAGGCTCGAGCCGGCACGTTGACCACTACTGTAAACTATACCCGCTTTGCGCCAACCCCCAAGTTCGATGAGGAAGGTACGAGAGAAGAAAAAGGAGCGAAGAAGGCAGACGGAGACGGAGACAGAGAAGAAGAACAAGCTGAGGAGCTAGGTGGAGAGCAGACCTCTCGGAGCGGCAGCAGTGCGCAGGACGGGCAGGAGGCCCTGCCGCAGCCGCGTCCGATTGAGAGTAGCCCCTTTGAGCCGGTTTGTTGGGTGAGCCCGGGCGCGCAAGAGCAGGTGGCTCCGTCTGCGCGCCACGTTGAAACCCACCCCGCGGTGACGAAGGATCCTGTGCACTGCTGCCGCTCCGAGAGGACTGCTCTCCACCTAGCTCCTCAGCTTGTTCTTCTCTGTCTCCGTCTGCCTTCTTCTCTCCTTTTTCTTCTCTCGTACCTTCCTCATCGAACTTGGGGGTTGGCGCAAAGCGGGTATGGTTTACAGCAGTGGTCAACGTGCCGGCTCGAGCCTCCTGCCCTTGCCGCACTGTTGTCCCAGCTGCTATCCTCCTCTGCTCTGCCGTTGTCCTCTCCAAATCAGCGCACTGGGCCTCGCTCGTCGCGACACTCAGCTTCGCTACTGCCAACTCTCCTCTCAGCATCTCCATCTCCCTCCGGAGGGCTGCCAGCTGCAGCTGCTGCGGCTGCTGTGGCTGCTGCTGCTCCGGTTGCTGCGGCTGCTGCTGCTCCGGTTGCTGCGGCTGCTGCTGCTCCGGCTGCTGCTGCTGCTAATGCTGCCGCTGCCCGCCTGCGTTGCTCGTGCCTCGAGCAGCAAGCGGGTCCACCAGCGCCGGCTCGCGCCTGGCCGAGGCGGCACGCTGCTGCTGCTGCGGCCGTATCGGGTGTATGACCTCTTGCCTCCACTTGAGCTGGTGCTGTGCCGAATAAATCCGAAAATACACCTCGTTGAGACGAGCCCTCTCTTATGCAAGCACGGCAACCCTTCCAGTACGCGCGGCTCAAGCTCCTTCATAGTGCACGATGCGTTCAACCGGAACGAGGCGCTCGCAGTGCAGCTTGTCGACGATCCCCATCAGCTGCACCGTCTTCCATCTTTCAAATTCCACGGCATCCATCTCGATGCGGAAATAACCACCCTCGGTCCTCCAAGGGCTGTACCGCCTGAAGCCCCTAGCAGCCTCGAGATCGATAGCGTCAACACGCTACAGCGTATTGATTCAACCTCGGGCGCATGACGGGCCCTACACAGGCGGACAGGGTCAAGGTGCTGGAGCGCTCCTCGTGTAGACATAAATCACGTAGTTAAGTATATATATATTATCAGACCTCGCAGGTGGACCTCGAAGCGGAGGCGAAGCGAAGTCGGAAGCGAAGTACCCAGCAAGTACGAGACCACACAGATGGAGAAAGCCTCATCAAGTATATGAACTCCCTAATATATGTAACCGTCATCGTACCTGTTGTAATCGAGTGCAAGCACAATCAATACTCGGTCTATTAAGTGCACCGCCTTTCATTGGTACGAAAACGCAACCAACAACAAAATTATTCAGCACGTCACCATGCGCTGGAGAACTGCCTACCTCCCCGACCCCCCCCCCCCACCTGCCGCGTCCCGACTTTACTGGAAAAGCCTACCAGGTGTTGAACATATGTAAGAGTGAGATTAGGTTCGGAAACGGAATGTAGGAGCGAGACAAGAGATCGGAAGCGTAACTCCTCGAGACACCCGCAATGCTTTGAGGAGGGTCGGTCGGTCGGTCGGCCGGTCGGTCGGTCGGTTCTCACAGTCTAGCGTTCCCGGTGCGGCCTTCTGCAGTTCGTCGAACAACACCACCACGTTTCCGGAGCAGTACTTGAGGCGCTGCCCCAGCTTTCTCCGGATTTTCTGGTGGTACTCGTCAATTTTAGACGTCGTCACGTAGTCTCCCCCACTACGATGCATCGTGCGTCCGTACCGCACCGCACCGGTAGCCCATCCGAATGGATATCATATCACAACGACGTGGCGGGAAAAGGGACGTACACATACCCGCGGTGCAGTTTGATGGGGGGGGGGGGGGGGGGGGGGGGGGGGGGGGGGGGGGGGGGGGGGACGAATCAGGCGAAAGCAGAATAAATAACAGAATAACGCCACCGGCGCGACGAGTAACACAGAACAAAGGCACGCCTCCTTCTCCTGTCTCGAGAGCGCCTTTTCAACCCAGCCCTACCAACAGAAACGCGGGGGGGCATGGTCTATTATATACTGGTCTAATTCTACGAGGGGATATTTTGACATTATACGACAAACGGACCACTGCTGTCGTCGGCACCAACTGCAAAGGTCCACCCCCCCCCCCCCCCCCGCCCGCCGATTCAAATTAGCAAAAAGTTTCTTTGTAATATATGGAAACAACTTAATGAGCGCCCAATTGTTGGAGGTGTCTCTATTAGGAGTAGGAACGGTGCTCCGTCTCGAAAGGGATGCGTGGTCAACGGTCAAATGACTAAGGCAAGCAACAAATGAGTACGCCCCCCCTCCCTCACCACATATTAACCTCCTGGACATAACACACAACGGGACCCTTCCCCTCATTCACCCCCTTGCGATACACCCGATACAGAGTATATGTATATACTTCGAAGTATACCGAGTACAGAGTATACTGTAGAAAACAGTGCATTGCCTCACTTCAGCACGAGCAGCCCCCGAGGGATGTCTTTCGTGCCCCCGGCTATGCGGCACCTCTTGGTCAGCAAGCTCTCCGCTAGAGCCCACGCAGTCTCCGTCTTTCCGGTCCCAGTGGACCCCGTCAGCGCCACCACCAGCGGCTCGTGCCGACCCGACCGCTGACTGTTTTGTTTTGTTTTTTTTGGGGGGGAAGGGGGGGGCATCATTTTTAACGCGGCACATATACCGGTACATATATATATATGTTACAAGGTTCCTCTTCGCGATTATGGTTGCCTTGAAATCCCGGGGGGGGGGGGTGTCGCAGGCTGAAAAGGGATAACACAACAGCAGCAGGCGTTCGTGCCTCGTATCATACATATATACCAGGTACTCTCTACTCGTACGCTATTATTAATATTAATAGTATGATATATAACCACCGGGCAAGAACGAACAACATAACAAAAAAAAATCTTGAAAGCTACGAAAGCAAGAAAAAATAAGTAGCCGCCACCGGGCAAGTAGCAAATAACCGGGCAAGCAACACCGACGGACAGCCCAAACGAGTTTGTAGTTGGTTCTGTACATGCGAAGATAGATTAGCGCGTCGCTATGAAATAAAAAAAAACCCACTCACTCGCTCGCATGCAGCAGCACGAAAAATTGTAACTGCTGTGTCGTCAACTCGCGTGCATTGGTGGACGGGCGTATTGTATCATTCAAACACATTTGACACGTTGGACTGCTGCAAAAATTCGAAAGGCGATCCTTACTTTTTTCGGCGCGCGCGCGCCAAACCTAGACCTAGAACCTCGCATTCGCTCTCGTAATTACATGCCAGATACATAGCTGGCAATATATTGAACGGGGCACAGGCAATCAATCCACCGCTCAAGGCAGTGACTCTGGCTGGCCCAGCTCGTATAATATGTGTGCATACATCTTGAGGTGTTCGAATTCATAAATCACAACAAAACACACACACAAACACACACACACAAAACACAAATCACCTGAAGTGCCACGCAGAAACGGCCATGGTCAAAGATTCGAGCGCCAGCGGCTGCGCTCGGATGCGCTTCTGCAGATTCTCTGCTACTGCCGCCACGGGATCGTTGGCCAGCGGGCACAGCCCTAAGCATCATGCAAAACGTGGCATGCAAGGCCGTGCAGTGCGGTGGGGTGGGGTGGGGTGGGGTGGGGTGGCTATGACCCTAACAACGAAAACGATCCTACTGTATTATCGCATAGTACATGACTGGTACATGACTGGCACAGCAGCAGTGGGTACGTACCCCCGATTTAAGAACACCCCCAAGACAAAAGAGCATTCGGGATTTTAACCCTCTTAGTACTGCACTACTCGACATAGAACAAACAATTTCAGTCAAGTCCCCCAAGTGTTTTGTCCCCACATCGGTACTGCAGTACTAAAGGGGTCAAGAGCGGTCAGCCAAATCGGCATGTATGTCCCGCCTATAAGCAAAAAGATATGTACCGCCCACTACAGATAAGAGCAATGTGTAGATAACAGCGTTTGTTTTGGCTTAAGATTGTCGCGGGGCGCTCTTGAATCGAGGTACCCACTGTAGACTAGATACATACTATAAATATACCACAAGTAGCGATTACACGAGCGAGTCGTGCATTCCTGATTGGCGTGAATCGGTGCCTAGGTTCTCTATCATACAGGTACTTGACGCCGGTCCTGAATTTCATGGGATTCGAGCGAAAAAGCTCGCTGCTTTCTGCGTTCAGTTTGAACCCTCGAGGACTGCGGTATTATATGTGCTCGTATGTATGATGAGTGCGCGGGAGGGGAGAGAGGGTCGAGAGAGAGACAGAGGCAAAGAGAGGAGAGAGAGGAGAGAAGGTGCCCCTTGAAGGCGGGTGCTTGAGTTCGAACCGGATTCGTACTACAAGCGGGACAAGTGTTACTGGTACAAGTGAGAGCCATTCCTACTACGAGTAAACAAAACCAAATCACGATGCGTGAGCTTTTTTCCTTGTCATGAATCCGTGATTTTTCATGTCACGATTGGTTTTTCATGTCACGATTCATGACAAAAAAAAAAAACTCACGAATCATCATGACGCCAAATTTTCTAAGCTCAGGGTCGTTCTAAACGAACAAAAACAAAATCACATTTCGTGACATTTTAACATGGACAAGACATCACGATTTGGAATATTTCCATTTCTAGCTAAAGTAGTACCTGATATGTCACGTTTTATGTCATATTTCATGATATTTGTAAATAGTACAACATCCAATACTTCAAATCCAAGGGTGTTTGTGGCTGGGGCCGACTCTCGCGGATGGGGCCGGACTCGGCCGGGCCGGGCCGACCGCGCCGGGCCCAGTCGACCGAGCCCGGCCCCGCCCGTGATATGTTCAAATCACGAGACGAACGAAGCGCGACCTGGACTGTGACCTGTGAGTTTCCAGCCCCACGCGCCGTCGGACCGGCCCGGTTCGCGAGATTCCAATATCAGTGGTCGTCTGCTTAGGCCTGGCCCGTGAGATAGTTCTCTGAATATTTCCGCTCTTGCTTTGCGCTGTGTCCCCCCCTCCTCGAGGTTTCGAGGCCGCAACGTGCTCGTTAGCCCGCGCTCATCGGTTTCTTCGGGCAGCCGCTCGTTCGCGTTGTCCGCAATCGACGTATGTACGAAGCAGAGTTTGCCGTGCCCCTATATATACCGGCCCTCGTATCTTCGTATGATAGTATACCAATTCGATGCGAGTCGACGAGGGAAAAAGGGGCCGAAGTCTTCTCGCGATAAATATGCATGTGTGCCAGATGCCAGAATAGACTTAACCCTTTTAGGACTGCAGTTCCGTTTTGGGGAGAAACCAGTCTAATTCTAAGTAATTTGTCCCCAAAATGGGACTCCAGTCCTGCAAGGGTTAATAGTAGAAGGAGACCACTACGTACTACTGTATGTACTCTGTTTACGCACCAGTACCTAATGCTGCAGTTATTACTGCTGTACGAGGGTGTATTATTTTTTTCCCGTTTTTATTTGTTTTGGTACTGTCCAGTGACTAGAGATGGGCACCGGATGCCATATTCGAAAAACCGAAAACCGGATAGGAGGCGTTATTCTCAAAAACAAAAAACCGGTTTAACCGGGTTTTTCCAGTCGGCTTTAACCGGTTAACCGAAAACCGGTTTAACCGGTTTTGATGATGTAAAGCATCCATAATACTGAAAACCATAGGACCTGGTGGTTTTTCTTTGATTTGCACCCTTGTTGCGCACTCCTCAAGTGTGAAGGTAAGACCCTCATCACAGGACACAGGAATGTCCATGCTGGCCAGGGCACGCTTCTCCCTATTAGTAGTAAAGTTTTTCTTGTTGCTTATCTCATGGTAGAGCCCGATAGGGTACAAGAACGGAGTACGAAGGTAGGGCTCAGCCAAGTACCAGGCTGATCCCACTATCCATGTATCTTCGTACATGCACGATCTACGGAGACGTTTCCGTATCTAGCACGCCACGTGATCTCATACACGTTCGTACGCATTTGTCCATCTATACTCGTAATAATGTGAGTACAGGTACTCAAGGTTCGACTCGAAGCTTGCAACAGTTTCTTCTTTGTATGCGTAGCGTGGAATACACGCCAGGTGTCGGGTTCCAGACTTGACGACAAGTCTGGTCCGTGAGAGTTGTGTGAGAGATGCGGGGGACGCCTCTCGTCATACATCAGATATCTCGGGTCAATATTACCAACCATAGTTCGTCCGTAGACGAAGGATTGTACCGAGATCTTACTGATGAGATTATAGGAGATCTGACGTCACAGTTTGTACGAGAAGAGACGGAGATCTCATGACGTGAGAATTGGTGATACCTGCTTGGGAGATCCTTACGGTGATCTCCGTATATGTGCAGGTTGGACGAGGCATGGCTCCCACAATAATACGTATTGCACCTCCTCATAGCTACGTGATACCATCACATTAGCCCACCCTGAATAGTCGTACACGCAGATCCCACGACGATCAAAATATCATATCATCCCAGAAATCGGAAAGGGGGTCGAAGGTGCGGCTATTCGAAACAAATAAGTGAGGACACACATTTTCCCCACCTCGTATTGAGGCATCAACGCCTCACGCGTGAGACAAGCACGACATACGAGAAGAAAAAGCTTCGATATGCCAACAGCAAGCGGGTTACGATGAAGACGAAAGCTATGTAAGCTAACCGTGGCGTGAAGGTGCCGAAATATAACGAAATCCAAAAGACGGAAGCTGGAAGAGAAAGACAAATGAAGAGAAAACAACGCACGCTGCGATGCAAAAAGCCAAGGGACTTGAAGAGGCTACGTAGCGTAGAGCCAGTGGTTGGAAAACTGAATAACAACAACAGATGCCCCATCACACAAGTGCGTTAAGATTGGTTATGTTCGCAACTGTGCCTCTTCGAGATGGATTAGTGATGTTGTTCAACCAGATATAATATATATATATATGTATATTGTAATACCTGGTACTACTACTTGGAAAAGCGTCACGTCGATTGTCAGCGAAAACCACTTCAACCAGACCCGCACACTGCATGCTCCCGAAACTGCACAAACCGCCATCAGGGTTATAGCGTCGTGCGTCGAGCATAAGCAACAGTCGCCCAGCTCGTTGGTCTACCTGACACGATTCAAACCTTCTGCAAAATAAAAATATCCTAACCCGCATGCTGTAAACGAAGGCACGAGCCGGTGGGTAGAAGGGGTGTACAAGGGAGAAAACACCTGTGAACAAGACTGTTGTCTAGAAGGCCGTTGAGTGTGAACGCTCCAGCCAGTTGAACTGGAAAGTAACTGTCACAAATTAAATTAAAAACAAACCGCATTTCGAAAATGCTCCAACCGTTTAAATACTCAACACAAAGATTGGCTCGTCTGGGGTCCGTACCGGCAAAATATTGGCTCGTCTGAGCTACGCTCGTACTGCTGTCGTCGTTTGCCGCAGCCACGTCATCGACTACAGCCACCTCTTGGCTCATGTTGGAGTGGTGGTGTGTTGGACTTGCGAGCAGAGATGGGTGGTGTGTGTTTGGTGTGTGCGAGTGTTGGGTAGTGTTGGATGTGCGGGGAGAGGGGAGGGGGTTGTGCCGCAGTGGATCCACCGACTTTCACCCTCTCTCTCCCCACGCCCACGTATGGTCGCCTTTTTCATTCCTGCAGTAGTTGATACGTTCTAGTCTAGAGTAGGCACAATAGACGTCGGATCAACCAGCGTTGACGTTGTCACGTTCACTGGCTCGTTTTAGTGTAGATGGGTTATCCGGTTTTCCGGTTTAACCGCTTAACCGGTTAAACCGGTGTTTTTATCCGGTTTAACCGGTTAACCGATTAACCGGTTAACCGGACCTCAAAAACCGCCAGTTTTTATTTTGAAAAACCGACACGCCTGATGGGTTTCCAAAAACCGCGGTTAACCGGTTTTTTCTCTATCCGGTGCCCATCTCTCTACCAGTGACCACAGACTTGCATTGTGGCAAGAACAACAACAACAATGTAATACAGAGCTGCTGCTGTACAGAGTACGTACAGCAGTGCTGCGATGTATGAATATGATAGGTACGATGTGTAAGGAAGGACGTGATGTGTCCAAAACCTGGACCTTTACTGCTGTACTGCTGCTGCAGTCTAGACTGCTATTATATGTACCTTGAGACAAGCAATCACATACCAAGCACGTTGCATAATAGTGTGTGGTGTGGCTGCCTTGTGGTTCCAGTACTATGATGCAGCAACAATGCCGTCCCCCTGTTCCCCCGTCCCCACCCTCGTCTAAGGCCGTTTCCTATGCGGTTCGATTTCGAGCTTCAGATTTGTATTTTTCGATCTCAAAAACGAAAGCACCGTCCTATGCAGTCCGATTATGCAAAATCTGACCGGAACACTCTCCTTGGCACCGACACCTGCCTACGAGCCAGGTCGACTGCAGTAGGACCCACCACCCGGATGGTTATCGAGAGCGCTGCTGCTGTAGTGACGGTTTTGTGCCTGGTGGACGATTATTAGCGAGGCAACTTAAGCTCGTACTTGTTAAGGACCCATTTTAGAAAATACCGAAATTTCCGAAAAAAACAGAATAATACTTTTCTCGTTAAGATCGACCCTTTAGATGTCCCCGCATCACCCCTTTCCTCTTATTGTTCTCGCTCCTCCTCCTCCTCCTTCCGTTTCTCGTATCGTACCAGGGCTCGGTGCGCCAGTTCCAGGCGGCTCTCCACTGACAGGGTGAGCTGCTCCGCCTCGGGGCCTAAGCGCATGCCTACCGCGGGTGGCGATGGTGGCGGCGGCGGGGGCGGAGGCGTCGGCGGCAGTGGCAGCGGCTGAGTTTCCTGCTCCTTGCCCGTTTGCTGCTGCTGCTGGGCATTGACTTCCGTATACGAAAATGCAGATATCGCCTACGAGTAATCGCAGATAGACCCCCCGTTTTCGCCTCCCGTAAGTACAACCGGCTTGGCACTATGCTGCTGTGACTGCTGCGACTGCTGGTACTGCTGCTGCTGGTACTCCTGCTGTTGGTACTGCTGCGGTTGGTACTGCCGCTGCTGCTGGTAGTTCTGCTGCTGGTATAGGTGCGGTTGGTACTGCTGCTGTTGGTACTGCTGCTGCTGGTAGTTCTGCTGCTGGTACAGGTGCGGTTGGTACTGCTGCTGCAGATACTGCTGCTGCTGCTGGTCTTGTTGCTGGTGTATACACTCCTGCTCCTGAAACCATTTCTCCTGCTGCTGCCATCTAGCCTCCTGATGCCGCTGCATCCACTTCTCCTCCTCCTGCCTATCCTCCCGTTCCATCTGCATCTCCATCTCCGTTATTTGTTTTCTCAAGCTTGCGTTTTCCTCATCGCCGCCTGTTGCTCCCGTACCCTCTGGCCGCGGAGACTGGTTGCCTTGAAGGCCTCGTGCATCGCCCTCTGGAGACTTTGTTCGCGCTCCTGCGCTATGAGCTGATCCCGTGGCCTGTGCCGCGGCGATGCTCGCCGCCTCTGCGGCTGCCGCAGCTTCTTCAGCTACTCGGCCTCGTGCTCCCCCTGGAGGCTTTGTTCGCGCTCCTGCGCTATGAGCAGATCCCACGGGCTCTCCCGTGGCGATGCTCGCCGCCTCTGCGGCTGCCGCAGCTTCTTCAGCTCGTCTGGCCCAGCTGGCCTCATCATCGATGAAGCCGCTGCTCGATGAAAGTCCCTCTGAACTCCCCATCCGTAATACAAAACGATCAGCTCGTCCTCGAGCTCTCCCGACTGATACCCAACCAGCGAGCCGTGCCAATTGAAACAGACGCTAGCGTGTTCAAGTGACCCCTGGAGGGGTACTCTGGGTCGGGGAAGGAAGTAGAAGCTCCACGTGATGTATATATATTACCGTCGTAGACACGAGAAAGGGGGAGAAACATAGAGAAACATGTAGGTACATAAAGTGAGGCGATGGGAATCGCTCCAAACCGCCAAGTGCTCCACAGAGAAACACGCATATTTCCTCTGTGGAACTCCCAAATACCGTTACATAAATATCCCTGCACCAAGTACGTTAGCACTCTGAACAGATCCTGCTCGAAATCGAGTCGATGGACTGGGCGTTCAGGTACGGGAGCTCTCCATTTTGCTAGATGTTTGTGGCGCCTACGTGGGATCAGGGTGCTAGATGGGCCCTGCAGGTGGTTAGTAAGGTATCCACGGGTGCAATTTGGAGGTCTCGTGTCCGGGTGGGACCAGGCTGCCAAGCGCGGGAGCAGGAGGGCTCGTGTGAAGAATTGGCAGACGGAAACGGAAACACAGAAACAGAAACGGTCGAGATGTTTTTCGAAACGGCCAACTTGGCCAATTAGAATACTAGGATTATTCCTCTTTTGGAATTTTGCCTTCATCCCCGATCCCCGACCCCCCGTCTCATCCGAACCACCCGTACAAACCTAGCATACTAAAAAGCAAGGGTACGCGCGGTAAAGGTCGGGACGGGAAAATGTGGTCGGGACGGGAACGGTACGGTACGGGAATGGGAAACCGTCAGATTTTTCGTTCCCGACCGCGATTTCCCGACCGGTACCATCGTCAGTTTCTGTTCCCGAGCTCTACCGTCCCGCGGTAATGGGCGTGTTCCCGTTCCCGACTGTTTCCCATCCCACTGTCTGCCCATTCCCGACTATTCCCGTCCCGCTGTCCGCCAAGTCCCGACTATTCCCATCCCACTGCCATAAGTGATTCCCGTCCCATCCCGACCATGGGGCACAGCTTCTCCCATCCCGCTTCTCACTATTGGGGCAGATATTCCCATTCCATTTACCGCCGATTTTTTCGTTTTCCCATCGCATGACCATGGATGGATGCAAGTGCATGTACTGCATATTTTACTTGTATATTTCCGAACTATAAAAACAAATCGTCTACGCCGAGTCTACGCGCGAATACATATTTCCTTTTTTTCCCCTCTCGTTTTTTGTTTTAATTTTAAACACGAACTTAAAATTTGTATCAACCATTCAATTGGCCCCCCTCACACTTCGCTATTTGAAAAAATGGTACGGATGTGCTTCGGCGCTTCAAGCAGCGCCAAAGCAATCAGCCCCGGTTCCTGCTCCTATTGGTAGTGTTCTCGCGAATGTTATACTCGTCTATCGTAGCATATCAATACGTCGAAGTCACAAGTCGGTATAATATAACTAGACACGTAGAAGCTACGAGGAGTACTATTAATAGTACTCGTACTCGAAGAAGACTTTTGATTATATTTCGCTCTTTTCAGCCGTTGTCTCCAGCCTGTGTTCCCGACCGTGTTCCCAACCATTCCCGACTGCGTTTCCCGACCGTATCCCCGACCCGGTTCCCGACCTATTCCCGACCTATTCCCGACCTATTCCCGACCCATTCCCGACCTATTCCCGACCCGTTCACCGATCATTTCCCGTACCGCCGAAAAATTGTTCCCGTACCGTACCGTACCGCCAAAAATCGGTTCCCGTCCCGTCCCGTACCGCCAAAGAATCGTGTCTTCCCGTCTAATCCCGTCAACCAAATGGTTTCCCACCTTCCCGTCCCATTCCCGTACCGCGGTAAACAGACGGGAACATTTTCCCATACCGCCCTTCGGGAAGACCCAAAAATATTCCCGCCTGCGGCGGGCAAAACGGTCCCATCCCGTACCGCGCGGTGCCTTCGGCACCGCGCGTACCCTTTGCTAATAAGTGTGGGAAAGCAACACTTTACTTGCTTCCAACGAACGTTCGACACCCCGCAGCGTGCTTGCGGACAGAGAAGCGGGCTGCTACCAATGCATCGTCGAGTTCGAGCTACAGATCGTACAAACACCAGGCGAAGATGCCTCGCCGTATTTTTTGCTGCATTGGCCGTACTGGCTCACGCTGAGACGCCACCACAGAGGAGGAGGGAACAGGACGAGCTGTCGCTGCTTCGAGCAGTGGTGCAGCCATATCTGTTTACGATACCTTGGGAGTGGTGGGCAACCTTGGCTGGTGGGGCTTGGACATGGCCATGGAGACCGCTGGCTATGGTGAGCGATACTGCGGTCGGGCTTCACACTCTAGCGGCGTGCTACAGTCGGTGTGCGCCAGCGCGCCAGCACGCCGCGTTGTAAAATTCAAACCGGCGATTTTGTTGATTGTTGCATTAAATAAAATTATGAAAGGTATGTTCGGTAGGGTACGTACCGAACTGTACCGGGGGTATTTTCTCGGTAAATACCGGTACCCGACACTTCGGTAAGTTCGGTATGGCCTCTATACCGGTACCCGACACTTCGGTAAGTTCGGTATATTTTCAATACCGGTACCCGACAGTTCGGTAAGTTCGATATTTTTCCAATACCGGTACCCGACACTTCGGTAAGTTCGGTACGCCCGCCAACATATACCCCAGGTACCGGTATACCCTCGACCGCAATACCGGGGTACCGGTATTTGTTCGGTACCGGGCTCGATACCCTACCGAACACTTCGGTAAGTTCGGTACTTTTTCAATACCGGTACCCGACACTTCGGTAAGTTCGGTATTGTTTCGATACCGGTACCCGACACTTCGGTAAGTTCGGTATTTTTCCAATACCGGTACCCGACACTTCGGTAAGTTCGGTACTTTTCTAATACCGGTACCCGACACTTCGGTAAGTTCGGTACTCATACCCGAACATACCCCGGGTACCGGTATACCCTCGACCACAATACCGGCGGTGATCGGTGCGGCCTCGATACCGGGGAATCGGGTATGTATGCAATACGGACACACATTATGACATTATACAAGGTACCTGGTATTTTGTTTTGGCAGCAGCAGCAGCAGCAGCAGTCTTCTCCACATTCATGTATCCACCTGGTCCCTCGCTCTGGAGTGACACAACGCACTCATCTCACACCCACCATGAACGGCTGCAGACACAACATAACAATCGCTGAGAGTACACAACGAAAGGATAGATGATATTATCACCAAGTCGCGCCGGTGGGGTTCGAGGCGCCGCCGAGGCGGTGCTATGGCACGCTCTGCGCAGCCTCGCGTATAGTGGGAGAAGCTCCGACTGCTTACCTGAGAAAGTACTCGTATCATGCATCCTCTTTACGGACTTTAACGCGACATCTCGAATCCATCGCTGCTCTAATTATATTCAAACAGTGATGTATCAGCAGCAGCTGCAGCAGCACTACACGAGGTGGCCGATGATCTAAACTGTATGCCGAGCTTCGACGTTAGGAGATTAGGGTAAAAAACGGGCTTCAAGCGTAGCACTCGATGGCAGTGGCACGCGTGAACTGCATCAAATATACAGTAGAGCCCACAGCAGCAGCGCATTGCCCTAGTTGGAGCTGCTGCTTCTGCCCCTCTGCTGCTGCTGTGTTCTGTTGTTGCTCTTGCTGGGGCTGGTGCTGCTGCTAACCGTGCTTCCGATTGCTACGTGGTTGGGATGGCGGCGGCAGCATTGCCATTTTCTCCGTCATTGGCGCCGCCATATGTTTGATGTTGCAACAAGTACACATTTATTTAGGATATGTTCGGTAACAAGGGTACGTACCGAAGTATACCGGGGGTATTTCCTCGGTAAATACCGGTACCTGACACTCGGTAAGTTCGGTATTTTTCCAATACCGGTACCCGACACTTCGGTAAGTTCGGTATTTTTCCAATACCGGTACCCGACACTTCGGTAAGTTCGGTATTTTTCCAATACCGGTACCCGGCACTTCGGTAAGTTCGGTATTTTTTCAATACCGGTACCCGAAACTTCGGTAAGTTCGGTATTACTTCAATACCGGTACCTGACACTTCGGTATGTTCGGTACGCTCACCTAAATGTACCCCGGGTACCGGTATACCCTCGTCCACAATACCGGGGGTACCGGTATTTTCTCGGTAGTGTGCTTAACACCCTACCGAACACTTCGGTAAGTTCGGTACCGGGCTCGATACCCTACCGAACACTTCGGTAAGTTCGGTATTTTTTCAATACCGGTACCGGACACTTCGGTAAGTTCGGTACTTTTTCAATACCGGTACCCGACACTTCGGTAAGTTCGGTACGCGCAACAAATATACCCCCGGTACCGGTATACCCTACCGAACTTGCCTTGAAATTATTATAAATACGTCAGCTGTGAGTTCAACCGATTGAATAGTAGATACTCAACTTTAAGAGCTGAATAGAATTTTTGTTCTATGTGTTATTTGTGGCATTATTGTAGGCTTCGTGATGTACTATATAGGAACCAGGTAGTTACTACTCGATTTTATAAGAAGCCGTTCGCGCGTGTTATGTGTTTAATCCTCGTTAAGGATATAGTTCAGTGACTCCCCTGGATACCACCCGGGTCAGCAGGACAATGTAACAASGGTATCCCATGATCATTCTGCGCACTGATACTATATAACCCGAATCGAGGAGACAAGTATGATATTTTGTGAAAATAAAGTAAGCGAGTACATCTATATCAAGCCGGTCGCCCCGGTGGGCTAGCAGGCAACCACGAAACTTGTTAGCGTCGAGGTCACGAGTTCGAGCCCCCCCGTGTGCATGCTCGTAGGAAATTTTTCTCTCAAAAAAACTTGACTAGCTGAAAGCGCGAGAGCGTGAGTTAGCAAAATTCGGTGAAAATCGACGAGCGTTGGGAAGGCTGAACCCTCTGCGCGATAAAAAATCAAGGCGAGAACCGTAGTGGGGGGGGAAGGAGAGGAGCCTACTTTGTGACCCCGGATCTGAGTTACGACTAGGGAGGGAGAAAGACGGAAGCGAAGATAATGAATGAGATGGGGAAAAAAAACAAAATGGTACACCCAAGGGTGCACGAAAAAAACAAATTATGAGGCCGTTTCCTATGCGGTTCGATTTTTGAGCTTCAGATTATGGTCTGATCGATTTTTCAGCGACCTAGTTCGAAAATCGAAACAGTCTTCTTATGCAAGAAAACACGGATTTGTTGTATCATACGTGCAAATATTTGAGCAAACGGCAAGACCCACTGCTGTTGTGGTCTGGCGCCGCGAAGAGACGCGCCGAGTGCGCTGGACTGGGCGTAG
Organism: Saccharina japonica; assembly: GCA_008828725.1. Lineage (NCBI taxonomy): Eukaryota > Phaeophyceae > Laminariales > Laminariaceae > Saccharina > Saccharina japonica. The sequence goes on from MEHQ01003384.1 coordinate 131,749, forward strand.
AACCCAAGCGTCCGAAGCCTGCCTCTGGTCTGGCGGCGAAGCGCCGAGTGCGCCCGAGTCGACCTGTCTTGGTATTTTGTATTTTGACACAACGAAGCATCCGAGCATTGACGTCTACTGTACTGCTGCTGCTGCTGCTGTAAAATTACGAGTACGGAGAGGGCGCGCCGAGTGCGCTTCCCTTCGTCTCTAGGCCCGAGCCCGCGCCAGCCGACTGTAGTTTGGCGACGGAGAGGCCCACCGATCGTCGGCTGCGCGTCGGGCGCGAAGCAACGTCGCTGTGTCACCATCCAACTCATCGATCGTGCTGCTGCTGCTGCTGCTGCTGCTTGCTTGCTGCGTGGATAACATCTTGAATTTAGAGACCATGCCATTTTTCGATTTGAAAATCTGATGACCCAATTCGTCGGATTTTGGGCAAAAATCTGGCGACTTGGGTCATCGGATTCTCAAATCGAAAATT